>JARLTB010000360.1:2242500-2842500 GCA_030141615.1 Unio pictorum | reverse complement strand
AGAGTCCTGCTGGTCATTAACAGTCCCGGATTACCCATTAGGCAGAGTAGGCAACTGCCTATGGGCGCCGCAACTTTTATGGGCCCCATCAGAGGCCCCCATGAGACCGTGACCGTGGGTCTGGGGCCCCAAAAGTTTGACTGCCTATGGTCCTCCACGGTGCTTAATCCGGCGCTGGTCATTAACAACATCAGTTAACTTTGAATTGTATTCGTTTTAATGATTGTTGAAAGTGTGAATAAAAATCCTGTTTTTAGAGTATGCAGTCTTTAGAGTTTTGCCTCATGAAGGTTCAACCAAAAATATTATATTGCTAACAAAGATAAACTACACGTACCACCAGAGAATGATATGGTAAAGTTCTCAATAAGTACATATCAGAGTTGATTGAACATGGAGCAGTGTAGATTTGAAATTGCTCTATTACTATTTCCAGCAAACTATAAACCCTCTTGGAAAGGAAAATCTTGGGTGTGTAGTAAGTGTGTAATTTAGTATTTTAATGTAGCTTTAACAATTTTTCAGTCATATCGCAGACAGGTAGGATGATGTCCAACCCAGTCACATTTATCCTGACACCAGGCTGACCAATCCGAATATTAACCTCTTAATGCTGAGCACCAAGTGAGGCAGCTGTTAGTATAATTTTTGTAATTCTTGGGTGTGACTTGGCCTGGGATCAAACCCATGACCTCCCACATCTGAAGCAGATGCTCTAACCACATGAACACTGGAGTGGTGGAAAATCTTGGTCTAATTTGTATCAAATTTGAAGCTAAGCTCCTTGTGTAAGTTCCTGCTTCTAATACCATCAGTATATGCTGAACATCCACTTTTTAAAGAAATGTTAGGCTAATTAAATATGTGTGTTTTATTGCCAATTCTGACACTTTTCCACCATTGTAAGAAAATTAAGAAATAAAAATTAAATATATAACGACAACGTATTTTTAAAAAAATGACCTGCCTAACATAATTTTTAAAACCTGGGCAATGGGAAAACTATTTTTTCTTTTCTGTATGCCTTACAGAGAGCCCAGATAAATCTCTTTATACAAAGTATCAGGACTATACACAGTATTAAGACATCACTATGTATTAAAGAGGCAACAAACCTTCTAGCTCCAGTGACTGTGATTTTTCCCGAGGACCAAATACTGGCTGTTGTTAAAGGATTTCTAATTTTCATATTCAGCATCTAAAAACAGAAAGAAAATTTCATACCCAGACTTGTTTAATCACAGCTGTGGTCAATAGTCCACTAAGCTGGATTCATTTTGAATCCCCTTTCCTCTATAACAATCTGGGAATTATCATTTTTAGAAACAAATTAAAACTGATTTTGCTCTGGAGAAGGAAAACTTGGATACATGTACTAGGTGATGTAAATAAAAACCAACTCTGATTAAAACAAAACAACAACAAAAAACAGGAGGTTAATGAATAATTGAGTACAGTCCAGCTTGTAAATCAAAAGAAAATGGAATAATGAAACATTAAACACTTTAACCTACCAAATTAATCCCAACCCACCAACCAAAACAATGTCACAAATGCTAAAGTACTAAAAAGTTTCTCAGTGACCACTACCCAACTTTATTCATAAGACGGGTAAAATGCAAGCAAAGCTCACAGGAACTATAAACACAAAACTATCGCTTATAGGTCATTCAAGAGCTTGAATAAAGAACGCTTTCTTGATGATCTAAATCATGCTCCATGTAATATAATCCAAATTCTGTTGATGTGATGCTTCTGAGGATATGGCCTAAATTATTTATGGATGTACGATAGTCTCTAAACATGCATCACAGTAAATAAGATAGATAAAGAACAAATCCAACCAAACTGCAGTACAGTCCAACCAAACTGGCTAACTGAAAGATACCTTGAAAAAAACAAGACCACTTCAAAACTACTGGAATTCACGTGTAATATAAAATATAAAAAACATAAAGTATTCAATCTGCCAAGTTCACATTTTCTGAGAGGGGACTTTAACTTTTACCAGTGGGACTCCTATTTTTTTTTTTTTTACAAATTTGGGAGTCCTAGACTCATAGTCTTAAAATCCAAGCGAGACCTGTTTTAAAATGGCCAGTCATTAAATCCTTATGACCAAAATGAAAATTTACCAATGTTATAACTGTATTGTACATTCTATGCACACCCAGTATTTAATAGTGCTCTATGTACATATACGCACTCGTTATATTGACTAATGGTCCTCAATGACCTGAACCTTTGGTAACAGTAAGAAGTCTTGAACCAAACAGAAACCATTATTTTCTTAAACAGGCTTGTTATGGCAATGACTAATGAACTTTAGATCTCTAAATATACCGCATGTGTTCTGCTAATCTGTTAAATCAGTATCTACACGACTTTTTGTTTATTATTTAAAAGCTTCAAGACTTAAAAACAGTCTAAGCTCCAAAGTGAAATAAAAGAATGGAATAGGAAATCTTAATTGGTGTTTTAACACAAGACTAAATTTTTTAAAGGAAAAAACTAAAAGGTACACTAAAAATGTTACTCACTGGATACAGCATATATTTTTAAAGGTACAGCTAATATGCAAGTAAATATAATGATCTACCAGTCTTGAATAAATTCAATCTTAATTCATTGAAGGAATTTAACGGCTGCATGATGAAAAGAAAAAAACGTAAGGCCTAGTATAATTAAGAAATTTCTTGTATGTCACAAAAAGTAATCGCAATCTATGATTAATACTCGTATTGGTTAAATTTTAAATTGTTAATTAACTGTTCCTAGCCAAAAATTAAGCATTACTGCCAGATGTATATGTTTATTCTGCTAAAGAAAGACAAGCATCTTCGAAGGAAAGATGTGGGAAAAACATGTTTTAAAATAAAACCAATACCAAATAAGACAATAACAAGAATTTTACTCTTGCAACTTTTTGGGTGGAATAAATATGAAATAAGATATTTTTTTAAATTTACAAGACAACTACCAGTACTCACACAACATCTTAATTTTACTATAATAATAGTAGTAATGAAATGTAAATACCATTCTCAAAGCATGTTTTTAATAATAATAATAACAATAATAATAATAATAATAATAATAATAATAATAATAATGAAATGTATATACCATTCTCAAAGCATGTTTTTAATAATAATAATAATAATAATAATAATAATAATAATAACAATAATAATAATAATAATAATAATAATAATAATAATAATAATAATACAAACATTATCAAGAAGAGCAATAAAATCCATCTGATATGAAATACGGTGCTCTTTTGAGAATGATGAAAGTGTTTAAAGTGCCATCTGGAAGGACAGGGTTCCTGTAAGCTTAACAAATTCCATGACTTTTCCAAAACTTTCCCAGGGTTCTTTCACAAATCAAAAGGACCATAATACATGTATATTGCATTGTCAAGCAAATTAATCATCATGTTTGAAACAAGGTTTTTTTTTTATCGGTGCTTGGCACTTTATGAAATTAGCTGTTATCAATTTTTTTAAAATTCACTGTCAGAAATTCCATGACTCTGCGAAAACTTTGTTAGGTTTCGAGAAATTCCATGACTTGTGCTTGAAGTTTATATTTTAAATTGCAAAACTTTTATAGGATCAGAGGTCTCGGAAACGCTTAATTACGCATATTTTAATGCAAATATTTGATCTGGGACGCATAAATTACTCCATGCAGGAGTCTTCTGTACGCATGCAAATAGCTGGGAGACAAAGTTAGTGTTGATTATCATTTATCATTTTAGCTTTGCTGATATTTACAGTGACATAATTCTGTGGTTAAAATACCCCCAGTTCTGCCTGCTGTATTTCTTGAGTACATCAAAAGAACATGACGCAATAGCTGGGCGGCAAGTTCAAAGGACTTTGACTAGCATCTTGGGTGGGAAAATGTGCTGAAATTTACAATGACTGAATTCAGACACAGAAAGATCCTGAGATGTACATACACTTTAGCTTCCATTATTGTGTTAATTTCTGACTAGCCAAATAAATAGTGCATGCGACCTCCAAATCTAGACGCATCAGGACAAAACGTTGTTTGCAAATTTGGATAAGTAGTTTGGGGTTAAATGGCAAACTGACTAAGGTTTTAATGAGATTCAGAAGATTGCTTAAGTTTCTAGAAATGACAGATTCGATGGAAGTAGTAGCGAAGTGTAAGAAAGTGCATGATGCCTGGCTTAGTGTTTGGAATACAACTATTCCTTGGATTGTCAAAATTCAGTCTCACCTTGAAGGACTATCAAGAGTTACACAGCTGTCAAGTTATTCTGGGTTACCTGGGGTATCTAAGGTTACCAATATTAGCTCAAAACCCATACCGAATTCAATTGTCACCAGAATATTATATTCAAAATTCAATACAAAGTTTGGACAAATGGATATCACCCCTATGTTTCCATGACTCGAGATATGGCGGCTGAATTCTGCGCATGGCTTTGAAAAGATGTACTGTTTATGCATCAGGCTGTAGAAATGAAATACATTACTTTGGACTCTTTCTGGCATTTCAGCCAAAAATTGAATTTTCAACCAAACCAACACATGATCCAATGTTTACAGAAATGATATATCGTAGTGCAGAATTACCAGATGCGCCGAATACATGTAGCCTGACACTGTTGTACATGTCACTGTTATAAAGAATATGGAAATTAAAATCAAAGGCAACCAACAGTTTTTCTAATCTGCAAAGTTCAACATTTTCAAGGATGGGACTGCAACTTTTGCTGGTGGGACTCCTACTTTTACCAAATAGGGAGTCCTGGACTCCTAGTCTTAAAATCCTAGCGAGACCTCTGAGGATTGCAGAATCGTGGGAACTCCGGGAGGATAATTACCATGCTTCTTTTTTATTCCTTGGGGAAACACAATTATGGCACCTAATGAGATAATACAACATACTTAAACAAATGAAATTCTGCCTGAACCTAAAATAAGGCTCCATTCTAAATCCATTATTGTTCAGTAAAAACAGACTTCTTTTTAATGGTGACAACTTCAACAACAGATCTCAGTGCAGAATGAAACAACATTATCAGCAATCCAGGCATTAATTAAAAATATTGGTACAGGCTTTCATAAATAAATCTGACATATATCAGATAAGCAATAGCATTTGCAATACAGGCAAACATAAAATATTTCTTGTCTCAACGAGACACATCAGCACCTGATGAACATAAACTTGCAAATTTTAATTCATGATACAGTACTTGGTGATTTTGAAAATACTAAGCCTTAACAGAAATATTCTGCTTCCAGTATGATCAGATATTACCTTTCAGTGTGGCAAAGGAAACTGTTTCATAACAGTTACATACAACGCTATGAATAATTCAGATTACTTCAAGACAGTACAGTGTTCTTCACAAGAACAAAAAATGGTAAAGCTAACATAGTTTTTAAGAAATAGCTGGCTGATTCTGAAAACAGAACAAACTTTGCGGATTGATTCAAATATTACCTATTAAAGACAAAATTACTATTAATTTAAAGACAGAATTTGTTTAGGAAAATCTAAACTCCTTAAAAAAATATTTTAAAAAACTGCTCTTATTTACAGTCATTATTTCAGCACAGGCATCCATGTAACACTCTCCACCTGATATCTAAGATTACACAACATTAAACAATTACCAAGCAAATAAGAAATTATTCCAAGTTTGCAATACATGGATTATAGTATTCTGCTATGGAACAATATACCAGTATAGATTAGACATGCCAAGAGGTTGTTAAAAATATACAAAAGACAGTACCAGCATTGTTCAAAAAACATAAGACTCACTGCATAAGCTGATATATATCAACCAATGATTAATGATGCATGTGCATTTGTGTCTAAAAGAATGCAACTGTAATACAAAATGTGAACATGTTTTTTTAAATTAATTAGCTGAAACACTGGTTGTTTTATTACATGAGCTATTTAATACTATTTTTTTTTTAAATAAAGGTCATTTTCCCCAAAACAATGTCATATGTATACTCGACTAAATTGCTCCTACAAACAAGGGCATATTAATGGCAACAAAACTTAGAGGTTTAAAACGTCAAGCTCAGTTGCAAAACTTTCTACAAGTTTACTGATTGTTAGATCAATGAATTGCGTGGCACATTACTTTGTTTATAATGAATCATTGCCAAGTTTCACTATGAAAAATAGGGATTGCTGACAATTAGTTCATGGCCTAACTGCTTATATGATTAACAGTGGTAAGAAATAATATTGTGGATTCTGACTTTACATAGGTTTTTTTCATTTTTTTTCTAAGTGATAGTCTGTGGTGTAAATTATTTATACCATGCTTTGATGGCAAAATTTTATTGTTATTAAAGATATGTATGGCATTTCCATGCCTTTTAGTGTAGGTCAAAATGAACGTCTTTCTCCATTTTATTTGCAACATATCTGAAAAGAATGAATTCTAACTTGCTGGTACATCTGGTTTACAAAAATGGATTTCATATTTTAAACCTAATGTGAAACATGGAAATTACAGGTATTGACAAACAGCTGTGAAATTTTCCAAGGCCTTTGTAGATCTATCAAGCATTTCAACTTTGCTTTTTGCACTATATAATTTTTTTTTCTAAATTTCTGACTGATGCATTAAAATATACTAACATCTTTAAAAGCAGGAATAAAAGACTAACAGATGCAAGAATAATGACAATCTTCCAAGTATTTTCTCATTAATGCTAGTGTTGTATGAAATGTTTTACAAAAAGTAAAATCTAACTAAGCTTGAAGTTATGAAACTTTACACTGAATACAATCGGGGTGACAATATTATGATACTTAACGATTTTTTATACATATTTTTATTACAAAATTGTTCTTTTATATTCCAACTCCCAATGATTTGATATTAACTATTATGTATCAAGATTAGTTACCCCTGTTTCCCTTTTATATTCAACATGGCATCCTTCCATTGCAATCTTTTTCAGATTCAAATGGCAGCGAACATTGAAACTGCTGACAACATTGTTGATGAAGATGTCTAATGTATCGCTGGTATCTGCTGGATCTTCTTCCTGTGAGATTGTCCCCTCTCGAGTGTGTTCAGACTCTGCACCAGTAGTACCGCTCACTTCACCAATAACCCCAACACTGAGTGGGACCACTACTGGTGCTAAAGCAGTTTCACCTGACATTGTGTTGGATCTACTACTTGGTCCTCCTACTTTTAATGGCTGATATGCAGCCTTCTTTATGCATAAAAATCTCAGTCACCAGCCTTGTAAAATTATTCAACCTAAGCTTCTGTGTAACTGCATGCCCCTTACAAGCTTGTTTCATCTATATACACAATATTATCAACTGTCAACTACCTATTGCGCCAGAAAAATTAACTATAATGTTACTCTGAGTTTGTGCCGGTGGCGGTGGTATTGAAATAAAGATGCGGTAAAATCTGAATGCACGTCAATGAATCATGATCAAATTGAAAAGAACGTGCTCATGGTTTGATTATATCACTAAAACAGGCAAACAATTAAACTGTCAATAAACTTCTGGTCATAATAATGCAGAATTATGAAAAATAAGTCGATGTATATTCACGAATTCATTCTGCGTTTGAAACAACGATCTCGCAACTATCAAGCCATGATGTCTTCTGCACATTTTGACCAATAGAATTGATCAAGGGACACAACCCTTGCAACTCAATGGGTTTTCTCAAAAGAAATTTAACTCGCAAATCGTGCAATTTTTGTTTCAGCCGTAACAAATTCCGATGCTTTTCAAAACCGACCATTTTGATTTTGGGCATTTGGGAAGTTCACCAGTTAGTATGTACTTTTAAGATCGTGATGTATGTAAGGTGAAGTTGTTTGCATTTGAAACATACACAGTGTAGAGAATGGTGGCATACCTCTATGCTACTTTGATGTAAGTAATATGGATGACATTTCTTTGGCTATTGTACTTATGGAAATTGTACATGATCTTAGCACATTAGCAACAGAGAGGGCGGACATACTGTTTTTACTGAAGCGTCATATTTGAAAAATAAATCTTCTTACGAAAATGAAAAAAATATCAGGTCAATAACGCCAAACCGATGCCTCTAACTGACCGAGAGTTTCTCTACCTGTGTTACTTTATCTTCTGTTGGTAGTGTTTTTTCCCCAAATTTGTATGTGCGTTTTATTTACCCACCGGACGTTTCATTAAGGCCGCGCCAGCTCTGCTGCTGTAATTATATCATTATTATATCAATTTCTTAACCAAAATTGTATCAAGACATATACGATATTGTAATGTTTAGGTTTTTATAATGAGAGAGGAAAAATACTGTTTCTAAAAACACTTCTTTATTCCATAGCATACAGAATATATCTGATTGTCTGACCTACATCTAGCACCCTATCTGTCAGCCTTGTCTCCAATTCCTAACATACTGATTCAGCAGTGGGAAAGTCTACAGTACCGTATAGCACTGCTTCTAGAACACTACAGATATCACGACCTTGGATCTTATAAATTTATCGTTCCGCGCGGGATAGCTTGCGCACGTGAAAAGAAGTTTTGATACTTAATTATATCTATATCTCCTGAACACCGAATCTGATCAGTCCCGGATTACCCATTAGGCAGAGTAGGCAACTGCCTATGGGCCCCGCGACTTTTATGGGCCCCATCAGGGGCCCCAATGAGACCGTGACCGTGGGTCTGGGGCCCCAAAAGTTTGACTGCCTATGGGCCTCCACGGTGCTTAATCCGGCGCTGAATCTGATGAATATTTTTAAGTGTCTATATCAATTCCATTAAATAAAGCTAAAATATTACAGTTATCTATGATCACATTCGGAATTTGTGTGTATCTCTGTGTAACATATATTATATCTATTTTTATGTCTGACTCGAGCAAATATCAATGCTGGATTTGATTGTTTGTCCAGCATGACATCATCATAAACAACTAAATTATTAATAAATCCATCAAATTCATCAATACGCGGCGCTTTATCAATATCGGTGATAAATTTAATTTAATTTTAATTTGTAAAAGTTTCCCTTTTTTTTTTTTGGATGGGGTGCTCCCAATATTATTTAAATTATTACAGAAGACCCACCCTGGTTCGTTTTTGTCAGAAATTGAAGTAGTGATAGAGAGATGCAAAGCTCTGAGCCCTTAGTCAGCGGCGCCGACAGTTAAATTAATGAATACACAAAATGTGAAATTCAAATAAACAACAATTTAATATCATTCAATAACAGTCATCTCTCAAACAAAACTCCAGTTAAAACCCTATCACTCGTCTTTCACTCGACCATGTGAGGGCCTGTTTCATCATCTGACTTATTGTGATAGATTTTCCTCCTGTCCTGTGTTCCTGCTCATCTCTGTATGATCTTTATCTGGACTGGTTGTAAAATTCCCTCCTAACTTCTGCCTCCGTTCTTCCCTTTATTTTGTCTCCCAGAGACTCAGACCAACTGAGTTAATCCCCTCTGTCTCCTACAATTTCTCTGGTCCATAAAGCTTACTGTATTAACACACAAGGACAGTAGCATAGTATATTCCCCTAGCTATCTAACTCACACTAAACAACAATATCATCAGATAAGCCATTACTTTTTTGGGCAGATATTCGTGCCCATCGAAATACACATTATCTCTGTGTACACGGTATATATAGATTCTCAAAACAGTATCACATAATCAGACGCATTTCTGTATATTGCACTTCTACAAAGTGTACACATATATTCACATATCCATGCGCTGATATATCCCTACACATGACCCTCCTACAAAGTATACATAAATAGGCAAATCCGTATTAACTAATGTTGCACGCTGCAACCATTATACAAAGTTTATAATTCAATTCAACATTTGCAAATTTATAATATCAAATGAATTAAATGCATGGTAATTCTAAATATTAAAGTATACATACTGCAATAATTAAGTACACTTACTTTCCAGTAATAGTACAACGAGTGATGCAAATAGTTACTGACATGTACTTAAGCTCTTTGTGATTCCCAAAATAACTTGTTTCCCGCCAATTTCGAATGACGTCAGAGTAGCTTATCTTCCCTTATAATTCACGCAAGCAGGTTTTAGCGACTACTAAAGTTTAGTTCTCAATATAATAGATGCAGGCTTGCGATTCTAATGTTGGCCACGCCTTGCTCAATTCCGAGTGAATGTTGATTCATATAATTATCAGACACTGCCCCCTCCCAACAGCCTGTCAATGGTGAATTTACGACCCCCACTTGATGTTCCTTTGAGTTCCACCACTTACCTGTGAAACATGTGATCGCAGTTATTCTGTAACCGGCTTGCCCAAAACAAGGCCAATCACGAATTGCATGACCATGTCAAATAACTGCCTTGACACATCATTATTCGCCGAATTGACCTTCATACATATTTACCGCACGAAATTATTAGCCTCCGGGTCTAACATATACATGCTGAAATCTGGTTAATCCTTATAATGTGACAGCCTTCTTCATTTAATAATTTTGCGTCCTCATTAAAATATTTAAAAACATCGTAACATCTCTGATCATCTACAGATGGTGCCACTAAATATAATTTATCCCACTTGAGCCATCTCATTGTCAAATTAAGTAACAATTTTGTCTTTCCACTTCCAGACAGACCAACATCTCAGTTGCCTTAGTGGTTAGAGCGTCAGCCGTGGAAGTTGTTGGTCATGGGTTCGATCCCCAGCTGAATCATACCAAAGACTTTAAAAAAAAATGTTAGTAACAGCTGCATCGCTAGGCGCTCAGCAGTAAGAGGTTATTGTTATGACTGGTCGGCCTGGTGTCAGGATAATGTGACTGGATGGGACATCATATTACATGTCTGCGGCATGATGCCCCAGTGCTAGACATCACTATTAACTACCACACTACAGATATCGTAGCGATATGACTGAAAAATTGTTAAAGCCACGTTAAAAAAATACTAATAAAACAGCAAAAATAAAATCCAGACGGACATATTATTAACATTTTGATAGAATTTGGTAGCTCAAGATGATGTTTGACTAGTTCTTGTTTTCGTGTCGCTGAGAAATCAATTACATCAATATTATATATAAAAATTTGGATTTATATTGTTTAAGTTCTCGAGTTAAGACTCCAACCACTGATTTAGCCAGTTACAACAAAAAACAAACAAACGGGAAAATAACATATGGTTGAAACTGTACAATATGTGAGAGAAAAAAATCTTCTCGTTTTTACCTTAAATTCTGCATTAAAGAATGTCAAAATTGTCAGGAACTCCATGGGGAAAATACCAAGGAGAAAAACCTATTCCTCGATATAATTATTGTGGTCCTGGATCCCGGTTTGATATTCGACTTAACGAGCGAGATCAACCAATACCTAGAGAATATCTAATAAATAATATTCATCAAGCGTGCCACGTTCATAATGCACAAAATCAAAATAAAGGTTTACAACAATGACACATTGCAGATGCGAAATTGATACACTCGATATATTCCGTACAAAAATTAATCAACCGATTATTATAAAATAAACAAATCGATTAATTATAGCTCAAGAGGATATTCGAGAGGTAGAGCCGCGATTAGTAAACTTGCTGAAGCAGCAAATGTTTCACTTTATGTTGCTGAAAATTGGTTAGCATGACAGGCAATATGGCAAATTTATCTAACTCCACCTAAACAAATTCCGAACGCACATTTTGATGTCAATGTTCCTTATGACTTTTATCAGGATAATATTTTGCTTTAACCACACGATGCTATTAAAACTGGTAGACGTCAATATACATACATATAAGCCTTAACTGTCGTTGACGTTGCATAAGATATAAAGAAGCAAAGCCGCTATCAACTAAAACGGCTGATGACGTTATATTAGCTTTTGAACGATGGCCACAAATACCACAGGTTGATCATGGCAAAGAATTTCTTAGTACAGTATCATCTCTGATGAAAAAGAAAACATTAGACGAGGACATACTGAAATACATCGTGATCAGGGTATCATTGTACCATTTAACCGGACATTTGCTGAACGGTTATTTGGATATGAATTTGCAAAGGAAATATCCATAAACAACATTCAGTCTCGTGAATGGGTTGCAAGACTATCAAATGTGATATCTCAATTAATAATGAGGTTAGTCATGCAATTTCTATGAAACCTACCAATGCGATCAACAAACAAAAAACAACAGATACCAACACAATGACATGATTTTTCAAAACAACCAGTATTAGGCAATGTTACCGTAATATATTTATATGAACCCGGTGAACTTGAAGGTGGTAAAAAGGGCGACTGACCCTATTTGGAGAGTAGCTACACATACAATGTCAAGTGTGGTAAGATCCACGGGTAGACTTGCAATCTAAAGATTAGATCAACTGCTCCTCAACGTGGATTTGTACGTGATCAATTACAAGTAATTCCCGAAGATACACAATTAACACCGTCTTCACTTAACTAATGCCTCGACTTCGGTTACACTCAAGATAGGTCAGCATAACATTTTCGAGCGTGTAACCAATACTATCATCAAATTTACGGTAAATTGTCTTGGATCCTTATTTGAATATTGCCAAACCATTATTGTGTTACAGCTCGCACAAAGATTATTATATCCTTGCTGTAATGTCATGATGCTTTCAGCGTCAAGATCAAAGTCGCGTTTATTTTATTTTTTGTCACGTTGTTTGTAACTAATTAATTTTTTTCTTACTATATCATCGATAATCACTTCGCTGTTATTGTCAGTAGTTTCCGTACAATTTATAATAATACTCAGCAGCTGAGATATTTTTTCTGATTCGAGACACTGCGAGATAAACTTAATTTGACCATTCGCTACAATCATCGACTATCCAAACAAATGTATCAGAGATGGTTGATCCTTGAGATGAATGGATTGTCATTGCGTTTCCTAGCATCTATGGACTTTTTGCCCATAGCTAATGCGCTCTCAAAAACAATGACAGGAATTAAAACAATATAATCTAACACAAGAGTTTGTTTCTCTGACGTTCCTGGTATATGAACTTCAATATTTTTGTTCGCGTGTATCTGCACAGCGATAACATAACGATATGGGAAAATTTGAAATATTTTCTTTATGTAACAAAAATAATTGTTGTTGAAGTGTATCACGAACTCTCTTTCTACTTGTAATCATCAAATCATATGGTTTTCACAAATTACAAGAATCGTTTATATTTTTTCTGAAATTAAATCACGCATTATTTCACACTGAACTTTATTCGGTTGTAGTCTGATTAATTTCTTAAGCTCTCTTCTGGATCAAGCGCTCAATGATCATCAGTTATATCTTCATAATAATCAATAAAACCTTTCAACCATTCATGCGGATGCAATCCAACAAAAGGTGGTGATTGACCATGATCACCGCACATTACAACAGCAGTATTTTTTGTCAAAAACCATTCGATAGTTATTTTTAATATATCTTTAGATACTGTGCACATTTCATCCCAAAATGAGGATCATTGGAATGTATTTTTCAGCCATTCGTTAGGAGTCCATTTATCTCATTTCCAACGGGAAAAAAATATGATATGTGCATAATTTAGCAGTGCTTTCCTTCACTATTCTGGCGAGTCTGTATGTAGGGGTTAAAACGATCATATCAATAGAGTTTGACGACCTCTGTCGAAATATTCAATCGCACGAGTTGTTTTATCAGAACCTGTCTAGTCTCAGGATCATAAACTGACGGTGCAGTTGATAATTTTAATGTCTGATAATTTCTGCAGTAAATATCTTTGATTTCAACGTCTTCATATTTAGAATAAGTATGTAACACTTCTTGTTTTATTCTCCATTCGCCCCAGGATTCATCGTACGCAGTACTTATCTAAAATTGAGTCAGCAATTATGAATATTTTCTTTCGATATAAATGAATCAGTAGCGACACTAATCGCGGTTTTAGAAAATCTGTTTATTATCAATAATAAATTTATCGAAACATACGCGAGCATTGAAGATCTCCAATGTGTAAGCTGCGGTGAATCGCCATCAGTGTAACCATAAATTGTACCAAATTTACTTCCGTTAGACAAGTGAGCTCTTTTTTGACTTACAAATAGATTTCTCTTTGTTGCATCAGCAATTATAATGTCAAGTTCAGCATCGTCCATAATTATTATCGTATATTGTCGTGTTTGATAATATCGACCAACTTGAGTAAATTTACTGATTATTCTTTTGACAAAATATTCTGCTGTTGTTTTTGTTTTTAAAATCGGTTATATCAGAATTTTCATTATCGGACTTTTTCTTTTGTTGTGGTAACCAAACTTCTTTCTGCAGACGATATGATATAATTATTATTATTCTTTCGTCGATCACATATCGTAACAATACAAACGATACCTTTACTTTTCTGAAAAGTGTTTACCAAAACAGACATAACAAATGGGATGAAGATCTTTAGCAAATTCAAATGACTCTATACAAGCGAATCCAGTTAAGTCGAAATCCGGTAAAGGTCCGTTTGTCGTAACTCTGGTCATCTCGTCTGTTGGATGTCCAAATCTTTTAAAATATCCACGACATTCACCCATTCCAAGAAAACATCCTGGATAACACGTTGCCAAATAAACCGAGATAACATCTTTATAATTATATTTAGTGTTCCACAATCCGCTGTGTCCATTTTCGCATCAGCTTGGCTGCACATCTTCAAGAAATCCAAATTGTGTTGGTTTCCACGATTTTTTGTCTCTTGCAAACTTAACAAAAACTGACATGAACGGTAAAATAATTATTCTGTAATTGTTCAATATTGTCATTCAGCTATGAACATATCTGCGAGAAAAAAAAAATCATTTCTTCTTGGAGAGATTCTTAACGACAAATATCTCCATTAGGTCCAACTAATTGACCATAGTTTTCATTATCGGAAACAACCACACGGATTCATGATCGCTTTTTAACTGCTATAAAACTATATGTATTTATTGGTTTCCGCTAATTTCCGGCTGGGATGCACGCATGCCGGTATAGGGATTTTAATGTCGGTTTTTTTTTCCAAAACCGATTAGAAATTACAAGAAATATATTCTTCTAATGCAAGTTAGTGTATGCCTCGTGCGAATAAAAGATGTTCATTACATACCATAACGTATATACGCGCAAGCGGCGCAACAAGGTGTCAACTTCGAATTGTTTATATTTTCTACTTAAAGATTTTAATAAACCTCATTTATACAGTATGTGTATGAAATAAATCTTTTATTAATTATCACCGGTTTATTAGGGTGGTTGCTCAAAATTCATCGATGCGCTTTCGCATATACCGCACCGGGAAATATAATCTATTCATAACATAAATTTTAATCCATATCATCAATAATTTGTACCTGTATATCCGATACACGTTTGAATAATAAACGATAACAACCCCCTCTCCCCTCCCCCATAATTAGCCATATCACGTCTGATGGGTTTGTGCAGCACAACTAATGTCACAACCTTCAAATCGAGATGTCAAGGCAAGAGTCTGTTAGGGCAATTATGTCATCGATTTTTTTTTTTTTGGCAAGAAATTCTGCAAGCTTGTTTTTGACAGATTTGACGTTTAAGGGAGAGGAACAAAAGAAAGTGTAATCCATTCTCGACGATACAAATGAATGATAATGTTTTTATCGGATGAATCTACCGCTCCGGTGGCCTAGTGGTTAGAGCGTCCGCCTCCGATGCGGGAGGTCGCGGGTTTGAACTCTAACAGAGTCATACCAAAGACTTAGACAAATGGTACTAACAGCTGCCTCGCATGGCGCAAGGCAGTAAGAGATTAGTGTTAAGACTGGTTGACCTGGTATTATGATAATGTGACTGGGTGGGATAATGCCCCAGTGCTAGATATCACTATAAACTTATACACGGCAGACATCGTAGCGATATGACTGAAAAAATTGTTCAAGCTACGTTCAAAATACACACACACACACACACACACACACACACAAATGGCGTAACTGGAGGCGTGGGGCATCGTAGCGATAAGACTGAAAAAATTGTTCAAGCTACGTTCAAAATCGAAATCACACACACACACACACACACACACACACACACACACACACACACACAAAGGACGTAACTGGGGGCGTGGGGATTTTTTCATGACACTAGATGACTTGTTCAGACAAATCACACACACACACACACACACACACACACACACATAAAGGACGTAACTGGGGGCGTGGAGATTTTTTCATGTACTATAAAATTGATGTAGCTAATATATACGTCCACCCCAATCAATTATTGCCTCCACCCACCCCACCCCCGGAAAAGTTGAAATGACGTCCTTCACACACACACACACACACACACACACACACACACACACACACACACACGTGTGATGAGTCTGAGTGACATATACCTGTATTCAGTTCAACATCACTGGCAAGCAAATAATGTACAGGTTGGAGTAGATAATTTTAACATTACATGACACTAGATGACTTGTTCAGACAAATTCTAACTTTGGTCTACAAAAGCACATAAAATGAAATGACTTGGAAATCGTATACCGATTTCGAAAGCGTGACGGGAGTAGCATTAACCCCTGTAAGTATTACAAGATTCGTAAATATAGCATCGTCAAGTAGTGATATTTTCTATTTTGGTGCACGCGCAAGTCAAGCAAGAAACAAAAACTGCGTGCATTCTGTGTAAAACAATAGTACTAACCATAATATTTTATGGGCGAAGATCGTATAATAAGGAATATACAAAATGCTAATTCCCGTTTTCTGGTAAGATGGGTTTTGTTTTGTAATAAACTTTGTTTACGTATGTTTTAAAAACGTTAAAATGAACAACAAAAGGAGAGTTAATATAGCAAAATAATTAAAGACACACGATGAACAACAAAGAACGATTGTAAGAATGGCTGATTTAGTACAACGACTTTTTAGGTACATATCGCTAATAAAATAGGATAAAATTTCTAATATATTTTAAATGGACACGACCCTGTCTCTATTTTGCCTTACAAAGAATTTTGCAAAATTGAGACCATAATTATGTGTGTGTATTCATACTGTATCCGTATGCACGCACATGCATACACATATATAGGTGAAAGATTTGTTTACATCTTAGTAGTTCGCTGCCAGGTAAATACTGGTGCATACAGGTAACCTACCACTAGTAAAATATGTCTTAGTGCCACGTCAGATACTGCTCGAGGTCAAGGTTAGACCTTGCCGGTATTTTGCCCAGAAGGACTTTTGGGCGATACCCAAATTTCAGCAGTGCATATCCTTTTGATAATAAGCAGTGTTGAAATAAAGAGTTGTATTATTTCTGTCCAATTTTATGAAAATCACTATCGCGGTCTGGAAATGGTTTAAGGATGTTCAACGTTCAGTAACTGTAGCTATATTTGATAGTGTAACGCCATCATTTGTACGGCTAGAAATGTTTTCATAGTGTTATTCATTGTGTCAAGTTTGTTTGACTTCCCTTGAGCGGTTGCTGCGAAGAACACTTTTAATATTTTGTCTAATAATAAATACATTGCTGTGCTTTTTTTTTTCTTCTTCAGAAGACGACGTTTAAAAGTGTTTATATTTTTATTCGTGGCGGCCATCGTTTAGGTGAGTTCGGTATCATTGTTTAAATTTCAAGGTAGGATTTTGATTCACCTATCAAATTAGTTTTAATGTTTCTGAAAGTGACCATATCGTTACTAACTTAACTCTCCCTAAAACAAAATGCGCAGCTTTGTCTGATGGTTTGCTTCAGAAAACAAAATAAGAAAACAAACAAAAGGAAAAATAAAGCAAAGCAAGAAAACAAAAACGCGGCTGGAACTCGAAATGTTGCCGCAACACCAGCTTTTATCGGAGGCCGTGAGATCTCTGTTTTGTTGGGAAACTATCTCTGAATCAACCTGGATGCATCTGTATATTTTTCAGTATCTGTTTTTGTACCTGCCTGAAACAAAACCCTTTTAGTAAACATTAGTGGAATTATTCAGTCAGAAACGCAGGGATTAAATATGTATCTTTTGAGAAAACAAATTGGTAGGCGGAAAATCGGAAAACATGTCAAAGGTGCAGTTTGATCTGAAATGAAGAAACATGATCCCTAAAATCAAGATTGAGATAAGGGGTGCTTACGTGATTTGGAAGATCAAGAATGATAATGAGTGAATCGGTAGATACACAAATTATATAATGAAAGATGACTGACAGAAGAAAGAAAAAACGAATAATGACCTGAACGATTACAGATTGCAAACCAGCCTTGAAAGGTGCAAGGTTTGGTTTATTGACCAGCTCAGAAGATACGTTGTCTTGCATCATGGAGATCAAATATTATGATAGATAAACATTATTTTCTTGTCCTCCGCACCCGAAGACTTGGGACAAAAATGCGGGGTCTGCTGAAGAAGGCGGTGAGCGTTGTTTACTGCTTCTCACGAGACTGAATTCCCTCTTGGTCGGTACAGATAGTTGAGCGGAGGAAAGGGACTCGTAGGGAAGAGAAGGGACCATGTTGGCCGATTCATAGGCGATTTCATTCGAGTACAGCAATACTGAAAGGACGTCATCGTCCTGCTCCCTATCCTGATAGGAAGGGACTTGCCGACAAAGTGTCGATCTGATGTAAGGAAGACAGGGGAAATGGATAATCATCGTCCCGATACACTCACGGGAACGGTGACACTTCATTACAACCTTTCTTTTTAGGGGTATGGAAAATGCTTATCGTTCCTCCTATATACGTATCGTAAAAGCCCACGGGAACTGGTGGGACCAATCACTTTGAGCTCGTGTACATTTTTCTTGTTACTGTGACTCAGTATTCACGCTGTTTGAATGAGTAAATCAAGATATCTCTTCAATGTACAACCATTTACCAATCGATATTACGGGCAGTTTCAATGATGTGTTGGAGATACCGTTATAGTGATGACGTATTTTTGTTTATGCGTGCATATGAAAGAAAACGAGGAATATCAGCTCCTACAGTTAAGATGATAAAGGAGCGTATCGGATTATCTCTTGTGGCTTGCGGTGATGGGAGGCTAACGAACTTAGATAAGATGTCGCAGTGAACTCGTCATTTACTTTCAGTAGGTACCCTATTAGAGGAAGGATAACTTGTTAGGTGATACAGCTGTACCCAGTGTAAATCCCTTCGTTCTGGTGCGACAATTAACAAAGGTAGAACGATAAAGTGAAGTGAGATCGACAGAAACCGACTCTCGTTACAGCAGTTAAATAGAATATTTAAGAAAGGTCCAAGATAAAGCAATAGCACTTGCCTCGTTTGCTTTTATTATAAAAGGAAGATTTCTCGGTGAAAGGGTCATACTCTCTTTTATGGTGGAACATTCCGGTTGAATTGCTGTCTGCCGAAATATCAGAGGTATTTTGTAGGTAAATAGATGTGCTCATAATAGGAAGACAAATATTTTTACTACACTTTTCTTTTCACTTTGATTTACATAGAAGCAGCAAGCCTCAGATGCGACAGTTAGACTATCTTAATTCCCTCCAGTATAGATACAAATAAGACTGTACCTTCCAATGGTAACAGGAGTTCCCGAAGGTATCCGATTCTTGGTTAGGTTCGCAAGAATTGGATCATAAACAATAATTTTGCCCCAAGGCAGACATTTCACTCCTTCTCACCAAAGTAAGGGAAAGGAAGTAAATAGTGCTAAGGGTACGGTTCTCTCAGGAAATGTCACTTAAAGATTCATTAAATGACGACCAAAACACACATAGTAGATCCCTCGTAGGTGTTAAGGAGCGAGAGATTGGTCTTTGGAACTGAAAGTACATAGTCACTTCTGAAAGCCGTGGGTTCGACCCTGTAATGAAACCTGTTGATAACAACCCTTCGGATTCTAAGCCAAAATCCGAGGGGTGCATATAAATGACAGAATGAGGTTCTAAACTCTGCCCTGATTTGCTAAAGCAGTCTTCTCTTCCAGTCTTGCTACGAGAGATAGAATTTGTGAGATTCTGTCGAAAGACACACGAAACTGTCCCTTGAGGAGTAAGAAAATGAATCTCCATCGAAACAAAAATTTTGGAGGTGATCGGATCCGACTTTTTTCTGGTTGGGGACGAGGTCAGGATTAACCGTTGTCTCCATTATTAAGATAGCTCTCTCAGAAGAGTACATCTGATGACGTTGTGTGTCAACACGTAATGTCGTGGTTGGTGTA
Source organism: Unio pictorum (assembly GCA_030141615.1). Taxonomy (NCBI): domain Eukaryota; kingdom Metazoa; phylum Mollusca; class Bivalvia; order Unionida; family Unionidae; genus Unio; species Unio pictorum. Next base: position 2,822,251 of record JARLTB010000360.1, on the reverse strand, counting down.
TCAATCGCTGTACAGCTTACGGATCTGGGAGTAAATGATGATCTAAAATTGAAAAATCTACTGACCTTAAAGAAAAGTACAGGAATTTCCTACAGGCTGGCGATTTATGGCGACCGGCCAATCATTTGACCAGATGACATTTCTAACTCAGGTCTACATCTCCATCTTGGAATGCTTTTCCGGAAGAAATTTATTCAGGGGGATGGGGAAAAATCGATAACAAGGGAATACTTTCTATAAGCTAGGAAGATCCAGAACTATAGATGTTTGTGTTGTTTTTTTTTGTTTAGGATTTTAACGTAGTGTTAAAAAAATTTCAGTCATATCGCAACGATGTCTGCAGTGAAGCAGTTTATAGTGATGTCTAGCACTCGGGCATCATGTTGCAGACATGTAGCATGATGTCCCAAACAGTCACATTATCCTGACACCAGGCCGACCAGTCCTAACACTAACCTCTTAATGCTGAGCGTCAAGCGAGGCAGCTAGTAGTACCATTTTTGTAAGTCTTTGATATGACTCGGCCAGGGATCGAACCCACGACCTCCCGCTCCCGCGGCTGACGCTCTAACCACTAGGCCACCGAAGCGGTTCCGACCTGTTTGTCATTCTCTCTATTGTACCCTTCCTTAAAATGGTATAAACCCCTTCTTACATTACCAGTCGGGATCTGTGGAACAAATGGGGGGGGGGGTCCTTGAAAGATGTGTAATGTCAGAGAAGCAACGCCGCTAAATCTTCTCAATTGTGGAAAGGACCCAGGCATTGTCAACGAGATCCAACCAAGCCTCCGAAAACAAGTGGATGTATTGTACGTTCTGAGACGATGAAAAAACGGATGTGGCATGCGAGGATGCATTTCTTTAGGGCTGACTGCATCCGTCCTAAGGGATGCCACCTTGTCGTTAGAAAGAATGGAAAATAGTGTAAAACTTGGGTCTGTAGTTACGTCAGAAGGCTACTCAAATGAGGCAAAACTTATGAGTGCCAAGAGACATGTGAAAACTACATAAAGTCACAGAAAAAGGATAATGCTCCGAATGAACGTAAAAGGTTTTTCTTGACCGCCCCATTGCCAATTGGAGGGGACATTCATTTTGGACTGGGAACCAGTTCTAGGAAAACGTATAGCATCAAAACAGTGATTGTGTGCCTATCAACCCGTCTTTGCTCATGGGGGCGGGTGACAGGACTAATCCATTATTCTTCACTGGAGAGGGAGACTGACAATCCATTTTCAGCCCAGAATGAGAAGAGAAGCATCCTTCTCCACCCCATTTACTTCGGTAATGCAGTTGGGTGGGTGGGGGCAGACCGGGGGGGGGGGGGGCATTATTACACTGAGATAAAATATTGGACTATACAAAGTCAACATTTCAATGGTATGGTGAAAAAGTTGCTGTTCAGTAATCATTTGTTTTGACTCTTCAAAGCTGAAGGTGACAGAAGGCCTTATGCCAAAAATGATCAAGTAATCGAGTGAGCCAACCGCAAATGACTGATGTTCAAGTTTTATTGCAGCATTGCTGATAGGACTTTGTCTAAAAGTGGGTAGTAGAAACAAAATAAAACTTTTTTTTTCTTTCTTCCTGCTCCAGTCTGTTGGAACTCTATTGAATTTTTTTATATAAAAAATATGGCACCTCTAGTTGTGTAAAATTTAATGTTTATTGTTTCTAAACTTAATTTGTGCCTTATATGTGTATGGATATTGTTCTGTGCGGAGACCCTAGCTGAGTCAACTTGAACAAGTTGGGAAACTGTTCTTTATGGTTATGTACAATTTTCCACAGTTCATTGATACTATTTCTAAGATTCTTCTGCTCCAAGATAGGAACTTTTCACTAACATGTGCTCTGCCAAAGTTTCACTTTCCTAAATTGGCCCATTGCTGATTGTTATGCCAGATTTTGTATCTACACTATAATGCTATATTAGTTTTAAGTCTAACAGTACTATAGTATCCATTTTACGACACTAGATATTTCAATTGAATAAATTATTTTTGGACTTCATTAGACTCTTTTTTTAATCAATTAATCGTAAAACTTATAGGGCTGTATAACTTTTTAGCACAAGATCATGCAGGGCTAAATTGTTTGAGAAAAAAAAAGAAAATTGAACTTTACTAAAAAAAACTAATTTAATTTAAAATCGTAATTTGCCTTTCCTACAAGAGGGGTTGACCTGCATGCCACATTTTTTGGGCATGTACATCATTTTCAGGTTCAAAGTCAGTCACTGACATCTTCATTAACACCTTCCCAGTTCCAATAATTTGAAATGCTTAATAACTTTTAATCATCATCACTATCATTATTTACCAAACAAAATCATCTGAACCACACTGGGAGTCAGGCATTTTGATGTTCTAGGTAGCCTGTATTTTTTAAATATGCATTTGTAAAACTTCTTTGATACAAGGTTCAAATTATGACAGAATGCTTATTCAAGGGCCTAAATGGGCTGGAAAAAATCAGTAAACAGTTGCTGAACTGAAAAGTATGTTATGATAAGCGGTACAGTCCCTCTACCAGCACCTCATGTCATGACAAGCATTTTAAGGGATAACAGTTAAATAAAAATTGTATAGGAGTACATTTTAAATGCATGACTTGAAATTCATGTGCAGGAGTTCTCATCCATCAATGGCTGCCAAATGTCTGAATACAGATTGTGCGTGATTCCTGCACTTCAACATCCAGGAAGCATCTGCTACTGTACATTGAAACCATAGAAACCAAGGAAATAGTGGAATGCAACCAAGATGGTACATGTACATGATAAATAAGAGCAAGATATAGATTAAAAATGTGTTACTAAGCATACAAAGTCCGACTATTTTGGCACTGTTGTTCTACCAATTAAATGGGATCAATAAATTAGTTACTACTGAGTTTCTCAATGTCAAAGTTGCCTTCTTTCAACATAATGGTAATATTTATCTGCACAATTGACAGGGTTCATAAGATTAATCTTTCTCAGCCATTTGAAAGAAATCTTTCCTTTGATAAGCTTACTTTTCCTATCTCAGTCTGGTTGTCTCAGTCATGGTGTCCATGCATTAGGGACTACTTTATAGACAGGATTCATAAGACTACTTTATAGACAAAAGACAGGGTTCATAAGACCACTTTATAGACAATAGACAGGGTTCATAAGACCACTTTATAGACAATAGACAGGGTTCATAAGACCACTTTATAGACAATAGACGGGGTTCATAAGACCACCACTTTATAGACAATAGACGGGGGTTCATAAGACTACTTTATAGACAATAGACGGGGTTCATAAGACTACTTTATAGACAATAGACGGGGTTCATAAGACTACTTTATAGACAATAGACTGGGTTCATAAGACTACTTTATAGACAATAGACGGGGTTCATAAGACTACTTTATAGACAATAGACGGGGTTCATAAGACTACTTTATAGACAATAGACGGGGTTCATAAGACTACTTTATAGACAATAGACGGGGTTCATAAGACTACTTTATAGACAATAGACGGGGTTCATAAGACTACTTTATAGACAATAGACGGGGTTCATAAGACTACTTTATAGACAATAGACGGGGTTCATAAGACTACTTTATAGACAACAGACAGGGTTCATAAGACTACTTTATAGACAACAGACAGGGTTCATAAGACTACTTTATAGACAACAGACGGGGTTCATAAGACTACTTTATAGACAACAGACGGGGTTCATAAGACTACTTTATAGACAACAGACGGGGTTCATAAGACTACTTTATAGACAATAGACAGGGTTCATAAGACTATTTTATAGACAAAAGACAGGGTTCATAAGACTACTTTATAGACAATAGACAGGGTTCATAAGACTATTTTATAGACAAAAGACGGGGTTCATAAGACTACTTTATAGACAATAGACAGGGTTCATAAGACTACTTTATAGACAATAGACAAGGTTCATAAGACTATTTTATAGACAATAGACAGGGTTCATAAGACTACTTTATAGACAAAAGACAGGGTTCATAAGACTACTTTATAGACAATAGACAGGGTTCATAAGACTACTTTATACACAACAGACAGGGTAAATAAGACTACTTTATAGACAATAGACAGGGTTCATAAAGATTCATCTGACTTTAAAAAAATTACAAAATGTTATAAAAGCATGGAAAATTTTTTAGTAATATGAATTTCTAGCAAGAAAAGCATCATGTATTCTAGAAAGACTGCAAAAATATAAAATTTAAAGGAAATTATATAGTTGCAAAAAAAAATGGAAGAATTACAAATAATGATTTTATGCATGTTATTTAAAAATAATGGGAAACAATTTTTTAATTGAAACATTTTATTCAATTATTGTGATAAAAATCCACCTGATAAATGCTAATGAAATTTAAAAAAAATTCAGGAGAATGGAAGAACCTACATCCATTTTATGGTTTATATTAATAAATGTCTTCTTACTCATACTAAGATCAACACGGATCAAGTTTAATGGGTCTGCTGATACTGTTTCTTGTGAAAATTGTGCATTCCATTACAGCAAAAGAAACATCTCCACATTAATGTGCTGCCAGTCAATCACGGTGTATACCATTCAACATTTCTTTATAGCTACTTTACTTGGGTCATCCAACGAGTCACCAAATATTCAGACGTTACTATTTCTGTACAAAATGATAAATAGCAGACTTAAATTAAAAACATGCAAACTTCAGAGTCAACAAAAGAATGGATGGAAAGAAGAGAAAAAGGAATGAAATAATAGGTAGAAAACAATTATATTTACAAGTAAATATAGGTAGAAAACAATTATATTTACAAGTAAATGTACAAAATATAAATCTTATCTGTAAAATAAAATCAATCTACTCTGCTGCTTACAACCACTCAAGATGTTACATAATGAATTCATAAACAGTGTATTTGTTAATTTAATTGCCCTGTTTGTGTTACCTCTATGAAATACATGCATGACCTAAACACTGCAACTCAAAATGCATACAAAGTAGGTTTCCTGGAGTTTATGCATCTGAAATGTGCAGCACTTTTCATAGAAACACAATTTACATATTTACTGCTAAGAATATGCCACTGAAAGTTTCAATATTGTATATGTAAACATAAATCTTTTTTCATTAGATGCCATGTTGATTTTTGAACAAAAGTGCTTATCCTCACACACACCCCCCATTTCAGCTCATCCCAAACTCTGCAATAGAAACTTAAAATGTGCAGAAACCATTATAATTGTTAGTCTTTCTACACTTATAACTATTGAAAATGGAAAACCCATAGGAAAGACTTTTGTTTATATGGTTTAACGCCATTTTTCAGCATAATATAGGCCATACATGGCGGCCAGTAATAATGGTGGAGGAAGAACCCGGACAACCCCTGGAAAGAACCACCGACCCACGAGAAGCTACTGGCAAGCTTTCTCACATAACTACATTTGCCGAATCTTAGACTCGAACACACGCAGACAGAGGTGAGATGGCAGTGGCCCATAACGGACAGCGCTTTAGACCACTCGGCCACTCAGGGCCCCGGAAAGATTGAGATGACTATTATTGGTTTCAAATGGCATCTCATGTGGTATCTGGTGCTCCATCCTAAAATATAATAATGAAAACAACCTCAAAAAGAGAGTCTTTTACACAGACTTTCATTATTTCATACTTGTCTCATATAACTACAACAGTATGAATGCTTCACCTTACAAAGCCCAAGGTAAGCTCTTGGAACCCAAAAAGAGTGGCTTGTTTTGGCTCTAGAAGATGGATGCTCTTGAACAATCATACGATACCAATGTCTCCATCATTATTGGCAATCTTTTTTTTTTTTTTAAAATAGAAAACAATTTATTAGGAAAAAGGAGAACTTTTCATGAAACCATCAAAATGTTTAAAGCATAATGAATGAAGAGTTCAATCCCGAAAATGGCTGGACAATTGTAGTTTAAGCATCCAATACACAAAAGCCCTGGAACATGATGGCAGTTTTAACATAAGCACCCTGACCAATAGATAATATGCAGAATATATACCGTTGGTATCAGCAAAGGAATGAATGGTATGGAATTATTAATGCCTGAGTAAGCGTAAGAGGAACTGTTTGCATTAATACATTTTTCTGATGCAGCATTGGATTACCATTCATGATGCCATTTTAACTCATCTACAGTAAAATGCAAAAAATGCCTAAAACTTTCATGCACAAACAAAAATAATTCTGCATCAGGGAAATTTGCAAGATGATTAGTCTCGTTCAACCAATCTCTAGCATTGGAATTTACAACTACAGTAAGTTTTCAAGAAAAAAGCATAACTTGAGAATAATCATCAGATTTCACTTATTAAATTAGGGTATAACAGCCATGTATTTGAGGATCTGAGGTCTTTGATGTGGTTTTGGAGGTAGTAAAATGGATATCTGCAACCAAGAAACCGTCATAAATATCCTCAAATCCAGATACACAGAACTGTTATACAAATTAGAATACAATTCTAAAAAAAAAAAACAAACACAATATAAGATTGAAACTCCATGGCACCATGCAACAGGGTGAAACATTAAATCAAAATGGCACCAAAATACTGACAGCATATTGTCGATTATACAACCACAAATCTGGACCAGAATGAACTACATTTGCAGGTGTGTTACAATATTGTGTCAAATTCCAGCTATAATGTCTTTTAAATTTCTGCACATTCCATCACATGCAACAATGTAACTGTACAGAAACGTTTTCTGATAGACAAAAATACACATCTAATTCCATATGCCCCTAACATTATTCATGGAAGGGGTGTAAGTATGGGTAAGTTTCTTTTATTTGCATAATACAAAGAATGGCAGGAAGTGACCCAAAGAGGAAAACTGCATTGACAAATACAATGATGCAGGCTAGTTCAAGGATCATAATCTCTCAGCTAAAGCGGATATTTCTTAATAGTCCTATTGACAAGATGATCACCAGTAGAAAGAATTGGTTAAGAAACTGGCAGCAGTGCTGAGCCATCCCGCTCCAGATTTCTTTCCCCCTTTGCCACTTCTTGAAACAGCTTTGTCATCTATCACTGTTTCTTCTTCATCAGGTAAATATTCTGGAAGCTCTTCATTGTTTTCCTTGTTCAGCTCTTGTGAGTGGGCATTGAATGTTACAAACAACTGGAATCAAATAGAAGTTAATTAATTATTAATATTATTGACTAGAATAAATTACCAAAAGTGACTAGAACAAATTACCAAAAGTCTTTGGATAATGGGGTGCAAGACTGGGACTAAAAACTCCTTGATGTCATAACTTTTAGCCAGACTGAGTGAAAACCTACTTTGTTATCAAAACAGGGGGATAGAGGGAGGGTCAAATAAAAAAAAAAAAAAAGGAATCTCTGAAGCACAAATGACTCATTTGAGGGTAAAGGGGAAACACAGTCATACACTCTAAGTTTTATAACGCATTTAATTTCTCTGTGTGGTTGGTAGTTTCACTTTGATTTTCATGAACAATAAAATTAGTTTCAATATGCTTAATAAAAAAAACAATGGTTGAATACTCATCCATACAGTTTTATGTGTAATTAAGATTTTTAAAAATCCTTAAATTACAAATAATAGTGCTTTTCTTTCATTTCCTTTTTAAGTTTCTATGAAGAGTTTAATACAAAGCAGAGTAATAGACAGGAGAGATTCAAGGTAAGTAAAATATCTCAAAAATGGACTGGATGGTATATATTTTACATTGCATCTAGTTGTTTTGTTTACAATACTTTTCAAAATTAATATATTGGGGAAAGGGTTTTTATTTGTTCTGTATCACAATGTACCTTCAACCAAGAAAAATGCATGTGTGAATTTTGGGGCTGGAGTGTGTAAATTTCTCATACGAGTTTCCATTGACTTGATCATCAACTGAATGATAATCTTATGTTTTGATTTCTAAATATCCCAAAATATGGACTTTGCTTGTACTTTCCTTTTTTAATGAATTTTAATTTTAGGAATGTTGATCTAGTATCAAATTTGTGCATAAAATCTTCACCTGCTAGTAACAATTTTTAAAATAAGTCTTTGCCAGAGTTCCAAACCATGACCTTCAGCATCTGAGGTGGACACTCAAACCATTTACGCCACCAGAATTTGTCATGAAACAGAGTTTAGCAGTAAACATACAACAAAAACCGACAAATAAGTATGGTGCATCATGGGAAATAATCATCGGAAATTTCATGATATGACTAAGATTGAGGATGCTAGTTATCCATATATGCCAACCGCAGACAAGAAGGCGTAATCCAAGTGGTCAAAAAGCGTAATCCAGTCAGAAAAAGCGAAATCCACATATAACATGCTAAATTTTCAATAAACAATGATTAATTTGCCCCTCTCGTTTTTTTCAAATCCTTTAATGTTTCAAGTTTTCATAAGTAGCACTTTTAGCTTTACACACATCGAGTAGAATTCAGCCTTTTAGCGCCAAATATTAAAAGTCTTTACACATGGCCTGAAATAGATTTCACGTGATGCTGATGCACTCGTGACTTCATATTTAGAGGATTGTTATTTTATTTATTTTTTCTTCATTTTTTAATTCATTTGTGAAATTTTTGGAAGATATTTTTGCTCTCATAAATGCATCGACTAAAATAAATTAAATAAATAGCGCCAAATACCTTTAGACTGGTTCTGATGTCAATATGAATTAGAATCTGCACATAAAGTTTAAAAAAAAAAAAAACAGTTTGTTCTCTCCTTACTACGCCATACAGATGCTATAAATAGAATTAGGGGTCGAAAGTTTGAAAGTAGAACAAGGTTTGCTATAAATAGAACATGATACTGTTGGGCAAGTCCACGGACAAGCATAATCTTATATTGTAGTTACGTAAAAGCAATCTTTTCTAAAATACGGTCTGTGGGATTATTGGAATGTTAATAAAAATGAGAAAAACAAATAATTGATCTTTTGGGAAGGTGTATATTCCAAAAAAGCATAATCCATATATATATATATGGTATATATATGATATATATAGATATATATATATATATATGGATTATGCTTTTTTGGAATATACACCTTCCCAAAAGATCAACTATTTGTTTTTCTCATTTTTATTAACATTCCAATAATCCCACAGACCGTATTTTAGAAAAGATTGCTTTTACGTAACTACAATATAAGATTATGCTTGTCCGTGGACTTGCCCAACAGTATCATGTTCTATTTATAGCAAACCTTGTTCTACTTTCAAACTTTCGACCCATAATTCTGTATCACAATGTACCTTCAACCAAGAAAAATGCATGTGTGAATTTTGGGGCTGGAGTGTGTAAATTTCTCATACGAGTTTCCATTGACTTGATCATCAACTGAATGATAATCTTATGTTTTGATTTCTAAATATCCCAAAATATATATATATATATATATATATATATATATATATATATATATATATATATATATGCGTAACGTGTAATTAAATAATTAAGTAATGATTACGCCAAAAGCGTAATGGTTGGCATGTATGGTTATCTGTTGTCTCAAAAGCACTGGAAATGTGATGCATCTGTCAGTGAAAAAAGCAGTTTAAGGAGAAAGGGAAGTTTAAGATCACAATATTCTAAATCTGAAATGGATAAATCTTCATTGAAACAAAAAGATAGATAATAGCTTTAAAGTAATCAAAATATTAACCCCATGACCTCACCAGTGACCTAACCCAGGGTATGAGTGGTAAGTTGTTGTTGTTGTTGTTGTAGGTTTAATACCATTTCTCAGCACATGATACACTATACATGGCAGCAGTATTAAAAAAAACACCGACCACCAAGAAGTTACTATCAAGCTTTCTCAAATACCCACACTGGTCAAATCCAAAACTAAAGCTCACACAAATAGAGGTGAGATGGCAGTGATTTGTAATGGTGAGTGCTTTAGACCACTCTGCCACTTGGGGGCCCCATAAGTGGTAAGCAGAAAACGGTGAATATGTGATACTATAACCTCAGTATGAATTGATGTAGATTTGAAAATATATGTCATAGTAAACTTCTGAAATATATCACACAAACAATATTAGTGATAAAAGTAGTAAAACCCAATGGCCCCACCCAGGGGCAAAAGTGGTACTGATGGAGGGGCACATGATGATATTTATTTCAGATATAAAGTCAATTGCGTAAAGGGTTAATGAGCTACAAATGATGTAAACATATGTAACCCAAACTTTAACCATGATGATTCCATTATAATTCTAACTGCTCCGGTGGCCTAGTAGTTAAAGCGCCCGTTGCAGAAGCAGGAGGTCGTGGGTTCGATCCTTGGCCGAGTCACATCAAAGACTAATAAAAATAGTACTAACAGCTGCCTCGCTTGGCGCTCAACATTAAGAGGTTAGTGTTAGGACTGGTTCGATAATGTGACAAGGTGGGACATCATGCTATAAATCCTAATCAAACAAACAAATCCATTATAATTCTTGACTCCATAATGCAGAACCCTGGGACATGAGTGGTACTGACAAAAGTGAAGCACATGAAAGTGATGATATTATATTCCAAATATGAAGGGAATTTACCTCCTCCCCTGACTCTGTCTTGATGACCTGCTGTGCTGCAAAAGTCTGACTTCTTGCAATTGCCCGCACTAGACTCTGAAATTAATATGTATGGATTCATATCTTGAACTGATCATATTAATAGGATGCTGCCTTTTTGATAAATGTGTTAGTACAGTTTAACCAAATGGGGGGGGGGGGGATTACAGCCCCATAATTCATTAAACTTTGAAGCACTTGAAATCCAGCTATAATTTTACATAGTAAATCATATATTTAAGTGTCATAAAAAATTAATGAATTCAGTAACTGCTGTCTATTCACAATACAAAAAATGTGCGTGAAATAATTGATTAAATGTGCAGTTCATAGTTCTGGTCTTTGACACAAAATATATTTTTTTTGTAAATTCAGTTTCTATAAAAAAAAATTAGATTTAACTTCAACTTGAATAAAATTTGAATCCACAAATTTTTAAGACTGTATATTTTGAAGAAAAAAAAGGGCTTAAGAGCTTTCTTACTACAACAAATAAGGCTCCAGGGTTATTCATAAGTTTGGACATAAACAGCATTCTGTACAAACATTAGTACTAAGTATAACATTAAATTATAACACTGTCCAAGTACGAGTCCTTAGAGTGATAACATGCCTTATAACTGAGTACATAATACACATACATTAACAACCACGTAAAATGAAATAGGATGTTCCATGATAATGCCTATCTTTTAACAGAAGCCATGATATAACAAATCGCCTTAAAATGAAAAACGATGATTGATTCTGCCTGTCATGTTATAACAAATACTTTATATGAAATAGGATACATGATTATACCTCTCTTACAAGAACCATGTTATAACAAATGGTATTATAATACATAGGAGACCTAATTATGCCTGTTTTATAACAGAAACCATGTTATAACAAATCGCCTTAAAATGAAAAAAGATGATTGATTCTGCCTGTCGTATAACAGGAATCATGTTATAACAAATACTTTATATGAAATAGGATACATGATTATGTCTGTCTTACAAGAACCATGTCATAACAAATGGCCTTATAATAAATAGGAATCTAATTATGCCTGTCTTACAAGAATCATGTTATAACAAATGCCTTACATGAAATAGGATACCTGATTATGCCTGTCTTACAAGAACCATGTTATAACTGTTACGTATATTTGATTTAATTTTTTTTTTTTAATTGTCAAATCCAAATTTGTCATTTAGGGTTTAAAATTCATTAACTGGGAGATTATTCTGGAAAATTCAGGGTGTCCTAGCCTCTAGCTATAAACACAGGTTAACCTTGGCTTGTTGAACTCATTTCTGACCCTTCTTTAGAGAGTGTAAACAAGCCTTGGAAATGATTGGCTAGATCCAAAAATATCTTTTTATTTTTAGTAATTAGTGGCTGATTTTCTTCTGGATCATTTTATTATTACGTGACTTGGTGAAGGTAGCCTCTTCCTCTGACCTTCTATGAATTTCCAGAAAATCATGTGATCCCTTGTTTACATTAGAAAATGGGTATTTAAATTATTGTACTGGGAGAGAGATTCAGTAGAATCTGGGCTTTTAAAGTTAATAGTTGTGTTTTTTTGTTTGAGTTATAATTTTAATTACCTTGTACTGGACATTGTGTCATTGTGTTGTAGCAAGAGGAATTATTCCATTTATCTGGAAAAGGACATGTGTTTATGATTTTCATTTGGATTATTTTAAAAATGAGAACTGCATCACATGACATTGTCAGCCATTTTGGATTACATCGTCAAGATTCAAACATGTAACTATAAGAACATTTATTTATCAGGACTCTTGCAATTAAAATTAGTGGATTATTTTTGTGAATTCTATAATGGATTAATGTTGGATTTGATTCTCTAAAACCGTAAGTTTATTTATTTTATGAAAATAATTGTACTTAATAAATTCATTGTTAAAGTTTTACAAGCTTGTTAGTTTTCACTTTCTGTGTTGCTGCTAATTCGAGCCTAAGCACGTAACATAACAAATGGCCTTATAATAAATAGGAGACCTAATTATGCCTTATAATAAATAGGAGACCTAATTATGCCCGTTTTATAACAGAAACCATGTGATAATAAATGGTCTTATAATAAATAGGAGACCTAATTATGCCCGTTTTATAACAGAAACCATGTGATAATAAATGACCTTATAATAAATAGGAGACCCAATTATGCCCGTTTTATAACAGAAACCATGTGATAATAAATGGTCTTATAATAAATAGGAGACCTAATTATGCCTGTTTTATAACAGAAACCATGTGATAATAAATGGTCTTATAATAAATAGGAGACCTAATTATGCCCGTTTTATAACAGAAACCATGTGATAATAAATGGTCTTATAATAAGAGTGCTATACATGCAAAACATTTAGATCCACATCTAATTTATTATTTTATATCATTGTTCGTTTTAGCAAGGATTTTTACCTAATGCATGTTTTTGACAATGATAACAATCAGCATGTTTTTGAAATTGATAATGGCCAGAGATGAGTCTACCAGAACAAACCTGAAACTTTTCCAAAACTCAATCATGTTCTTATGAATAAAAAGTTTTAAGTCCATTATTCTTAACTTTTAAGCTGTTTAATATTCCTGTTAATATTCTTTTATGCTACAAAAACCTTTTCAAAGAAAAAAAAATTAATGCTTGAATCTTTTCCTTCTTCATAATCAATACATACAATTCCTAAGTCTATGGATTTAGAAGTTCTTTATAGCAATGTCTGATGTTAACATTACGATTCCAATGACACAACTTTTTTAGTACTTGCATTGTTTGCGAGTGGAGAAAAAATTCAATTTACAAAATCCAATTTCTACTGACAGCTTGTTGACAAGTTACTGTTATTAGCTATACCGCAATCTAGCAGCTTGGGAATAAGAAGGAACTAAAAAAAAATTCTATCACTTTTAATTTTAATCTTAATTGTCATTTTGAATAATAAAAACCCAAATTTATTTTTTCTTGTTTATAACTAAGGTCTGATGTATACACAGACCGTTTGAACCATGAAACATTCAGCCCCACCTGGATTTAACGAGTGTGTATTAAATACAACAATTACAAATTAACATACAGTCTGGCTAATATGCAGTATAAATAACTGCAGTCTGTAATGTAGTATCTGATTTGTCCAATCAAAGAAATATATCCATATATTCAGCCCCACCTAGATTTAACATGTGTGTATTAAATACATCAATTACAAGTTAACATACAGTCAGGCTAATATGTGGTACAAATAGTTGCAGTCTGTAATGTAGTAACAGATCTGTCTAAAATGACGAAAATATCAAAGAAATATATCCATATTTTTTGTGAATGAAACATCATTATCCTGCCTTGATCCACTATACATTATCAGAAGGTATGTATGGCCACCATACAATGCTAAACAGCATAAACCACCGTAAAAGAATCATTGTCAAAACACCGTTTGGAATTATTCTATATTTTGTAGAATTTAGATATATTAAAAACTTTTACTAATTACTTGCTGTAAATAACTGTGTCATATTATTACTCTGCACTTCAATAAATATGATTTGATCAGGCTGCATTATTTTGTAGAATCATCATTTTGGGTTAATATATATCTATGCCACATTTGGACAAACAATATTGTTAAACTGTAATTTGCAGTACCAACCTCTGGCTTTACATCAAGTTTGGATCTGACAATGCACCTCATCTTTTTCATGTCAAACGTAATGCTGATAACTCCCTTGACTTGCAGCAGCAGACGCATGCACAAGTCCCTGTCACTCTGGGAAAACAGAATATTAAATACTCAGGGGAATAAACATCGTTGCAGATTCTGTAATAGTCATGAAAAATTACTTTTCTTTGATTAACTCCCATTTTGATGCAGTAGATTTTGTGGTTTTGTTTTTAATTCAGTTTCTCTGCAAATGAAAAGCTATATGTATGTTATGGCTTGTACATTTGGTGGATGAAGAAATGTGTAAATTCCTGGGAAGAACCACTGACTCACGAGAAGCTGCAGGCAAGTTTTCTCTTTTGAATTAACTAAATAGAAAAAAAGATTTAACAGTTATCACACCAAAATTCATTCTGTGAATTCCCATGCTTTTCTCAAGATCAACTTCCAGGTCATTTCCAGGGTGAAATTAATCTTTTCAATTACTACTAATGGATTTAAAGAACATTTTAGATTATAAAACAAGCATTTTCTAAATCAAATGATGTTTTTTCTGTCAAGACTCTCCAAAATATCTAAATAAAAAAGATGATCATACGAAAAACCACAAAATGTATGAATGGACACAAGCTTTCCTATAAATTGGCATGTAAAGTCATTTCAATGCATAGAATAAAAAGTATAACTATACCCACATGAAATCAATAGGAACATTATTTATTTTTACAGAAATGACAAGTATTATAATTGCTATGCATTTAATCCACTGACAAACTTGACGAAACTATGGCATAGAGGAAACTTACCCAGAACTAACATTTGTATTACTAGTCACATGACTTCACAAATCTTAAATGACGACATTGGAAGTCCAATAGTGACATGATTTCAACAACAAACTCCTTTATAATGTTGTTATACAGAAATTCAATTATATTAAATGGAAGTCAGATAATTTTTTTTGACCAGTCTGATTTAGCAAGCACAGAGCATATGTCAACGTGATACCAAAAAACTCTAGAAGTTGTTCTCGAAGCATATAAATAGGGGGGAAAATTTGTTCTTTTGTTTTTGTATTTTTATTACAACTAGTATACGAGTTTCACTTAATAATTTTTCCTCTACAACATTTTGAAATGTAGGTTGTTAGTTTTGTGTACTCTTGCAACTCAAATCGCAAGTACCAGGTCACATTTCATCAACGCTGTAGTTTTATCTTATCTTTCAGCAGATTAAAGATATAATGATTATAATGCTCACAATTTCTGAGAAAATAAGTAATTTCCATTTTGATTTCATGCATGTATCACTCAATCTAACAATGTTTAAAGTTTTCTAGGCCATCTGGTAAGCAGCTATGCTATGCCAACATCTTGTTGGCCTCTTGTGATGCCAGACTGTTTTTCATACCTTTAATGTAAGGAAAGATTCAGATATCAAACTGACATTGAAAATTAAAGACTACTTGACGAATCTAATCCACTGATCATTTGGATGACTAAGCATACGTGTTTCAATATATTTAACTCAAAATCAGTTTAGTTATGACTCAATTATGTACTGGTTTTTAGGCATCAGGTGCTAGCAGAAAATTCCCTTGTTTTCCAGACTTTAATCAATATTTGCGAAATTCAGAAACTTTTCATGGTTGGGAATTTTGTTAATCATTTTCCCCAACTTTTTCCCGATTTCCTGGCAGTGTGGGAACCCTGAATAAAAGCAAGTCAAGCCAATTTAAGAGAAACCTAAAAGCTGCCATTTTATACATTAAGTACTCTATAATAAAACAAAACACTAATTCAACCAATGGTTAGATGATTCACTAGAAATGATAATGGCTAAAATATGCTACAATCAAAAATATTCCAAATAATATACAACTAAATATTTTTTAACAAATCATTAATAAACCCATAGTCCACATATGAAAAACACACACATATGCACATACACCTTAGTTCCCTGTTAATGAGAGTACTGTGCATACACACTAATAATAGGGGATATTTGGAAGTAATTTTAATTTTAACCCAATTTCAAAGACAAAATGTCCAATTCCTATTTTTTTTAAATAAAGAAATGAAAACAATTATCAAATGAACAATGTGCAAGTTGTTTTTGTGTGCACATATATATTAACAAATTGGTTACTGAAGCTTATGTTATGTTCTCCCTGCAGAAAACAAGAGAATGGTTAGAAGAAAAACAAAACAAAAAACGGTAACATTTGTAGCAAAAGTATTACTGGACAGAATGGAAAATTAAATAAGTTAGAATTCTGCCTGTAACATGAATGATTATCATCTTTTCTTTTATACAACCAAGTAGTCAAATTTGCAAGTGAAACATCACAGTAATCAACGTCTGGTTGATCTTGATACTCAAAACAAATCGACATTAAAAGCTAACATGTCTGTGGGACTTGACAATGTCTGACAAACTGGTAGAAATGCAAAACCTAAGGCCTGATGGATGGGGTCATAAACAATTTGCAGACAACTAGCAAATTTAATTTAAACCACAAACAAATCACTCAACAGGATGATGGAAAATGGGTCTGTTTCCTGAAACCTTGAGGCAAAATTACTACAAATTTGTATAAATTTGCAAAGTTAAACTACAAATTTTTTCATTTTTCCCTTGACTACTGCACTATTACCTTATCTACCATTCCTCGCAGTTGTAAGACAAGGGCTTTGGATTTGTGAGTACCCAGTAAGCTCCTGTTCTTGTTGCAACTGCTTCTTCTGAAATATACAAAATATGAGGAGTCATCATTGCTCTGTACAGTTTGAAGGAAAGCTATTATTTATAAAAAAAAAAGACAGCTGCAGCAAAGTGAAGTGATGCCATGTCAGTCTTGTGTACTCATTTCCCATACCTACAACTATATAGAACCCAGCTGGAAAATATGATTGGATGAAATTAAAATCTGACTTGTGCTTGACCAATCAAACTTTGACCCTAAACTTTAAAGGCAGAATTGGTGCATAAAACGAGGATATACTGTGCTGTGTTGCTGATTACCTGCATGTGGTAGTGAACTGACCTCTAAAAAGAAATTGATTGCTCAATTACTTGTCAAACTGTTTTGATAGCTAGACATGACTTCACACCAGTACAAGTCTGGAAATATTGTTTTTAAGACATGTGGACAACAACAAAAAAGACTTGGGTATATGGATACCACAGGGTTTGACAAATTTCTAAATCAGATGGTAACCGAGTGGGCAACCAGAATAGAAAATGTGATAGTCCAGCTAAACATAGTAGCCCAAAGAATAAACTATTAGCTTAAAGAATATTACTTGCTCATTATATGACTCTTCAGTAATAGGTGTGTGTGTGTGTGTGTGTGTGTGTGTGTGTGTATGCATGTTCTGTATTTTTAACATAGATTTTATTAAAAATTCACTCATATCACTACCATTGGGACATCATGCCACAGACAGAATCTAGTAATAGGATAATCAATGATCTGCTTAGAGTGGTCAAATGAGTGTTTTATTTCATATTTTAAAAAATATTTCGCAAAAAGGATACAATCATGAAAATAATAAAGGTAAGTCTTGACAACAACAAAAACTTACTGTATATAATATTCTAAGGAAATATTAATTCAGGAATGTGACAAGTGAAATAATTCCAGGAAAATTTCCAGCAAAACTGGTTCACAGTTGCTAATTTTCAGGTGTCTATTTGTCTTTAAATCTTGTATCTATATGCTTCTTATAGATAAAATAAGAATAAATGAATAGAATAAATGGATACCTAACAATGATTATGACTTGTTATTTATGGTTTTGTCCAATTATTTTATCTTATGTTACTGTAACTGTCACTACTCCTTCATGTCACATGGATCATTTCATTACAGTGACAGTTATGCTGAACATAGTAACTTTAAAGACAAACCTCCCAGAATTAATCGCAATTTAATAATTAAAAAGGCCATAAAACAAATAAGTGGAATACTGAAGCAAAATGTCAATGCAATCATTGTGGTTGTTGTTAAGTAACATCTGATGTGTCCAGACTAGACACTGATTTCATGACAAATGTCTGGTTACCCGTGGACTGTAATTTGGGTCTGTTGATAGGGAAGATGAATTTCACTAATTCTGCCTGCAATCGTTAAAGCCATGAGGAAGCAGGTGTTGTATGAAAGGTGAGCCAGTTACCCTTAAGAATGACTCAAAAGATGCCTTGTTCAGCCAGGATAGGTTTTACACTGGGCATAAGACTAACATTTTTGGTCGTGTATAGTGAAATTTAAGAGTAGGTAGAATAATTTCTTGTTTTGTCTGATATCCTCTCATCTGTGATGACGAAGGGTGTCAGAGATCATGAAGCAGTAACATTTTATTATCATACTTGCATGAATTTTCTTTGAAGAGCCAGAGGAAGTTAGCTATTTGTGATATAGATGCCTGGAAAGGTATGTGGTGTTTGTTTGTGCATCAATGGGTGAAAACATACCATGTGCCTTCATATGCTTTCAGATTGGTAGTGAGAATTGTTTATTTCTGAGGGCATGCTTAATACGATCCAGATGTGCAGGTTCCATAGTTCAGAGTATGAATAAAACAAATGCCATTGTGGTTGTTTTAGTAGATGAGGGAAAATCCAAATTATCTGAGGAGTTCCTGTTCTGAGATTGAAGATGTCATTGATTAATGACTTCTGCTATCCATGGTGCAGTGAAAATAAGGTGATCTCCTCTTGCTTTCTGTATCACTTCTGCAATCAGAGAGGTATTAAACGTCAGGTGTATGCATCCAGGCCATTTCCAATATATTGATAGAGTGTTGACTGACTCTGAGACAGGAGATATGAAGGTTGGGAATCTAGTATTCTGCCCAGTCGTAAACAGGTCCAATGAAGGTTGATCCCACTGGGTACATATATGAATGAAAACTGAGGAATAAAGAGACTATTCAGTCTGTGTTCATTGATTGTTCCAGGTCGAAGATTCAGCTATTACATTAGGAGTCCTGGGATATGGTGAATTAATATGTGGATTTGTTGCTAACATTGCCACATGATAAAGTCCTACACCAGGATGCAAAGGTCTTGGGACTTGGTTCCTCTTTGTCGTTTGAGATAAGTCATCACTGCAGGACTTGATTACTACTTGTTGTTTGAGATAGATCACCATTGTTGAGCTGTTGGACAGAATGAGAACTCTCTTGCCTTGCAAATATTCCTGCCACCAGCTTTCATAATGGCCATCTCCAAAATGTATTGATATTTCCTGTGGAAAGCATGCATCGATGGCTTCCTGAAAGGATGGTAGTAGGTGGACTCCATCTTTCTTTACTTGCATCAGTACAGATTGTACTCCTTGGCGGTTGTAGTTGTTGATTTATACCCACCATGAGCCAAGTTATGTTGCTCCAATTCTGCAGACTGTGCCTCAGTTGTGTGCAGATTGTGAGAGGATGGTCCAGTGGGAAAACTTTAGGCCTCCATTTGGGCATTAAAAAATCAGTTGCAATGGTAGCATAGGACAGCGACCTAGGACCATGAGGTCCACTGCTGCCTGATAGGCAAAAGAATTCATGTACGAATTGAATTTCTTTGAAAGGAAATGAGCTACCATGGTTTGGATTTCAATGCCCAGTCCAGTAATGCTTGAGACTTAGCAGGCAAAGAGTGATGAGGTCTGTCACTCACTAAACTTGTAGAATGCCTGAATTAGAAACCATGATTTCAAGACAGTCACTGAGTAAAGAGTCTCTTCTCGTGGCAGAGTGTACAGAAATTGTGAAGTAACATCTGCTGAAGCGTGAGAACTATTTTTGGCATTCTGCCAAATGAGTGTCTCGAGGTGGTATGTCAGTTAGCCTGGTCCCTGCATGTCTGCAAAAGTTGGGTTGAATGTACTGGAAACCAGGCTGTTAGTGATTGAACCCATAATATTGATCTTTTGGTCCTACATGATCCCTAGTATATGGCTTCGGTCATCCATGTGGGGAGTATATCGTTAGGATCATTAGTTTGGGATGTGTTATGAAATGTTTAATCAATGTAACTGGTCCATGTCTGCTTGATGAGGCAGGAACTTAGCTTTTTCAAGGTCTCTCATGATGAGAGCATGCTTCTTGGCATGAAAAGTAGTAACTGACAGGCTCTTAGCCTTTGCTGCCAATCCTTATACCCAAGGGGAGATCACTCTGCCCAACTGCCACATAGGTCCACAAAAACGTTTAGCTGCCTTTAGCTACAAGTAATATCTGGTTGGGCAAGATTTGTGAGGTAGTAGTAGTTCTCATAAGATATTATGAATGGGCAATGTATTTGAAGAAGAAACTGTAACACAGTATAGCAAAAAGGCAAGGAAAAAGTCATTCCTTCACAAAAATACAATCACAGCACAAAAATGGTAACAGCCACTTTTTAAAAATATCTTTAAATATTAAAATTGCTAATAAAAACTTAAGGATCCATTAATGGTCAAACATAATGTCTTTCATGCCCACATATCAGAAAACTTAAATCGCCTTTAAATGTGTAATCTTTATATGTCCAGATCTTATCATTTATGCATATACCTATGAATTGGTGCCAATCATAGTTTGAAATTCTAAATTTAAATTATTGCCATATTAGCATAAATTACCCCATTACTGGAGAGTGAGTCATATGTCATGAAAAACGTGTCCTTTGAAAGTATTTCTGAAGAAAAAAAAAACATGTAGCAGCCTAATGGGTTACTTCAACCTATTGTAGACCTGACTAAATTCTGGTAAACCCTTTACTCTGAGCACAACATTTGTTGATTTCTGCTCTATACCCAGATGTATCATTACCTTGATGATCCTGATGTATTTGATGTATCTTTCAATGTACAGGTCTCTTCTATCTTAGACAACAGGAGGTACAGTTTTTCTGCCATCGACTGGATTGTTTGGTCACAGGTAGCTCTGTGGGTAAAAGATAAAGTCTCATGAACAAAAGTACCAAGTTGGTCTGTGATCCTCACTAACATTGACCTAAAAACTTATGTAATAGCAGAGGTCTTGAAAACACTTAATCCCGTGTATTTGGGTGCATACTTTTATCTGTAAATTCAAAGGCTTGTTAGTCAACCACCTGTTGAATGTGAAAATGTTATCAATTGATCATTTTAACTATGCTTATATTTACAGTGACAAAATTCAATGGTTGAAAGGCACCCAGAAGTACATGTTTCATCATTAAGAGTATATCAAAAGAACATGATGCAATAGCTGGACAGCAAGTTCAAGCACTTTGACTAGCTGCTGAATAGTGGGAACATGTGCAGATATTTTCAATGACTGAATTTAGAGGCAGAAAGACCCAGTGATGTTTATGTGGCTATTATAAGAGTACATCAAACGAACAAGTTTAGCTGAATACTGTGTTCATTTCGTTTTGTAGTGTAGCAGAATAAATAGTATGTGTGAACTTGAAATCAAGACTCATTGAGACTTGCACAAAATGCCATTTGCACACTTTTGATAAGTATTTTGGGGTTAAACAGCAAATTGAAAAAGATTGCTGTGAATTAAAAAGAGTGCTGAAGTTGATAGAACTAATAGTTTGGATGGAACAGTAGCCATGTGTAAGTGTGTAATGTCTAGCTTAAGTGGTTGGAATATGGCCTTTGCTTGAATTGACAAAATTCTGTCTCACTCTAATGGACCAGCAAAAGTTATATGATTATGTCAGTAGCGTAAAGAATTTGACAAATTAAATTCAATGATAACCAATGATTATTCTCAACTTGATATTTAGCCACTTCAAGTATGCCAATATGCTTATGGGGACTCCCTTTTATTAAAGTTCTAGCGAGACCTCTGAACTGCAGTAGGCCTGGTTGAAAGATTCCAGTGCTAGAATGACGCCATCAAATCTGGTTAAATTTAGTCTAACTTATTTTTGTTGTCTTGAGTTGTCAAAGGTTACTACTGTACAAATTTACAGATGGCAGCAAAACTGGTTGGCAGTTGACATCATCATTGTTTGATCCATTGGCAAATGCATTTCCTGTTTCAGTATGCAAAGAAAATGTAAAAAATCTGTCAAAACCCGCTTGTACCATGTGGCAGCTTATACCCTTCTATCTATTGGATATATACCCAACAGTTTGTGACCAAGGATGTTGATTCAAAGTATGCTGACATCCTATCATGGACTAAATGTCGTCACAAAAAAATCCCCCCCCCCCAAATGTGCCTCTGATGAGAACATTAACCAGGGTTAGTAGCAAATCCTGATCTACAAAATTTAGGCCTTTTTTTTAGGTTTTCTTAAGGCCTTTGTGAAAAAATTTTAAGTTCAAGAATTGCAGTTTTCAGGCTTTCACGCACACAAATAATAGCATACTCATCAATTTTACATTATTTTTAATAATATAACTTGGAACTTCTTTTCCACATCCTTAGCAAGGTTAGATCAAAATGAACTTAATAAACAAGAATTGAAAGATTAAATCATATATTCACAAAAGTAGAGCAATGTACACTGCACAAAATGTCATGCAAAATTCATATATATTTCAATGCTTCAAGTTTATCATCGATCTGCTTGTCCAGCTTCAACTGATCTTCCAGGTTTTTTTTCCAAGAGATGTCCTTAAGCTATTTGATGTGCCGATGAAAGTAAGGTTCCTCTGATGTTCTGCTTATAATGCATAGTCATCAGCTAAACTGTTCATTGTTTCTATATCATAAGTTAACGCTGATTTTTTTTTTTTTGGCACTATCTGGAAACATGGAATGGAATACTTTTGTTATTCCGGAATTTGATGAAAAGCTACAGTGTCTATCTATTGTATACAATGTCCAAATAATTTCTGGTTGCAATGTGTCTTCTTTTGCTACATGATCATGCATAGATGCTGAGGTTGTAGACACCAATGAACAGGATGGCTGAGAATTCGGAGTTTGTGGTGACAGTACTTTTCCTGAATCAGGCTGTTGACGCTAGAAAAGAAGAAGAAAAGAAAAAACAAATTAATTATGTATCATTAAGAATATATTAAATATTATTTATTGTAATTTAATTCTAGCTTTTTCACGCATTATTAATTTATAGAGATCCCACCATATAAAAGTAATAAAAGGTAAACATCTTGACTGATTATATATAAATTGTAAAATTAGAAATTAGGGGAGGTAAGCTTATTGTTACAGTTATGATGCAGTTGTTTCCCTTTAAAAACACTTGTAACTACTTAGTCAGACCGGCTTCAAATTCAATGTAATTTCTGCAAAATTAAAAATTATTTTTGAAGCTATAGTTCAGACAGAGAAAAAAATAGATAATGTATAGTTATACTCACAGTCAAGATTTTCTTCAAGTCGAATGTGGAGGATGTAAATATATTACAGCATGTGTAAAACCTACAAAAAACCTTCATGAAGCCCACAGGACCAGTAATCTATAATCTCAGTCCAACATTACACGATACAGTCAATGACTCAATTGTAAATACAAAAATAATACTTCTGACCACTCAAATATTATTTTAATTTTCACAGGAACTATGGTACATGGAAGTTACCTAATATAAAATCAAAGCACATTTCAAAATAATCATTGGGACACTTGAGACATCTAAATGCCAGTTTCATGTAAGGTAGGGAAGGGAAAACCCTAAAAGTCTAAACAAAAAAATAAAAAAATATCCTGATAAAAAAATTTAACAAAATATATTAAAAGATATATTTCTAAAATGAATAAAATACCAAATTACCAAATTTAACTTCTTACTGTAATTGTAATAACAAGGCTTTCACCAAAATCAAAGACAAGTCATAACGTGCCAACAAAAAAGAACACATTAAAAAAAATCAGATTATCTCCAATTTAAGCATTTTATCCTATTTATCAATTTCAACTGCAGTGCTGATTCCAGAGAAACAATTTTAAATACGCTGTGGTAAAATGAAGCATCATACAGCAACAAAAATTGTGATAACCTTCACCATTTTTATCAAAAATGATTTAACATTGTTATTTCTCTTTTAAAGTATATAAAGCTATGTATCTCTGAAAAAGGTCATAAAATTTGCAACACAGTGATATATGTTTTGTTTTCATTTATCAATGTGTTTGCTCACAACTGTATTTTGAAATATTACTTGAAAGAAGAAGAAAAAAAAAACAACATAAAAACTTACCATGATTGTCAGTGAATCTTTTGTTCATGAAGATGAATGAAATATTCCTAACAGTATGTGAATAAAATAAAGATAATTCTATTTCTAGTATTTGGTCCAAATTTGAAGTTTCTAGCACTGTTAGTTCAAAAGTTATATTAATTTTACTAAAAATGGACACCTGGAACAATTTGTTTATTTCACTCTAGAACATGAACTTGTACTTCAGCGTGCAGATTCTCACGAAAACTTGTCACAAATGAATCCTAGAAATATTTCAGTAAGATAAAGGTAATTAATCCATACAATTTGTGTCCAAATTTTGAAGTTCACATGTCACTAATATTCTATCAATTTAAATTGTGGCTGCAGCTGAGGTGAAAAATCATTCTGGACCCATACTTCTTTAAAACCTTCAAAGTCACTTCATTCTATAAATTGCTGTCAAAATGTGCATGAAGCCATGCATTACCTCTTTCATCAACTTGATTAAATTCTAACCCGTCAATACTATCATCAGAATAATATAAATCGTCAACTTCAATGTCACTAACTTCACTGTCAACATCCATGTTTGCATCTGAGTTGTTGTTATTAACAATTTCTTTTCCAACCATGTTTTTTTTAAAAAATTTCACCACCCATGCATGCTTTAACCATTTCCTGTGTTGATGGGGAAGTACACAAATATGTGATGTATAGCACTTGTTTCTAGAGACGCTACACACATATATAGTAGAGTATGACTGCAGTTGTATTCAGAATAAAATGGGATACTACGACCAAAGGTGTATTCACAATAGAATGAGGTATTATGACTGTAGACATATTCAGGATAAAATGGGTTAAATCTAATCTAACCCAAAATCTGATCTAATGCAAAAATATAGTTCAATCCAAATAGACTGATAAGAAAACGATTATGAAAGTTTTGTGTTTATGTCACATTTTTTTTATTTGGGCTTTTTATTTCTGAGAGTTATTGAGAAAGCCCAGGACAAATATATATCTGGGTAAGAGTGAACTAAGGCTGTATTTACAGGTGAAGCATCAAAACTGACCAGTTTGCAGAAATACCTTTCACTTGATAACTTGTACATAACATGATCCAAAAATATGGAGTGCAGCAAAAGAAAGGGTGCAAGTTACCAAGGTATCTCTGAAAAATTAAATGGCCAACGGTATGTCAGTAATTTTTTGTTGTTTCTAATCATGCATGAAATAACTGTCAATGAAGTGTTTCTTAAGTATTGAGTTTTTTTTCTTTATAAATTACCTGTCAATCTTTGAAAAATCATTAAAACAGTACAAGAGATTTCAACAGATATCGCTTGCAAGCTGTTTGAAAACAGTGTGTATTGTGTCATTTCTCTTTGCACATGAATGTGGAAATATTTTATTGTTATTGCCGATTCAGAATAGAACTAGAATCTAAAAGTAAAAAAAAAATTACAGAAAAATTAAACAGTATTTCAGGAGTTAACAATGTATTGATGCTATGAATTCACTAATTGCAATATTTCTATTCAATGTATAACAATGTATTGATGCTATGAATTCACTAATTGCAACATTTCTATTCAATGTATAACAATGTATTGATGCTATGAATTCACTAATTGCAACATTTCTATTCATCCTTTTTAATGTACCCAGTTTGTCTTGTTTGGTTCCATTGCTAACCCGGATAGACAAGGAAAAGTCAATGATATGAAAACCACTATATTGATGTTCAATACTTTAATGCAGTTACATACATCATATTTAAAATACTGTTTGATCGGTCAACTGAAATGACACATGACTGACCACCCACTGAAACATGGAAATTTACAAGCATTGCAACTTTTTGCGCATTTTACCTCCTTTATCCAATTTTGCACAAAATATGTAAATTAACATGATATTACAAATGCTGGTCACTGCTCTGCTGACCGTAACTCGCAAAATTTGTTGCTGGTATCGCTTTAACAGCTGACACATTCACATTTGAATAGAAGAGAGCATTTCACATTAATGATAAAAAATGAAACATGAATTCTCTTAACAAGACTGATTTTAAATTGTTTTTATTTTTTTTCCAACAATAGGCATTATCATTTTCTCTGATCAATTTCATGATCTTTTATTAGTTACAGTTTAATGAGAATTTTGCATCCAAACTTCCATATACTATTCACTAGCTTCAACAATCAACAAAAAAATAGTGATGTATCGATGTTTCATTAAAAAAAAAAATTGAGTTTATTCATGATCAGCAAATAGGAACCTATCTTTTGTTATATTCTATACAAAAAAATCTTCCCCTGCAATATATGGCATACATGAATTATCTAGCTGTGCTAAAATGAGGGAGTAGTGTAGATGTTGTTGAAGATTATCTAGAGAGTAACATAATAAATTTAAATTAGAGATGACCGAACAATTGTGTATATGTGATTTGGATTTTTAATGTAGCTTTTAAAAAAATCAGTCATATCGCTATAATGTCCACAGTGGGGCAGTTTACAGTGATTTCTAGCACTGGGCATCATGCTTCAGACATGTAGCATTATGTCAAACCCAGTCACATTGTCCTGACATCAGGCCAACCAGTCATCACACTAGCCTCTAAATACTGAGTACCAGGAGAGGCTACTCTTAGAGTCAGTCTTTTGTATGACTCAGCTGAGGTTTGAATCTGCTACCTCCCGCATCTGAGGCAGGTGCTCTAAGCACTTGAAAAATTTAAAGTATTTTAATTTCTAAATCACTTAAGTGGAAGTAGAATCTGTTATTTTACAATCATAAGGATATTCCATTCCAACAACGTTTTATTTTCACCTGCAGAAGCAATATGCTGAAGCTAGCTTGCACAAAAAGGAAGAAAAAAAACCCACATGTAAACAAAAAATTTAATAAATCAGACTTAGAAGACAAACAACATTCACTTTCAAGATGCTGCCAATATGCTTGGACCAGTCTAACAGTCAGCAGGAAAACTCAAAATTGCACAAGAATCAAGCATAAAAAACAATGGTGAAGAGATATATATGAATTT
Source organism: Unio pictorum (assembly GCA_030141615.1). Classification (NCBI taxonomy): domain Eukaryota; kingdom Metazoa; phylum Mollusca; class Bivalvia; order Unionida; family Unionidae; genus Unio; species Unio pictorum. Next base: position 2,794,791 of record JARLTB010000360.1, on the reverse strand, counting down.
TCAATTAGCTAAATTATCAGATCTGGGATCAAGCATTTTTCTTGCAACATACTGCAATGGATAAGCAAAAGCGTACTCAAGCCATAAGTTTAATGCATTTTCAGTCTTATTTTATCATGCACTTGGCTCATCAATTTAGCAGTTATTGGAGCACTCGGCGTAATGACGTGTTGAATTTCTTTCCCTCAAATTTTGAAGACCAGGATGCTTAATTTGTTACGGTCATATTTGTGTGGCACGTTTGAGATTGACATCCTCTTTCAACAACCACTTTTCCTGCAGTTATTACAGATATCTACTTCTTCAGTTCAGCACCAGAGGAAGTTTATGTAGCTGACTTGCCTTTTGGAGACATGTTGAACAAAAACTGCATTAAACAGTCAAATCAAATCAGTGTAGCAAGATGCTTTCACTACAAGATACACATGGCAACTGACAGTCGATGGGAGGATATAAGAACTATGTCTCAGTTCGAGGTATTGTGCTCCACCTCACACACGCAATACAGTGAAATGGCAGAATGGCATGAGTGTAGTTATATTCACGTAACATGATTTTTCTGTACTGTGATATTTTCAAACCATAACTTTACGTCTTCATTAAATCCCAGTAATATTTAGAATTATTAACCCCATTCCCCATAATGGAAGAGGGCATTTACCCCCTAATCTTTTAGCACTGTCTCTCCCAAAAAGGTTACATATACGAGTCAGGAATGATAACTCCTGCTCAACATTGTAGTTTTCAGTCTCATTCTCACATGATGTTTTGAAGACAAACTCTTGATTAGCATGTTTCTAGGTGAATGGGTTGGAAACTTTTGCCGTAATAGATCATAGAATTCAGAAAAAAAATTACAAAAATAATTAAACGTCCAGGGGAAAAAATTGCAAAAACAAAAATTTCAAAAGATCACAGCTTTTTTAAATTTATTAACAGATTTTAATATTTCATTTACTAAAATGCTTGGGATTAGATGTTGATTTCAAGCAATATACAAAGAGTGTCATTAGTGTGAACATAGGTTTCAAAGCAGAAGCAACATTTGAAAAGTTTACAGCTTCATCAATTAGGAACTTATTTTGATATTGCACCAGAATGGAACATATTACAGCCTTAATGCATACATACTAATAAAGCACATGTAATTATGATAAAGCAAAGATAGGTTACACATCAAGAACCATTGACAGAATATTAAAAGCTTTCACTATGGCTAATGTTTTGAAGATAATGTATACTTTATACAGTAGATACAATTATAAAAGTCATAAAGGACTGCTTTGTTTTAAATAATCAGAAAAGTAACAGTTCTATCCAAGTTTTCGACTGAGATTTTTATTCTGTGTATTGCTGGACAATGTGTCCAATATTTTCAACTTTCCAAGTTTGGTAATCGTTTGAAAAACTGGTTGTACATTAAAGTTCCAATCAAACACAAAACACGACTTAACCTCGGCAATGTCATCACTGGTTGGCCATTTGAAAAGATCAGTTTTAGTTTTCATCTGGCATAAAAACTATACGAATGCCAGATCAGGTTGGTGTACTTCCAACACTTGTCCAATGTAATATAGGTCATCGTAATACATGGCTACCCCTGTGAAGCCGTATGAGGATAGGATGTCGTAGGATGCAGTTTTCTTAATCCACATATAAACCTGAAATGTGTAAGGTTAGAATAAGCTACATTAGATGCACTTGAACTGTAACAAAGCACAATAAAAATATTAAGAAGCAAATGAATTTAAATAAATTAATGTAGATTATTTTTTTAGCTCACAATATTTTTTTCTATTTATAAAGGGTCTTGTTTTGTGGTTGAACACTGCCTGTTCTTTTATTTCTAAATGAGGCCGAATTAATTCATTTCACATGAGTAGGTACTTTAGCAACATGTATTGATGCTGACCTGAAAATTTACGAAGTTGTTACAAACTGGTAAAATTAGAAATGCCATGTAGATATACAAAAATTGGAAATTGGGGATAGGTCTCCTACTTTTAACATACTAAAATGCCAGTCTAAACATAGCTAAATTTACAATGCCTTTTCATCATTAATAAACACTTTACCTAAATATTAGACCTTGCTCAAACTTAAAAAACAAAAGAAATAAAGAAGGGTAACAGAGCCCATTTTGTTTTTGGTGAACATGGCAATTCAATATATTAATTATTACTGACTCTGTCACATACAAGAAGAAAAGAACTAGGCAAAAAATTTTACTTTAAATACATAAAATAACATGTCAAGCTTCATTAGAGGCAATTTATGCATGTGTAAAAATAATTTAGCTGAGATAATTGGATTCAAAAGGGTTTCCTTGAACCGCAAAATAGGACCTCCAATCAATGATTTCAGGTACTCAAAATACAGATAAAAAAAACCAAAAAATAAACATAAAAATTAAAAACTAACCATTTTACTTACAAACTAGCAAAAAATAATCCATGGATGGAATATCAGAGGCCATAATACACCATGGATTTACATAAAGTCACGCGGCAGAAGTGTTAGGCCAGCCATTGCATATGGCTTATTCTCAGCATACTTTAAAAGGCACGGTGATTTCCCATGACGGCACAAAAAATTCCGCTGTTTATACAGAAATAAAGTATAATGAACACACTTTAAAATTATATCAAATTTCTATTTTACAAGTGAGATTTACCTGAAAATTGTCATTTTGACGTTTTCATTGTGTAAAATTTGAAGCAAAAACAAAACAGATTTATACAATAATGATATCAAAATGTAGGTCATTCTCTGCTTTACAATGATGCTAATTATAGCAACATGGGAAATATCATGCATAATCCCAAGCCTTACAACAAACAGGTATGTAAAATTTCGAAGTTAAGACAAACCACCGCTGCACAAATTATCCCTTTACATACAATAAACAGGTATTTAAAATTGTAATGCTCGGATGAGCCATCACTGCATAAATTATGCCTTTAACATACCTTAAACATATTTTTAAATGTGAAAAGAAAAGAAAAACACAAAGATTTATGCATAAAATGATAGAAGAAAAGTAGTTATTGTGGCAAATGCATATATTTATAAATTTTTTGAATAGTAATGACATAAAATGTATTGTTCTAAATGTGGAGAAAAAAAGTTAGACTTTTGCCATGCTGGCAGCCCACTAACCTGGTTAGCTTGGAATATCTAGAAAACCCCAGAGAAAAAAAACCCACTGTCCCACAAAAATCTACTGGCAAGCTTTCTTGCATAACCACATTGGCTCAACCAGAGACTCAAACACACAGAGAAAGGTGAAATGGTAGTGATCCGCAACAGTGAGCATTTTAGACCGCCTGGCTATCAACAAGTAAGGGGTGTTTCTGATGTATAAATGCAAAAATTCAAGCTCACCTGATGTACATCCTCAATGTAATACTCTATATACACGAGAGGCTCCAGGCATCGTGCTATCAAACATTTTGAGCATTGACCACCATTTTGTATCTGGCTTAACATGGTGTCCTAGGTGAGTTTCAGAAGTCGGTTCCCTCACTCAAAGCATGGTGGGGTAAAGAAATATGTGCTTATTGAGACACCAAAGGAATTTTCTTTTGAGAGTTCTTACCAAAAGTGGCACATGAATTTGCTTATTAAGGCATATTTGGGTAATGTGGTAGATAAATAATTTCTCTTACTTGGTAATGACTAACTCTAGTTGATCCATCATCCCAATGAAATCATGGAGGATACTTTGGTTCTCAGCTTGATCTGCCAGCAGGAGTAAGGTCTACAATGATATCAAAATAATTATCGATGCACTCCATTGCTTACGTCCTTCACACTCAAATTCTGTTTCATCAGATTAAATCAGACTCATTTGTTTTTCTTTTTATACATTACTCTTAAATTTAACACCATTCTTTAACTGAATAAATCATAATTTCATATAGTTCACATCTAATGCAGACGGATTTTCCTTCTATAAATTGAATGCCTTTTTCACATAACCACACTAATCAAGAAAAGACCACTCTACCACTTAGTTAACTATTGGGTATCACATACTGCACTCAACAATTTTCAAAGCAATTCGAGTCTAGAGTATAGTATTGTTTATAAAAGTAATTGCACAGGCCAAGAAGTGCCATCACATTATGCGCTGGCAGATCCAGGTCTATGCAGGTTGTTTGGAGTAATTAGTAGAATAAAAACATGGACTTTAATCTACCTATGCATTATACTACAGCAGAGCAACGCCTGTGTTTGCAGTTGAACTCAACAGTTAAGTATTATATGATATGTCTAGAGTTTAGATATTTGACAGGATTAAATCAAACAAGTTTAATCAATATCATCATCATCATCATAATCATCAACATCCATTTTGACTATCCAGGCCATTTATTAATCCTCTAACGAGGGTAGACCTGGCTATTTCATCGTGAGAGTATTCAAAGCTTTCTTCCAGGCTCTACGGTCCTGTGGATTGATGCCGCTCAGCCCCAACATCTTTCTGTCTCTTTTTGTCAACTCTTCCCATGTTAGCTTAGGTCTGCCTGGAGCTCGACTTCCAGTAATTTTTAGGGAAGGGACCTTGGATATCCACCCTTTACTACACTCAACATGGCCCAGACATCGCATCCTATTTGATTGGATAATGTCAGAAATATTTCTGATGTTGAGCTGGGTGAGGAGAGACTCAAATGGGACATTCGCCTCGGGATTTACATGGCAGATCCATCGTATCATGGATTTATCATTGCGATGTATCTTCCTGAGAGCTGTAGCAGTGACAGCCCAGGTTTCAGAGCCGTATAACAGCACAGGTCTGATGTAAGTTGAGTAAAGACGACCCCTTGTAATGTGCGTCAAATGCCTATTCATCAGGATTGGGAGAAGCTCTCTGAACTTATTCCAAGCAGACTTGCAACGCGTTGTTGATGCCAGTTCACATCCTCCTCCGGCCAATATGGTGTCTCCTAGATAACATTAGTCGGCTACGACATCAAGCTTTTCTTCACCTAGTTACTTCTGTCACAGGCCTTCCATCAATAGGTCGAGCGAGTCCACTACATCTGGGACACTTGTAGCTTGGATCAGGTTTGAGAGGTCCATTGATTCCACTACATTTCTTGTGAACCCAATCTGAACAGCTGATGTAAAAGATTGAGTTTCTACCTGCGCCTTTTAGGCAGACTGCACAGGGATACTTTCCTGAGCTTTTCAGTGTTTTTAGTGTTTCTCTGATCAGCAATGTAGTTACTAGACTGCTTACAAGCTTAGCCAATCAGAAATGTAGTTTCTAGACTGCTTACAAGCTCAGCCAATCAGAAACGTAGTTACTAGACTGCTTACAACCTCAGCCAATCAGAAGCAAAATCATATCATTTATTATGCATAAATTTTACTCATAACCAGCCCAACAAAGACCCTGATGACACAGGCCTATTTTCCAAGTTTGATCAAACTACTGTCTCTATAGTGGTAAAAATAATCTGCACATCTGATGCAAAATCAGCTCATAAACATGCATAGGTGTCCACCTAACACAAATCACCCAACATCCTAATGATATTAGCATATCTACCAAGTCTGATAAAAATTATTATCAGAAACTGAGCTCCTACATAAGAATTAAATGCAAATTCATCTCATTAATAAGCATGGATCTTGCTCACAACTTGTACTCATTCAAGATCTAAATGATATAAGTCTATATAACTAGCAGAATCAAGATTGGATCTGGAGTGGTAATCAGCCAACTACATGGAAGAACACATTAACATGGAAGGATCCCATCATTACAGCCAGCCACATGGAAAAACACATTAGCATGGAAGGATCCCATCATTACAGCCAACCACATGGAAAAACACATTAGCATGGAAGGATCCCATCATTACAGCCAACCACATGGAAAAACACATTAGCATGGAAGGATCCCATCATTACAGCCAACCACATGGAAAAACACATTAGCATGGAAGGATCCCATCATTACAGCCAACCACATGGAAAAACACATTAGCATGGAAGGATCCCATGCATTAGAGAATAGATCTTGCACATATAACCCTCTATCTGAAGTCAGATATAAAAAATATGGCTTTAAGAGTGACAAAAACACTCACCCAATCACATGCATTATCTTTTCATTAATACCATCAGCAAAGGATACCAGAGATATTGACCTAAACACAAAACTTCACCAAAGTCACTAAAGCACACAATACCTGTCATTGTGACCTATTTTTGGTACAGTATTCTACACTCACTAAAACTATGAACAATAATGCCTCATAAACACACCTACAAAGTTTAACTGTAGTAACTGTAGCGCAAAATATAAGTCACAGTGACCTCATTTTGGGATTCTGATGTTGCACTCACAAAAAAGTATCTGGTGAAGTTACACAAACATGAAAATTATATTACAGGGTGCTGCTTTTGGCTGATATGTGTGATACCAAAAAATCTACAAAGCTGCAAATTTCTGAGAATGCGCAAGATTACTGACCAAAAACTATTTAAAGAATGACAGACAGACAGACCATGGTAACACTAAATGATCATTCCATATTCAAGGCAGGGCATTTATACTATGATCGTTTTAGTAGCTTAGTTTCAATATTTAAAACAAGTTTTCTTTATTTAAAGTGTAAAACCTTTCTTTCATCTTGACCACAATGCAGTGAGTACCAAAAATCTCAACGTTCCTTTCCTTTGCTGGATCAACCCTTGAACTGTTTTCCATCATATCTTTTCTTGTACCTTTTGTATATATTCTATTTTTAATCTTCTGTTTATGTTATTCATTATTTTCTACTTGTCATGTGATTTTGCTTTGTATAGTGGAAATGAACTTAAGCACTTGTTAACTTGTTTCCTATTCCTGTGTAAATATATTACTTTTATGGCAAAAAAACATATTTCAAGATCAATTATGGCGATTTCAAGTAAAAGTTGTTTTAATATGTAATAAATGTCTAAAATGTTAGGACCAGCTGTCCTAAATAAAAATACCTTACCTAACTAATGTATTGTTGTGTATGAGAATGCTGTTAATTGCATCATGCATTATATCTCCTGACAAGTAAACAGATCATATCAAATAAATGAATCAAAAGCCAACTCATTACAATGGGGATACATGTCAGATAGTTATCAAGCAAGGGTGGACAACTAGATAACCTTCGGGAGACGTAATACTGGAGGGAATATTGGAAAGAGCCATCCATATATTTTTGCAAACATCAAGAAACATAAATATGAAGACAAAAATGGTGGATTTAAGACTGAGTGGGAAGAGGAGATTTATTTTGTGGTGAATAATAGTAATACAAAATAATCTTTTTTGAACATTACTGAGTGTTGCTCAGCAAGTTTTGATATAAATAAAAAAAATAAAGCATCCAATTATTTTAGTTATGGCATAAGGGCTGCACCACAGGCTTACATGAGCCACATGTGAATCATGGACAGCGCTATGGCCACCCATTATAAAGACACAATGGATTATGAAACACAGGCTTACATGAGCCACATGGGCAGCACTATGGGCACTCATTATAAAGACACAATGAATTATGAAATTGACGTGATTTTGTGGAAACTGACATGCTGGAATTACTCAGGCACTGGCAGTCGTAGACATTTCAAAACAATGCAGATAAGTCCAATGAAGAGACCTTGAATTTGTATTTATTACAATGTATATGTATTTTTAAGTACAGCAAATCTGCTCATTTAGTTGCTAATGCAGATCCTAGCAATAGAAGTCTGCATGAAAACGGAATCAAATATGATTTCATGTATTTATAATAATAATATTATACAGATGATACACCCCCACACACCTTCATTAGTTTCAATTGATGGTTCTTGTAGTGAATAAGATATTCATATGTGACTGGTAATCCCCTAATGAATCACACCATACTGAATTCAATTAGTGAAGATATATAAATGCTATCTTCAATTTCTCTTAAAAATAAAAATTACCTTAGAGCCATCTGGACTATCTTTGAGCAATTACACTGTATTGTGGGTTTCATTTACCTGAACTAAACATTTTGGCAAAATACATACTGTTTAACATCCATAGATTCCAGGTGACAAGTTTTTAAGATATTCTGGATATGATTTCATTTTATTGTTTTATTTCTTCTGATTAAACATAACAGTAAATGCAAAAATGTATGCTTGATGAAACAGCTCCTCGGAGATTTTATAAAATTAAAATGGTTGTAACTTGCTTTATGTCTATTATGGAAGTGTTTCTAACTTTGAATATTACCTCCAGTGCAAGCTGGACAATCTGTGGATCTGGATTACTTAAGACCAGCACTAGTCCACCAATACAAGTGGCATCCTGAAATAGGCATAAAAATGTGATAGAAAAGAAAATTTTAAAAGACAAATGACCCAATGGATCTTAAAAATGTCACTTGGTACACATTGGTCTAAAAGGCAAACCTAGTATTAAGGCATGTGCCTCGGGCTTAAAAATATCTTATAAGAATAATTTGTTTGTTAGAGAGTGTGGATTATTTGAAAGTGTCCTTGGAAGGACTCTACTTATTATATTTAGTACGATATAGTCAGGCAGATTTTAGATAGATAGCCAGTCTATGAAAGTTTCCAAACATTTGTAAGAATAGCCCCAACTGAGAGGAGTGAATTACTATTAGTGGATCTCCAACTCAGTTGCTATGGAAACCACATTGGATTTGAATCTGAAAGATCATATCTTAAGAAACACTCAACAGGTCTGACTCAATAGCTCAGCCAATTTTGAGAAGTAAAATACAGGTTTTCCACTTGGTTGCTAACAAAGCCACACCATCGCTAGAGTAGTCACATTTCTACCAAGTTCAATCAACTGAGCCATTTTGGAGAAGCTGAAATAAGGTTTTCTGAAGACTTCTATTGAAACCAAAACCGGTACATGCACAAAAAATAGAAGGAATACTTAAAATTATTATAGTATTTACTTGTTATCTTGGAACACAACAAATTATTTTTTTTTCCTGTCCCAAAACTTATGGTGAAACTTTCTTCACCTAAGTCATATATCCCAAGATTTAAGAATCAAAATAAATTTGTATTGCATCTGTGCTCCCTCCACTGCACATTGCAATAAAATAGGTAAACAAAACACTTATTTTGTTATCATTTATTCCTGTTTTTTCAAAATGCACATTAAAGAATAAAATATTTCCACGAAATCAGTATATATAACATAGACTTCCACACTTATCACATGAGCATTGAGAAACAAATTGTTTGATTGTGCTCAAAGGTTTGTTTATTTATTCAAATGGAATAACTTGCATGATAAAAAGTACTGAAACATGTATGAAGTTTACTTTCTTAAACGAGATTAACATTTATCTGTGATAAAGCGGTCAACATCACCATCATACATATGTCACAAGTTCTTACAGTCTCGGTATACATTCAGTGGCAATCCCAAGCTTTGCCATATATAACAAATGGGGATATTAATCTGACCATAGTGTCTAGCTCAATTTTTTGTTTGTTTGTTTGGTTAGGATTTTTAACATAGCTTTAACAATTGTTCAGTCATATCGCTACAATGTCTGCACTGAGGCATCATGCTGCAGACATGTAGCATGATGTCCCAAACAGTCACATTATCATGACACCAAGCCGATCAGTCCTATCACTAACCTCGTAATGCTGAGCGCCAAGGGAGGCAGCTGTTAGTACCATTTTTGTAAGTCTTTGGTATGACTCTGCCATGGATCGAACCCACGGCCTCTCGCTTCCGTGGCAGACGCTCTAACCACTAGGCCACTGGAGCAGTCAACTAGCTTAATAACAGATGGCTGAATTGATTTTCTTTGCATAAAAATAATAACTGAGCAATTCGGACAATAAACTATTGGTTGGTGCATCTGATTCAGTTTAAAGCTAACAAGACTTGCATTGCTTTTTGTGGAATTAAAAAATTTTTTTTGTTAGACCTGGTGTTTATTATGTAGAAATCTCACAAGGGTGCATTCTGAATGAAACACTATACACAACATGGCACAACACAAATAATTATTGAATTAGTCTATCAAGTGATTTGGCTTATTTATGTATTTAGTAGTGCCTAACCGGAAATAGTCTCGGACATTCGCTGAATATCCAGATTTTCTGTACTATTCAGAAGTATTCGCCTCGTCAAATAATACGCGCACAAATGGTTACAAGTAAAATAATTTTAAAAATATCTAACTTTTTTTAAAAAAAAAATTTTTAAATACATAATAGTTTTAAGTTAATAATAAAAACTTTCATCTTATAGGCGATATATATGGTATATGGTACATGAAAAGTTTAAGCTTTGCATATGATAATGAAACAAACGGTACTCTCCGGAGTCGCACCTACTACTCGGTTCGTACCTGGATCCGGCAAATAGTACATCCAAATACTCGGATTCGGTACTCAGCAAAAATTATCTACTCGGTTAGGCCCTAATATTTAGCACAAATCTATACAACAAGATCTGTCGTTTCATTATCGTATGTGAAGCTTAAACTTTTTGTGTACCGTATACATCGTCTATAAGATGATTTTTTATATTATTAACTAAAATTATTATGTATTAAAAAACTTTTTTTAAAAAGTTTAGATATTTATTGAATAATATATCTTGTAACCATTTGTGCGCATATTATTCGCCGAGGCGAATATCCGAGGCGATTTCCGGCTAGGCCCTAGATAAAACAAACTTCATACCTTTATTAAAGCTTTTCTTTTAATAGGGTCACTAGCCATCTTCTTCATGGCCAGGATAGCATCAAAGGAAACCATGGTTACCTGCAACACAAAAGATACTTTATGACTTGCATATTCTCAAGTAAAATAAGTGTACCATGGTCCATAAACAGATTAACTACATATACACCCCATCATTTAGTAATCCTCAAAGTTGATAACTTAATTAAGATTTCAATCCTTTCACTCAATCATACCTTGATCTCAAATCAAAAGTTTAATTCAGGTCTGTAATAATTATTGTTACTGTGCAGAAACCATTTTTATTATTTCTATTTCAGTAACCTTGACCTCTGAACTTCCAAATCAATACATCACTCTCCTACCCAAAGTGCAAGATATCCAGAGTTGACCTAGGTATCTATTGTGACATAATTTTATCTTATGGACTGCTTGTATTTTGTATTTTCAGACCTTGTCGTTTGAAACATCAACTGGGTTCTTCTTTACACCAAATGGATGAAATCACAAAGTTTGGTAACTACATATGGTGGATAGGAAGATTTGAGTTATTTTGTGGAAAACTTATGTCAGTGACCTTGACCTTTATACCCAAAATCAACTGGTTTCTTTCTTAAGCTATCAAGTCTGAAAACTGTACAGGGATAACAACTTTTGAGTTAATGTGCAGAAACTATTTTTCTTCTTGTATTCAATTACAATGACCTTTCTATCAGGAAATCAATATGATTTGTAGTTTATGTCCCTTACCCAAAATTTTAAGTTTATTTTGCTAACATTAGATGTTGGACAACTTGAGTTTTGCAGGAACAAAACATGCAACAGCTAAATAGACAAGACACTGGAATATGCTCTACCTTAGGCAAAAAAAAAATATTTCAAAGTTGGCCTGCTATTCTTGCTATTTGTTGCCATTCCTAGCACTTTTTCAGCCCAGGTAATAAAAAAAAAATAATCTCATATTTGTGCATCTGAGAAAGTTTTGCCCAGTGCATGTACTTGAAGTACGTAGTATATAACAGTATTTTAACAAATACCTACCTACCCTAATTTTAAAACCAGTACAATTGGAAACATTTTTTTTTGCCTTCTGGTAAATGTTTATTGAACAAGTATATACTTTGGGGAATGGGGGGTATGTGTTGATTTTTCTTTTCTTAAGAAACATTATGATGCAAGACAATATTTCTTTAGATGATCATTTACTTTTCTCAGACATTTAATATTAGGTATGGACCAATTTACCTAATTTAAAATAGTACAACCATCATTTCACTTTTATTGTGTATTGGGCATGCTCAAATAAAGAAAACCTTAGTGCAAATAATTATTTGACTGGAACCTTGCGTATGATGAGAATTTATAAAAGGGTTAAGTAGAAAAAAGAAGAAAAAAATATACAAGCAATGGAAAAACCTTGACAAAAACTGAGGTATGTTGTATATTAAGGCCTTGAGGTTAGTAAGCATGTCATAAAACAGATTATCTTAGCTTTGTAATGATTCATTAGTAAGACCTTATTAACAGAATATACAAAGGGTTTAGAAAACACATGAAAATGAAATCATACCCAAAACCTTAGCTGCTAATGCTGCCACCAGAAGTGGCAATGTTAGTTGTAAGTCTATCCTCCAACAAACATAGATTCAACAACAAAAAATTCACAATATTGTACCTTGAATCAAGTGACCTAGACAAGTTTCCTATTTTCCCCCAAGAATTAGGTACACCAAAAAATTATAAAGTGACAAATAAGTGTTTGCATTCGAAGTATTAGTCAAATTAACACACCCAAAGCTTGCAATGGAGACAAGATATATAGTTTATGGGGTGGGAAATATACAATATTTACAACACTATTACATAGCTTTTGCTTTTCATGTAATTCGACCTTTCAAACAGCTAATTTCATTTGTTGGCCAATTTTTGCAAAATATTTTGTAACTTTTTCATCTGCTTCATCATCAATAACTAAGAATGTATGTGTGATTGTTGTGTCTGTATCTGTTGTACATCGTGCGCTAAATATAAGACACAAATGACTTTTGATAACTGAGATTTTTGTAACTAAACTAGTAAAAATGAACATCGTCTCATTCTAAAAACAGAAACTACATGAATATGTGTCAGCAGATCATGCAAAGAGATTGTTAGCATTACATTGTAGTGCAAAATAAAGCAGTAATTATGTATGTGTGTGATTAGGACTTTTAATGTAGCTTTAAAAAAAAATCAGTCATATTGCTATGATGTCTGCAGTGTGGCAGTATATAGTGATGTCTAGCACTAAGGCACCCAGTCACATTATCCTGACACCAGGCTGACCAATCCTAACACTAACCTCTTAATGCTGAGTGCCTATTGAGGCAGCTGTTAGTACGATTTTTGTAAATCGTTGGTATAACTTGGCCGGGGTTTGAACCCACGACCTCAGGCTTCAAAGGTGGGCAGTAATAATGAAGAATACAACAGTTATATCCACATAAATACATCGACTATATGCTGCCATTTAAGCAGTATTACAGACACTGGACACAAACATTTTCAGTAGGAGCAAAATATTTAAAGTTGAATATTTGTTTAATAAATAGAACCAGTCTTTTCACATACATTTATTAAAACGTAAATCTTTGCTATGTAGTTTTTACATCTAATTTATTAATATTTCTTAAAATTAATTATGATTTCGTAGGTTTTATAACGTTTTCCAACTATTTTAGAAATGCGAAAATTCATATTGTTTTAGTTATTTTCTAATGAGCATTGAAGATCAATTATTTTTATTTGTAACATACCAAACATTTCACTAATTTAGTTCTTTCACATTATGTCATGATGGGTCTTTGTTGACATGATGCTTTGGGCGTTTTTTTTTTGTTGTTGTTTTTTAGCATTCTAATACCATTTGGTCTTGACGTAATGACGTCGGCACGTGTCTATAATATCATAAGGGTACCAATATCGGTTCTTATAGGTATTACAAAATTTTATGAAAGTTACATCTAACCATGGATATTTTTAAAACCAGATTTAAAGGCAACTAAAGAACTAAAGCGACGCTAGTTCTTTCACTTAATTGCAACAACTGATATAGAAGATATACAACTTCAAAACCTTAAAAATGAGACCTCAAATGTTAAAGTGATTACTCAGTACCTCTCGCCATGTTAATAACATTATGATTAACACCCAACCCATCTCATGGACTCGGAACAACGTGTCTGTCTTTTTAAGCACGTGAATTATATATTGCATGATTATAAACGGACTCTAAATAACATAAACTCGCTCTGACAAATAATGTTATCTCATAATGATCACACATTTGAATACCTTTACCGATTTTATCAGTGTAGTATGAAGACTCCTGAATCAAACTTGCCACCGAAATCTGCATAATTTCAACCCAGTCTCTCATTGGTTAAGAATTTGATATATCAAATCCTATTGGCCAATGAATAAACGAAAAAGTTCCAACCGGATGTTGGTTTAAAATCAATGGCGGCTAGAACCGGCTTCAAGAAAACGGGAATGATTTAAAGGTTTGTATGCGAAAACAACCGTATATTCGTATATCTATTGTTTTATGAGTATAATCAAAGCAGTGGATTTTTATGATGATAAGAATTTTAAATTCAGATTCATAAAAAGGTTAGGCTTTTAGTACACTTGTTTATCGATAGATGTTAGCGGGTCTCTTTAAACACTCCAAGACTCTCCAAGAACACCTTAAAATTTACATAATACTCACTTAAAATTTAAACAACAGCACAAAAAAAACAAAAAACAAGCAAACAAATAAAAACTGCGAATATTTAGCGATATTTTGTGTAACAGGAAAATTAGTAAGAGCAGGAGTTGCCAAGGGAAACAACTCCCGTTTTGATGAAGAATGTTCCGGTACAGTAACGTGAATATTAACTCATTCAGCCCCAAGACACTTACCAGTAACACTGTTGCTGTGCCCCAGCAACACCAAGCTCTGTCTAGCTGCTTGTGCTCCAAAGTGTTTTACCTGTTTGGAAAATTTTGTAAACATCATGCACATGCATTCATACTTACCTTATTTTCTTTACTTACATCCAATAGTAATCCATGAAATTTTCACCAATTAATCCAAATGAATTTGTCAATACAGTGATGTATTTTTTTCACCATTTGTCCAAATCTTTCATAATTTATTTATACACTATTTACAAAACTATGTGCAACATTGTTAGGAATTTCACATCAGCCCATTTTACAAAAGTAATAAGTATGTGCAACATTGTTAGGAATATCACATCAGCCCTTAATTCCATTAAAATAAACCAGGAAATTTTAAAATATGATATGGTTTGAAGCATGTTATACATAAACTAACCTGACATTGTTCACATCCATCAGATCGGACTTTATTCAGTGAACACATTTTGCAGGTTTTTCTCTTTGGCATGACTACTGGAAATTTGCAATATCCGTATACAGTTCTTCTGGAAATAATAAATTAAAAAAATCTATTTCTCTTTTTTCCTTGTCGATGTTAGTTGTAGGTCCGGGATTTGGTCCACTAAAATGATTTATTTTAACAGGCCGAAGATGATCACTCCAATGTGCTAGATCAGTAGAGACGCTATCATTATTGCTATCCACATCCTCGTCGTCGGACGATTCGATCTCGGAAATTTCAATGTCCAATTCTAATTCTCGCAAATTATCCAATTGGCGAACATATCTTTCCTCTGACTTCCTCAATATTAACTTGATCAAACCCTAAAAACTCCTCATTTTCGCTCTCATCGCCATCAAAAATCACTCGTACTTCCGCCATCATTGCCGTGTTTTCAAGAAGTGAACACGTGATGCGAAACTGCTCTCAATTTCAAACGTTTGAATCCTAAACAATTCAAACTTGAACTAAAATTTGTACAAAGGAAAGTAAATTCATTTTTGATTGATTACAAATTAGTCTGATTGTTGGGAAAATCCCCGTTTGTAACCAATCAGAGACTTTCTCACGACCACCTTTCGTAACGTGTATTTGCGGGACCGGCCATTGAATGCAACTTTGAAACTTCGTAAAATAGCGGTATCATCCATTGAATGCAGAAACTGGATTACGCATAAAGAGGGCATCAGGGCCAAATGAGTTAATCAACTTTTATAAATAATTAGCAATACCACAAATAAGTCATTAAATAAATTAAACAAAATGGCAAATTTATTGTATATAAAATTATTTGTTTATCTCAATAACAATTTAACTATTCCTTCATTCCTTTATTTTGACGAATATTAACATAGAGCCTAAATAATTTAACAATTTAAATAAATGAGAGAAGTATGGAACATCGCCATATATATATACATGTGTGTGTGTATATATATATATATATATATATATATATATATATATATATATATATATATATATATATAATGAAAGATATTTGATGCATAGAGTTCGTTTCCGTAGATTATCAGAAATAGGGTTATCAACCAATACTATTTATAATTGATAGTAATAATGTCCGTATGTGTGCTTCTTGGTAAGTTTTTGCAAGATTTGGTGCTAATATATGCAATATTGGGGTGGTCTTGGGGTGTTTAGAGAGACCGGATGTTAGCCCATATACATCAATTCATGGAGAACTCGTCCATTTCTCTGGTAGCCTAGTAGTTAGAGCATCCGCCCCGGATATGGACAGTCGTGGGTTCAATCCCCGCCTGAGTCATACCAAATAATTATAAACTTGCAGCTGCCTCACTTGGCATTCAGCATTAGGAAGTTAGGGTTAGGACTGGTCGGCCCACAGGGGCTTGTATCGTTGCTTACAATCAACCGGTCATACATGGGTCGGCCTGGTGTAAGGATAATGTAACTGGGTGAGACATCATGATACATGTATTCCGCATGATCCCCCAGTGCTAGACATCAATATAAACTGTCACATTGCAGACATCATAGCGATATGACTGACATTTTTTAAAGCTAAAAATCCAAATCACATCACATGTTTTCGTCAGTCATTTCTGTAAACATTGGATCATGTGTTGTTTTTGTTGAAAATCCTATTTGTATAAAGAAAGAGGATCATCATTTAATCTATTCGGGTAAATGTAATGATTAGTTTTTGCAATGAAAGAGGAAAATAACTGTTTCTAGAAAAACATATTTATTCCATAGGATACAGACTATATCATCTCCAATCCCTAATATTCTGATTCAGCACTGGGTAAATTCTATGGCATAACCGACTTTTGATCCGGAAATCGGATTCCACCAGATAGTATGAACTTCCGATTAATCCGAGTTAGACAAGGCAGGAACGACCGATTCGGATAATAAAAATAATAAAGTTGAATTTCTATAGCACCATGTCTAACACTGCGTGTCATTCGATAGTGCGTTAATAAAGTTAAATAAGAAGTCAGAAAAGTCTAATATGGTCAACACAACCACGCTGTGAGACAATCTATTTGAACTGGCGGATAAAAACCGGAAATGAAGCCGGATATGGTAAAGTACTAAGTAACATGCTAGACACGGCAAAACCAGATACCAGAAACCCGGAAACGGAAGATGAAAGTTTTTAGGAAATTTTTTTACGGATTTAGCATTTCCGACTAATTGAATCGTATCCGGAATCGGAAAAATTTAATGCCCAAAAATTCGGAATCGGAAATCAGTAGAAAAATTCTAATCGGTTATGCCCTAGTATATTCTATATCATCCTATAGGACTGCTTATAAAACACTACATCCCTCATTTTCTTTTGGATTTAAAATTTATGTTCTTGAATTGATAATCAGTTAAGTTTGTTTTTAATTAGTCATAATGATAATAAATAAACATTTCTTAACAACAGAAATTCACATTATTGAAATTCATGAATGCAATAAAATTTGCTTCTTGATTCAGTTACTTTTTTTTATAATGTATATAATGGTAAACTTTGAACTGGGTAAAATAGGTTTACAGTTCTCACAGCTTAGTTCTTTTAATGTTATTCTGGGCTTTTATTGATAGTAGAGTACAAATTTGCTAGGATAAACTGAGTTGTCATTTTATGAGACACACATGTTATTGTTAACTATCTAGATCTAAAGAACAGTTTACAGTATAGCGCACTAAACTATTTATAAGCAAAATATACTGCATGATGTATATGGTAAAGCTTCTAAAAGTTTGATTTTTTTTTCACACACACGTAATCCTTTAGGTAGTTTGGTGGTTTTCTGATTCGGGATGATCTTCTTAATGCTAGGTCGGATGTTGGATATCTTGGTTCGTCTTTCTTTAGATTTATTGTATCATATGTCTGGTCATCAGATGGTGGAATATGTGGTGAATTCTTTACCGTCTTGAAGACAGACATATTTCTATAAATCTGATGGTCTTCTCTTCTCATTGTTATCATTGCTCCTTTTTATTGACAACTTCATATGGTTTGGGGGTCGAAAAGAGTTGACAACTTGTCTTGCTTTTCTTGATTTACTAGAACACTTGTATCCAACTTTGAAATTTGATTTCTTAGCTCTTCTAGTTTGATCTGTATAGCTCTTTATCTTTTCCTTTTTCTCAGTATTGGTTTTCCTAGTCTTGTTATCATCTGATTTGATTTGTATACTTGAGAGTTTTGTTCTCATTTTCCGTCCAAATATAATTTTGACAGGATATTTGTTGGTTGTTGCATGAGGTGTGGCTTTGTAGTTGCGTAGCTTTTACGTTCTGTATTAGCTTGATTGTTTTTCCAATTGTCCTCATAAACCTTTCTGCTTCGCCATTGGCTTGAGGCTATAAAGGTGTGATTTTCCTATGTATTCAGCAAACTTTGTAAACTCTTGTCCATTGAATGGAGGTCCATTATCCGTTTTACAACTTCTAGTATTCTGAGCATTGAAAATATTTTGTCAAGTTGCAGAATGACAGATGGATTAAGAAAAGAAAGAAGAAGAAAAACTGATTCAGAGATAAATACATGAATTACAGAAAACAGCATTCCATTCTAGGGCTCATGCTCCTTGCAGGCTGCACATAAAGAATTTTAATATTGGTCATGGTGATAAAACAAAGAAACCTTGAATTTGCTCATTTTACTAACTCCAGTATTAAGGTAACTTCTTTTTTACAGTAGAACTAAATTGTGGATACAAATTTGATAAATACAGAGGAGTTATGTACTGAGGTATTAATAGAACACAGACTACTTCTAGCAGTAGAATACTACATTGTTCCTTTGTTTAAATGAATGTTTCCAGATTCCAAAATTGCAGTAAATATGCATGTTAAAAAACAATAGCATCTAACATTGTTAGATGTTTAGCAGAATACACTTCACTTAAAATTGCAGAAGCCATGAAAATTGGGCCATTTAGTAATGCAGCATACAGGAGTAGTGATTATGTCAAAAAAGTTGTACTCAGTCTGTGTAAGAGACATTGACATTGAAAAGGCAAAGTTATAATGCTTTCTTTCATTACCAGAATTAATAGTAGATTCTGCTGGAGAAATGTTTTTATTTGTTTAATAATGTTTTGAATAAACATAAGATGGCAGAACTGTATGGGGTTTTCAGCTGATAAAGCATCAGTGAAGACTGGAATTCATAAAGGAGTTGCATTCTATATTTTGAAAAATGTCTCCATCATTGAACATATCAGGTTGTCTCTGTCATTAGCACCATGCTGCTGATAAATTAGAGGAACTCCTGAAGTATCAAGTTAGCACTCTACCTGACAATGTACTTCATGTGTACCGAGTTGATTTTTTTTCATCTTATTTCCCCGCTAAACGACCCAATAACTGTAAGATATAAATTTCCTCCTCTTTGTCAGGTTATTAAAGGAATATGGGTTCTTTACCATTCCAATGCTGTGATTGTTCAGTATTGTTAACAAAAATAAAACTGAATCCAGATCCTGGCTCTGTATCTCGGCACTCATTGCTCTACTGGTGTGCAAAACATTTATAGTCTAAGCTGGTACAAAGTGTTTTGAAATGCAGTATGAGAGTCTGTTGCTTTTTAAAGCTCAATGTTTTATATACAAAGACTTTTAAACAATATATGATGTTAAATGTCCAGAGGGATAAATAAATAATTCTGTACATATGCTTATTGAATTTTTATCATGTGTGGATTATTCATTTTCTGCTCAGATTACACTTATTCTTCACTAGGGTTTGGTTTATATGCTTATTGAATTTTTTTAAGTCTTCTTACTGCCCAAATTACGCCATGATTTATTGGTCATATTAAATCCAGTACTCATAGAACAATACTTTATTTACATGCTAAATTCTTGTTTAAAAAAAACAACACCCCTTCAGATAATCCCTGTGTATTTCAGTTATTCTAACCCAGGTTTCTTTTGATTAAAAATGGTATTTGGTAATATAATTTAGATATTACTAAAACCAGTGGTGAAGATTAAATTCTGTTGAAAAAAAGTCTTAATTTAAAATAAATGGTTACAAAATGACTGGTCTATAAGTGTTAATTTAAAATAAATGGTTACAAAATGACTGGTCTATTTTTGATGGAGACAAAATTTATGAGGGAAATTAGAAAACTGTTAAATACATGTAGTCTGATATATGATGTAAATGGGACCGCACTTAATTTTTTAACATGTACACCATACAGATGATTATGGTTAAAATACTAAACAGCATCAACAGTAGCAAACTGCAATTCTGTGATGACCATTAATAATGTTCCAACATTTACAGGGCCTAAGTAAACACTTGCTATAGAAAAAGAAGCCAGGGGGTATATTCGCATTTCAGTGTGAATGTTAATCACCATGAATTAAAAATCTCAGTTAGGTAAGAGAATAATTTAAGAGGTGATATGGGGCGACATACCCAAATTAATATCTTGAATGAATTTGAGTAGACTTTTGACACCTATTACGAGTTCTCCATGGGGTGAGTTCTCCGCTATTTGTCAGTGCAGAGCTTGTTTATGTTGTGAGAATATACCGTAAACAGAATTGATGAACTGGCTTAGCTATAGCAGCAGTAAGCGATACTGTAGACAAATTGGCCAGTGCACCTCTAACACATTCTTGACCACTTTCGATGTTACTGGCTGTTATTAAGCTATACTTTTTGATCTGCTGATAGCAAACAAGAACTAAGTGTAGATATGACAAAAAATGAGTCATAAATTTCAGCTACATTGGGCTGAAAATTTCACTCAATAAATGTATGTAAAGGTATCTTCAACTATGGAAACGGTTGCCAGTTTTCACATGTAACCTATTTTTGAGATAGCCGTACTACTAATTGTACTTATTATGAATTATTAGACTAAAATAATAATAAATCTACTTTTGGTTTTAAAAAAATTACAATTCATGAAGAGAGCTATTTCCAGAAAGTTAATAATACTGGTATTAATAATACTGGTATTGAAGTTCATCTACTATATTTGTCATTTATATTACTGCCAATAAAAATAAAGAAATTATTTGCTACAGTGCTTGTCTTGATAATTGGTTCAGAAATTTTTCAAATCATAGAACAGTTTCAACGTGTATGTTTATTCAAATTGATTTTCATTTTATACCTTGGCACTTTTACTAATAATCTTCCTAATAACAATAATACTGTAATAGTAATAATGATTTATTATTATTATTATTATTATTATTATTATTATTATTATTATTATTATTATTTCAGATTGTAAAACCTGAAGATGGATGTTATTGATGATCTCATCCAGCTGTTGCTGAGGCTCGTAGATTACCTTGGATTTGATGTGCAGCACATGGTAAATTTGAGACTTTTCACCTTTGTTTTATAGCTTTTGCTTTGCCTCCCAGCCATAATTGTATTTATCCCCTAGGCCCAATTTTGATCGCGATTTTCAAGTTCAATAAAAAGGAATACATTTGGGGGGTGGTTTTAAACAAATGGGATCCATGCCTAGCCCCGTGTTATAAGCAGGTTCACTAATTATCAAAGCACAAGTAATCGAGGGAGTGGTGTAATTAGAATGATATGGGAGTGGCAACCAAATTATGAGCCATGTCACTATGTGTCAAACAATCTTTTTCATTTTTACTAATAAACCAGATATCACTCCAGATATCGTCAATGTCACAAATTGCCGGCAAAGTATACCATCTGGCTACAATAGTTTTGGCTGTTAAAATTTGTATATACAGTCTTGGGTTTGGATATAAAATTGCAATGGAATTTGTTGTTACATAAACAATACCTTTGTTCCTATTGACAAACCACCCTTTTTTGTTATATCATAATATTCTTATTCTGATATCTGGCCTTAGCACTCAGTGCTGTAATATCACCAAAATAGTCATGTTACTTGACTTGCTACAATCAACTACCTCTGAAGGCAGGAATACAATCTACCAAACAATATCAATTTTTTTCCTTTTAGAAAAATGTACTAGAAAAAATAGTCTTGCTGAATTTTTTTTTAAAATCTGATAATCTTTGAAGCATTGATCCTTCTGTATATACTAAGCAAATGAAAACAAAATGATGTCCACATCAATGTTTTACAATTATTTGATGTTACCGCAGCAATAACAAACAGGCATTTTTTTGTTTCTCCAAAGAGCCCCTTCAGCAGCATTTTCAATAACACAAAAACATTTATCAAAGCAAGCCAAATACCTTTGATCAAAGAAAGTTGGCAACAAACTTATACAAAAGCTTGTTTCATTGTTCATAGTGATTGGAGCATACTTATTGTGCCATGAAAGTTTCCTGTTTGCAACCAAAAAGTTCATGCTTACTAATGCTAATAATAATACAGGTGAAATAATAAAAAAAATTATAATAATAATAATAATGCTATTCAGTTCATAACAGGTCAGTAGGTCAATTCATGTCCCTAAGGGCACAGCATGGATGTGTTGGGATATGCAATCATTAACCTAATCTGTTTTTCAAATTAACCTGTTTCTTTTTATTATTTCTAGGGTACGATATTACTCCCACTGGAGACCAGAGATAATGGCAGAAATAACATTCGAAATAGAAGTATAATCAGGCGAATTGGTAGCAGATTACCTCTTAAGCCACCTCCTAGAATTGAAATACAGGTAAGATGTTATTGGGCATCATTAAGCCACAATATAACTAGTTGATTTAACATGCACATGAACCTTTTTGCTCTCTCTCTCTCTCTCTCTCTCTCTCTCTCTCTCTCTCTCTCTCTCTCTCTCTCTCTCTCCACTTTGGTTAAAGTTAAAAACATTTTTCGACAATTATATTTATACATGCAAAATGTATTGTTATATTTATTTTTACATACGTACACTATGCTGTGGCTGTATCCAAAGGCTGTTACTTGCCTGTGGCAATTGGCAGAATGGTATAGTAAATGGGAAATCCAATAATGTAACTACAGTAGATGAAGAATCCAGAATCCTCAGTGGTGGGAGTGGTAAGAGAGCAAGCTGATGTTAGCCAAGACGCTATAGCCTTGGCTAATATTTTGGATATGTCAAGGACATCTCAAACAGATCAGGTTTCATGTGTAGTAATATTACTACTAGTTGACCACTTTAATACAATGTGGCTTTGATGTCTCATGCACATGCTAAAGAAGCTGTATTTATCCATTACAATATGCACAATGGTGCATCTATCTTGTGCATTAGGAGCATGCCATCCTAAAAATACATAATACTGAATGGTGTTCGGATTTTACTTAAAATAAAAATACCGCTGATGAAGAGATGAAAGTTTGGTGGAAAAGGATGATCACATCTGCATATGCAGATGTAAAATCTGTCGAGTTGCATGATATTGTCATCTGCATCAAACATTTTGAGAATATGGACGAAAGAAATTTGAACATAATCTATCTGAAAAAAAATTGACATTGAAATAGTGTTGCAACATGCCAGTTCAACTCTGAGATTTATTGTCTAATTCCAGTTCCAGAAGTAAAATGAATCTTCTCTTATTCAGCCTCAATTTTCAACCCATTAAGCGCCTAACAGTTTTCTCATTGCCAGATAGCTTGAAAACAAACTTGGGTAATCTTTAAACAACCGTTTCAAAATCACCAGACAAACTGACAAGTTGAAAAGAATGACAATATATTGTTCCAATTTAGTTATCATACATTGGTAACCTCCATAAATGTATATGTGTACTCAATTATAGCCCTACACTGATAATTAGGGGCTGACTATTTAATTAATGTTCAGATGTTGATATTGTTTACATCTTTGATCTCAAGATGTCCTAGTTAAGTTCAAACAAAATATGATGGACTTTGATTGTGTAAAAATTAGAGCAAGAGCAGAAAATGTCACTTTTTTTCCCCTCCAAAAACATAGATCCCTTATATTACCATATATACTCGATTCAAGTATAAGTCGAAGTGTAATTATTTGGTAAAAATAGCGTCCAAAATCAACGGCACGAGTACAAGTCGAACCCATAAAATCAAGTCGAGTTGACATGTAAAAGTTTTATTACCCAAGATTAATTTTATATAAAAATGTAATACAAATTACCAGGTATATTTATTTCAATCTCTAAGTATAATACAAACAATTCGATGGTCAGCTGCCAACACGTATTGTGTGTACCGGTATGTACACGCTGGCTGAATCATGCATAATTTTACGACACTGAAAATTCACATCGATTTTAACAGGCATGTTGTTTCTGACTCGAATATAAGTCAAACTTAGGTTTTTAGGTTAAAAATTAGTCTTAAATTTCTCGACTTATAGTCGAGTATATACGGTACTCATTCTGCTGCTTCAGAAACATTATGATGATGGTGGTGGTAACTAAATCGGATAGTACCAGTATTCATGTTGTGCTAAATACTCCTTTGACTTTCATGATATCATGGTCAGGATTACTGTCTGCTGTATTAATTGTTGACTTACACCTCTGGGGGATACCCAGATGTAATATGAAAATGACACATCTTTTCCCAAAGTGGCCAATACAAACTGTCCAACAAACTCACAGCGTAGACCTGGCAAACCCTGCTGTAAACTTTGTTATAGAATAAATAGGAATTTCTAGGAGTCATCTTTTTTATTATTGCAATACTAAAAACAAACAAAAAATATTAAAATAATTTTTTTTACTTTTCTATCCCATAATTTAATTTAGTAGCTTTACCCATAAGAGCAGGTAGGGTTAACATCCTACTGGAGAGTAACCTTAGTCCCCAGTGCTTTCATAAAGTACCCCTTTCATTAGTACCCCTTTGACTGCCAAATGAGGTTACTAATATGTGTTTGTTCATTTAAAATGTTTGGGTGTGGTTGGACATTATTTGGCTTTCAAATATAGATGTCTGCTAAATTTTGTTTAAAAGTTTGGATGGTCTTATCATCAAACAAATTATATTATTGGAGAAATAAGGACAATTACCTTGTTTTATAATATAAGGACAATTACCTTGTTTTATAATATATGTGTTTGATATGAAATGTACGGTCAGAAAATATTAGCTTTGAAAGTAATGGAATTTTGGTCCCGGTAATCTGTGAGAACCCTGTTTTTTTGTTCATGAGGCCAAACCAAAAATTGTTTTACTATTGCACTGGTTTTGAAACTAGGGTAGCAAATTTCTTGTTTTAAAAAAATGTATACATTATTTAAATGTGATTGGATGTAGGGACGTGAGGTAATGAGAAACGGACGGTTGGACTACCGGAAGCACTTTTCTTTTTGTTTGGCCTGACTGGGATAGATCATACCATGTGTTTTTGATGTGAAATTATATACTATATCCATGTTTTCATATATTAACCTTATTGCAGACCCTGATGCTGCAGGATAAAGCCAATGATTCATTTGACAGCTTATTGTCATCAGGCCCCGGCCTGGATGTGCGTGATTGGGTTGAAGAAGACCTAGGAGATAACTGTATCATGATCAGGTAATGAGAGCATTTTGCAGGATGAAATGTTTGAACTCATTTGGTGTGTGTGTGTGATTAAGATTTATAACCTTGCTTTTACATTTTTTCAGTGGGGCAGTTTATAGTGATGTCCAGCACTGGGGCATTATGCCACAGACATGTAGCATGATATCCCACCCAGTCACATTAGCCTGACACTAGAGCGAGCATTCTTAACACTAAGCTCTTAATGTTGAGTATAGAGCAAGGGAGCTGTTAGTGCCATTTTTGTAAGTCTTTGATACGACTTGGCCAGGAATGAAACCAACGACCTCCTGCTTTAAAGGCAGACACTCCAACCACTAGGCCACACACACACAAATTTCAGTCAGTGTCAACTATTAGTAACATTACACTTATGCCACTCCAGAAGATCAGTGACCATATTACCTCACCAGACATGCCACTGCTAATCCTGTCTGTGATCTGTTACCATACCAGTGCCAATAAAGAATGGCCCCTTCTCTTAAGTGTTTGTCTTTAGTCCTCACTTGCAGCCAGATTATATTCAATTACAAGAGAGAAAGCAATAGTTTTGGATAGCTGTTCATTTCCATTGATACGCTAATACACTGATAAACATCATAGGTCACAAACAGCACAATATGTATTACTGAAATGACCCTTTATTATAGAATTTAATTATAGACTTGTGAAAAAATATGATTCTTGTGGTCAGCATTCTTCACATTTTCATTTTATTTTTCACATTAGATTATGTAGGGCTGATCAGGGAACCAGATATGATTGCAAGTAAAGTGCAAAGGTTTTGGAACTACTGAACTGGAGAAGATTATTAATGAAATACACTCCAGCCCAGTTGGTCTATGTTGTGGTGTTCCACTAGGTTCTGTTCTTGGGCCAGTTCTCATCATTCTATACACTCTGTAGAGATGTGTGTTTCTGCTGTGAAATCATGTATGACATGTAACAAGCTGCAGATGAAAGATAAAACTGAAGCCATTCTGATCACAACACAAAGACTTTCTCATTCACATCCTTTACCTCAAACAATAAATATCAGCAAAACCAACATTAAATTTACAGTCATTTTAAAACCTAGGTCTCACTCTAGATAGTACTCTCACATTGTACCAACATGTCATGAACATATGCAAGGCTGCATATCTTGAGCTAAGACGCATCAGCTCCATTTGCAAATAACTTTCAGTTGATGCCACTAAAACACTTGTGTGTTCTTTAGTACTTTCAAAACTGGACTATTGTAACTCAATTCTGTCTGGTTTGTCTCGATATCTACTCCAGATACTTCAAAAAGCTCGAAACACAGCAGCTCATATCATTCTTAGAGTGCCACGATCAGAGCACACCTCCACACTGCTCTGTACCCAACACTGGCTATCCATTAGATTCAGAATCAAACACAAAATTTGTTCTCTGTGCTATGTTTCACTGACGGACTCCAGTCCAACATACCTATCTGGCCTCATTTATGTGTATACACCAGCAAGATACATATGCTCCTCTTCTGACAATCATAAACTCATCATTCCCACTAAGAAAACAAAGTCATATGGACAACATTCTTTTGCATACAAGGGCCCAGCAATGTGTAATGAACTGCCGATTGAAATTAGACACACAGACAGTGATCCCTTTCAAGAGTGCTCTTAAAACTCACCATTTTCAACTGCAAGAACAATCTTAAAGACCTAATAATGTTTCTTACCTTAAATATTTTCAGCATTTTGTATGTTTTTTTTAAATTTCCTGGTGTTTTATTTTTTGTAGTTGTAGCATTATAGATGTAAAGCACTCAGAGCTTCTAAAGATTAGGCACTATGCAAAGCCCTCATTATTATTATTATTATTATTAGTAGTAGTAGTAGTAGTAGTAGTAAAGCCAAAGTGTGTTTTACAGACTTTTTGTTTGATGTAATATTGCCTTTGCTGGATGATACCTTTCATCTATAATATCAAAAGCTTGTTTTCCATGTAAAATAGCAGTACATCCTGTTTCATTTCTATTTATTTAAAATAAAAAATTAAAAAATATTAATTAGAATAGACTTGTCTGGAAAACCTGTTGTACTGCTTTACCAGAGCAAATATTTTTTTGTGTGTCAGACTGTGTAAGAAGGTTATTTTAGTAAATGGTGTCTTTGGTTAGTATAGGGTATTAACAGAATATTGAAAATTATTGGGCCTGAGGCAAAGACTGCCCAAATCTTGATATTTTTGTTATTTTAAAATTCAAACATTCTTTGCTCTAGATTTTTTTCTTCCTAAAATTAATATGGTAGCTGTTGTATAATATGTAGAGAGGGAGAGATTGTAGTTTACAATTTGAAAATAAATAAAAATCGATTGCAATCTTCCATCTCTATTTTTTGAATTGGTATATTCTTACAACATGCTCTCTGTATAATCACATCTCAGTTCAGAGAGATAAAGTATTAAACATATGTTCTCAGATTCATTGTATCCTAATCATTAGTAACATCTTAGGAATGACTCAGAGATTAAAAGACAATTAAACAAGATATTAATGATATGGCACAATTGGATATATATAAATTTTGTTTGTTTTCTTTCATGCAAGATGGTGTTACCATTTACCCTCAGAGACCTCTAAATTTTTATTTGACCCACAGTTCTGACATGAGCATTTTTTTTTCCTAATCTGGCATCCCAAGGGGGGGGGGACACTACAGAAAGACATATTCTGGATGATACACCCAATAAACTCAAAAATGGAGTCAATGCATTTAGATTAGATTATATACAAAAATTATATACAAACACCCACAATTCGGGTATTTAAAGTAGATGGAAATATTGTCTATTGATAACTCAGCTACTTGTTTAGTAATTGATTTTTTTTTTTTAACTTAAGTGGTTAACTGATTAAAATTAAATGTTTTTTCAAGCAGTGGAAAAGGATGGTTGACACATGTCTCACAGCTGTTGGTTTGAAATTTATAAGATCTGCATTGCAGAAAGAAAAGAAAAGAAATTTGGTATCTTCTATCATTATTGAGTGCTCCTATTGATAAAGTATGCACATTCAATCTTTCACAGGTGTAATAATTGCTTTTGAACCATTGTTTTAGTGGTGACTGGATGGGAAATTTTACAAAGCTATACACATTATCTTTCATACATTGTGAGTAGAGCTGAAGAAAAAAACATGATAATAATAGTGGAAGAATTTTAAAAGATAACACAATCTTTACATTTTCATTAGTTGATTACATGTACTTTGAAATATGCATTGTGCTTATCAGCAATTTTTAGAACCCCAAAGACTGGCTTATCATTTTCTGATCGTTGTTGTTAGGTGAGTGTTTTATGTACAAACACATCAGATCATACAAATATCAATCGACAGGTCTTTGTGAGGTGAAAATGAATATCTACCTGACTTGGAATTTGTTGTCAATTTGTGTTGCAACTACTTGAATTTTTTGGTTTGTTTTTTTAAGACCCAGAGACAGCTGTGACATTAATGAGGTTGGCAGTGAGGAGACTTTCTTGAAACATCATCAAGGTGATGATAGGTCTTCAACCCCTGTTGACGATTCCTGTTCAGTGTCCACTTTGGTGGATTCCCAGGCCCTTCAGAAAATCTCAGCTCTTGAAGAGGAACTTGCTCAGCTTAGAGCCCAGATGGCAGCATTTGTAAATGCTCAGGAAAAATTGAACAAGTCCAATGGTGAGAGGTTATTGAAATCATTCCCATGTCTAATTGCAGGGTACTTGCTAAATTTATGGCACAATATTATCCTACACAATTAGTTTTCTTTATCATATTCACACTCATTTGTTATCTCTACTCATCCAGAATGGATGGTCACATTGACCTGTGCTTTTGCTAAATGAATTGTTGTGCGGTCTAGTTAATCCAAAATTAATCCGCTTCAGTACATTCATCTTGAAAATCTTTTTATCATTACAACTGAATGGATGGTCATACCAGCATGGGGTTTTCTCGAAAAGCAATTTTATGATATATAGGTAGCTCTATATAAAGAAATGCAGGTAAAGTAACAATTAAGTGTACATCATGCCATATTGTTTTTTGTTGTTGTATGAAACATGATTGACATATCTACGCAAAATTTGTACGGTTCTTTGGTAATTATGATTTGGCCTTTTATCTTTGTCAGTCAGGGTTTCTGACCAAGAATTGGCTACCTTTGGGAGCTCTGGTACCCGACAGAATTCCCCATCTCAGTTGTGCCTATACATTGGATGATCAAATATAGGCTCCTTTGCCTAGTTGACATCTCATCTCTGCATGTATTTGAGTCACTGCTTGGTGAATGTGTGAGAAAGCTTGCCAGTAGGTCCATGGTTCTTCACAGGGTTTTTCCTCCACCAGATATTCTGGCCACCTTGTATAGCTGTTCTCGTGCTCATAAATGGCATTAAAATCATAAAGTCAAACCAAATCCCAACTGGATTACTTCCTGCAGAGACGCAGGTATGTTGTTGCTTGGTTAATGCCCCACTTCGCAAGGGTCTGCTGCAAGTGGAATCCAAATGAGAGTGGCGTTGACATCAGCCTCTTGAAGATAGACACCATTCTCATTATTCAGCTTCCATTGCATGAAAGTACCCCTGCTTCATGGAATAAAATATCCTCTGTGGCAATGAATTTTCTTCTCAAATCAAATCACTGGCAAATTTGTGCTGTGGTAAGGGAGTTTTTCCACTGGTGCATCCAAGACCATATCTTTGTGCAGGTCTGTCATGTTCAAAGTAGGTTCTTGCCATCTATGTCAAAAGAGACAAATTTTTTCAAATTGGTTGGTCTATAAAACCATCCATTTTCGCTGAGATCGTCCTGAGTCTTCGATATTCTGTCATTCAGCTGGAGTCATTGTGGATGGGACTGAATCATCAATATACTCTGGCTTGTGGTAGATGGAAGCCTTTGCACAGAAGTGAGTTAAATTCTTCAGATGTGGAGAGAATCACAACATATAGAAGGCATCTCACTTGAAAGACATTAAGGAAAGATGCATGTCATAGTGACATTACTTCTTTCATAGCCACTATTCCTCAATTGACTTACTTAATCTTTGTACAGGCAAAACCCGTTATAATGTGTATCATTATAATGCGATTCTGCTTATAACCCAACGGCTGCATGGCTTCCATTTGTAAATTAAGGTGACCTCTCTTTTTAACATCCTAAATATGTGCTCTTAGAAATGCCAATTATTTGTATCCCTAGCAGAGTTATAATCTCAGCACTTAATTAATGTTGCCTTTATTTCCGAAATTATTTACAACATAAAGCAGTGTTATATTTGTTAATGAAAATAAATAAAAGCTATCAAGTTCAGACAAGTTAAAAGATTTTTTTATACAGTCAGCACTGTATAATGTTTGGAGGAAGTAAAATATAACTTGTGTGTCAAGGACAGACAAGCATAATCTGTTATTTCTTGATTTCAAATTTGTTGAATATTTGGAAGCTAGCAATTGATACATTTTGTACCTGAAGTGGCTGTACCACATCGATTGATAATATTGAATATTCAGCTTCTTTATTGACCCTTAATTTGCCAATTTTCTTGACATGGTAATTCTATTGATATTTGAAAACAGACATATTTATGTACAATGAATTAATTATTTAGTATGTCGGGTCTCTAATGTATTAGTACATGTATGTATGTTCAGATATTGATATAGTCCTATATTTATATTTTATGAATTATTTTCATTTTCATTATGTAATACTAAATAATGTATTCACCTTTAAGGTTTTATGCATGATCTGTGGCATGCTATGATTTCTGAACTAGGCACTTTAATGTCAAAGAAAACATTTTGGTCTTTTTTGTTGATCTGATGCTGCTGTTTATGTCAAACTGTCTTTTTTTTCACAGCAGCAAATGAACATTTATAATAAGTAATTTTGTGAGCAATTAAATTCTTAAATGCTTTTCACAGCCTCTTTTCAATAAACACTATCATCAGACAGTTGACTTTTAATCTGCCTTAGACTATATCATCATCAGGGGGTTATCAGTCTTCTCTGTAGCTGTTTGCAACCACTTACAAAAGGTTTTAAATTTTTTAAATTCTAGCTATCTACTTGTAAAACAATGTAACATTGTTATATTGTTGCACTGACAGCTACATCTCTGTAGCTGCTTGCAGTTACTTGAAAAAGTTTTTTAATTTTTAAGATTCTAGCTATCTACTTGTACCACAATGTAACATTGTTATATTGTTGCACTGACAGCTACATCTCTGTATTGTTTTATTAAAATAATTTCCATCCTTTACATACCTGAACTTGGAAGACTCTTTACTGAAATCATTACCTAAAAATGGTGCGTCTGTTATGGTTTTCTTTCACAAAAGCTGTCACCATAGATGTGTCTATGCTGATACAAATTTGATCATGAGCATTCGGAAATTTTAAGTTATTGAATTTTAATATCATGGTATTGGCACAGATTTATAGTGGGAACTGAATTAGGACAGTGAGTCTTGAACTCTAAGAGTTTTGCGAAGAAACATGGAATCTAAGCAAAATACATCCAGAAATGTAGAGGTTTTCCATCTTGGAATTAGTCTTCCTATTGCATTTCACACTGATCTGCATATTCACAAACAATTGCTCAATTTAAATGCATCATTGAAAAATATTGTATTCTAATACTTTGTTAAAAATACTTATTAGAGATGCATTCTCCAGATATCAGTGAATATGTTAACAGTATAGCTTGAATATGTTATAACAGTTCTGATTGGAACTATGGAGATTATTAGTGAAACTTTAAGTGAGCTAAAATATTAACGTTTTGGAAAAACTGCAGTAATGTTGATTTAATGAGTACTTTGGGGGGGGGGGGAATGATTCCTTGACTCTCATCCATTTTAAAAAAATCTAATTTATGATATAAAAATGTTGCTATATTTCTTTTTTTTTCAATTATAAAGTTTTTATATGTATTAGTCAAAACCATTTTTGATACAGATTGAAATATAGCAAGGAACACTAGTCAGTTGATAAACTTATTATCACAATCAACAATTTGTAAAATTTGGATGAAAATTTCCAGTTGGATACAAACTTGAATTAATATATTGCATTTTTCAAATATTTTTAAAAATTTTTCAGTGTATTTGGATAGCTGCTCCTTATCATCAGAAGGAATACCACCCCCTCCCCCACCCACACCTTGTCGACCAGTGTCACTGCCACCCCCACCACCTCCGCCTCCTCCACCTCCACCACCACCACCAGTGTGCAACACAGGGATTTTCAAAACTCCAAAGGCAGGCATGCCTCTTTCCAGTCTTATCTCTCAGGTGAGTGTCCATAAACGTAAGGACCAGTTTATGTCATTAAAAATCGCTTTTCTGGCTAAGAAAAGAAAGATAAAATTACAGTCATTATTATCATCAGTCATGAGATAAACTTCTTTTTAAATTTGTCTTCTTTTGCTTTTTGTGGGTTTTTTTTTTTTTTTTTGTATCAAACTTGTATAAAAGTTCATCTATTGGGTATGTGAGGTTTTGAGCTGAAGACCATAATGTTAGAGGTCAGTGTCAAAGAAGCCAGTGTTGATATACATCACTATTTAGACTTGCTTTAAAATTTGCAATTGAATCTAACAATCATGCTGCTAACGGGCTAGTTTTGACATCGAGGATACAGTCAGCAGTCACTCTACCATCATTACATATATCCAATTTGTCCTACAGCCCTGTTACAACACATATATTGTTTCAAAGTTTTAAAGTATTGCATCAAATATACATCTCCGAAGATGTGTTTTTTAATATAATTAGTCAGCAGAAGGCATTTTTTTAAAGAATGCATCCTGCAGACTAAGATTTCTTGGTCTTGTGTTTGAACATTTGGTTATTAGGCAGATGCCCACTGAGCAAGCTAACTGAACCCCCTTGAGGGCCTCTTTCTATTATACAACATTAACCTGGTTGAAGTCTACTCAAAGCATTAACATCCAGATATTGTTTGTGTTAGAATAAATTGAAATTTTGATCATAATAGTTCAAAATGAAAAAGTTTTGGTGTCACTGAGCAAGATTTGGTCATAGTTCTAAACAGTACCCTGACTTCATTCTACAAAAGATTCAGATTGGGCCCCCAAATAATAATAAAAAATATGAGTTTCCAGCCAGCCAACCATCCCTGTTTTTCATTGCTGACCCTAGCATTCTTTTATTCCAGGGTTATTTCTTTACAAAAATATTTTTTAATATTTTTCTTAAATTCTCAAAATTGTTTTGTGTTTTTAATTGAGCCACTTTTTCTCAGTACTTGATACGTTAGTACAATATATATACAAAACCATTATAATATATATTTGGTTTTTAATAAAACACAAAAACCCTAGCTATCTATCCTGATTTGATAAACATTGCAATAAAAAAGATAATATATTTTTCGAACCACTGTGGTGGCTAAAGTAGTAGTGTCTGATGCTGATGGTTGCAGGTTCAAACCCTGGTCGAGTCATACCAAAGACTTATACAAAATGGTACTAGTGGCTGCTTTGCTTGGCACTCATCATTAAGAAGTTACTGTTAGGACTGGTCAACCTGGTGTCAAAATAATGTGACAAGGTGGGACATGTCTGCGGCATGATGCCTTACTGCTAGACATCACTATAAACTCTCACACTATGACTATAAAAAGAAATTAAAGCCTCATTGGAAATCCAAAACACAAACACACTCAAACTCAACAGATTCGGAGGGGGGGGGGGGAAGAGGACTTGAATAGTTTTACCAGTTTAAGACACTTAACAAAATAGTGAGTATTTTTTGAAATAGCAAACTTAATAACTTCTGGTGGGGTTTTTTCTCCAAGCCAATCACTTATGTTTACATGCAAGATTTACTTAACCTCCTTAATTAAAGAGCTTGACAATTTGCAAATCTATTGACCTTCAAAATTGAAGTTTTGACAACTGAAATGCTATATAGGTACATTTTAAATATTTCTTATGAAAATTTGTATTTACTTTAAACTACAATCAAGATATCCATTGGATTGAGCTTCGTAAATCATGAAAATATACAAAGTAATGAAATCAGGTGGTCAGAACTATTTTGCTATGGTTAAACTACAGACATATCCTCTGATATGGTCAGCATATGGATAATATTAAAACTTGGATTTTTAAAAATCGTCAGATAGCTGTGGCTGTTCTCATCATTGCTGAAATAGATTAGTAATAGCCCTTTGCAACCGATATCAAAATTAAATGAGGCCAATTAACCGCATGACAAAAAAAACATTGTATTGAACAGAATTCATTATCAAAGTCAGAAAATCTTTATAGAGATTAACTTAATTTTTTAATTTGAGTCATGTTGGCTTAAATACCTATAATCATGTAGTTCAGCTCAAGTTTGATGTTTTACACCTTAAAATTAAGAAATAATTGAATCATTGACTGTGTGCTTGAATTGTCTTCAGTTGTTTTTTTTTTCCACTCCAGCAAAGATATTGTGCAAGTTGATTTGTGTGATTTTCATTGTAAAAAATTATTCTTGAAGAATTTATTTTTAAAAAGTTCCAGCATTATAATGGACAAACAGTTAATAGTTTTTCTCCTTTTTAGATGTATTCGTCTTAGCATTAGACTAAAATTTTGAAAATAAACAAAATATAGCACCTATATTCGGGGGGGGGGGCAGTTACAGATCACTGCCATCTCAACTCTGTCTACATGGGTTCAAGTCTAAGATTCAGCTAATGTAGTTATATGAGAAAACTTGCCATTAGCTTCTCGTGGGTCGGTAGTTCTGTCCGGGGGATTTCCCGGGTTCTTCCTCCGCCAATAATACTGGCCGCCATGTATAGCCTATCATGTTCTGAAAAATGGCGTTAAACCCTAAAACAACAGAAAAAGCACCTATATTCATAAACAAAATATAGTACATATATAATATTAAACAAAAATATCACCTATATTCATGAACAAAAAATAGCACATAATATTAAACAAAAAGAGCACCTAAATTATTCATAAACAAAATAGCACATATATAATATTTTAAGAAAAGAGCACCTATATTCATAAAAATAAAATAGCACCTATATTCATAAACAATATTCATTTGATTACTAGACTGAATCTAAAAAAAATAACAGACCACTCTGATGGCCAAGTGGCTAGAGCCTCTGCCTCAGATACAGGAGGTCATGGGTTCAAACCCCCAGCCAAGTCATACCAAAGACTTTTTAAAATGGTACTCACAGCTGCCTTGCTAGGTATTCAGCATTAAGAGGTTAGTGTTAGGACTGGTCAGCCTAGTGTCAGGATAATGTGACTGGTTGGGACATCATGCTACATGTCTGCGGCATAATGCCTCAGTTGTAGACATCACAAATAACTGCCACACTGCAGTCATCATAGCAATATGACTGAAAAATATTTAAGCTAAGTTAAAGATCCTAATCACAAACACACATTTTGACATGAAACACCTAAATTGTTTTTTAGATTTATAACTCTGTTTTCAATTTATTACAGCTGTGCAGAGTTGTTCTTAAATACTAGTTGGACCAAAAAAGAAATGAAAGAAAAATAAAGATAATTTTATAGTTTTATTAACATTTATATGTTTTTTAATTCAATCTAAACTCACGCCACAAATGTTTGAATTAAAAAAAAATTATTTGTTCCAGTTTGACACCAACCCTTTGCTAAGTAAATAATTTGTTCAGTCCTGTGCAAAGGTTATGCTTTCATTGTAATAGGATGATTATTTTTTTTCTGTTTTCTTTTAGAGAAAGGATCTCTTGACTCATGCCGGAGATGATAAACCAGTCAACAAGCCGAAAGGCCCCTTAGATATGGCAGAAGTTCTGAAAGGACTTGGTACTGTAAAACTCAGATCTGTTCAGAGGTACAAATTAAATCTGCAAGGAATTTATCATTTTATTTGCAATGCACTACCTACTGTTACTGCATTTTTATATTTTTCTTGGTACTAGTCCCTAGTCATAGTACATTATTCTCTCTTCCAGTTTGTAATTGGAGGTCAAGAATATGAAGATAAAAATTACTTTATCCCAATCTGATACCTTAGTCCACTTCTATCAGTTTAAAAATCTTTCTTCCTTTCCTTGGACAACGTGTGTTTATGGACACTCAGCACTTGGTCAGTTTGTTGCTGTTGTTCATTTCTCCTCAGTCCTCATATTGAACTCATTTTTTTAAAATATTTTGAGCATTTAGGGATACATTACCAGGATACTGCATTTGGTGTTTCATCCCTTTAATTGTAATCAGTGTATTTCCTAACCTTTTGTTGTTTCAGTTAATGTTGCTTTTTATATATTTTCATTCAGGATTCAATAATGTCACAAGTATAAGCATAACAAAATAGTTTAGGATACTCACACCACCTGACTTGCATGAAGAATATGTACCTACAGACAAAGAGGTAAGGGACCTAGTGGAAAGTTGCCTAGTTACTAGGGCCACAAAAACGAGTTATGCCATATCGTCTCAAGTGCAATCCCTCCTGCATTCCCTGGTGGAGGTGATGGCACTTATTGGTGTATGGAAGTTACCCGCATAAGGACTGCACTTCCTCCTGTATGAAAATAACCTATGGTTGTTGCACATAAGTAATCCTGCTTCAATAATGGCACTTCCCCCACAGAATGTAAAGCACCTGATTCAGTGGGAAGTCGTTGACTTCCACCAAGGGAAGATCTCTGTTTGAGGGTTCTTGAGCATTTCCCAGTGTAGGGAAGTTGCCAGAGAAGAGTGGTTGCGTTCTCATGCTAGAATGCCTCGAATTAAAGCCAGATGGTCTAGAGGAAGGAATTGGTTGATTGACCCCTCTTTCCTCCTTGTGTCGTTAAATTCTTGAGAACTATTCTAGGAGAAGAGATTGGTCAATGCCACTTCTATTTGATGTTTCTGTTCACCACCTATGGAGCTTGGGGACTCCCACCAGCTGCTTTTGAGTCAGCCATGACTCCTTTTCTAACTAAATGTTACATGGATGGTTTTGTCATGGCGCCATGAGTCAGTGGTTGCAGATTTTCTTCTTTCTCTCTTTGAAGAAAAAGATTGCTCTGTATCTAAAATGAATGGCTACAGATCAGCCACCTCTTGCAATCTTTATATTCTGTGTGGTCCGCAGTGGGGTTGGACCTGGCTTCATTCAGAACTGATAATGTACTGAGAGCTCCAAAGACCAGTCTTGCACATTCATGTAAATCCAGAACCTTTTGTGTGTTCTTTGATCACTCTGTAAACTTTAGTATGAACCTTATTGTGAAGCTTCCTTCAAGAACCTTACCTTAAAAAAGTCTTCCTTCTCTTGGTAGCATTGGCAGGGAGAATAAGTGAAATTCATGCTTTATAAATTGTGTTTCAGCGGTAACCATAATTCATTCTCTCATTGCAAATTTCTGGTCAAGAATCAATTCATTTACACCTGTGCCTAGTGAAATCCCTAGTCTCAGTCAGATGTGCGCTGGAAATAATTAGGCTTCAATCCTTTGTCCAGCTAGAACTTTACAATTCTCTGTAGCTAGATAAAGATGAACAAGATTGGGTCATAACTGTCTTTCTCTCCCTTTAAAATGTTACTGCTGATATTTTAGCAGAAACCATTTCAGATTTGATCGTTTGAAATACAAGTTATCAATCTCAGGGATATCTCTTTCATGAAAATCAAACCTCACAGCATTTGCTGCATCTTGGGCTGATTTAAATCATCACTCTTTGATGTTATGAAAGCCACCTTCTGGCATTCCTTGGCCATTCCCAACAAGCTTTCAAGCCATCCTCCAGTCAGCATTTGAACATACTGACTACAGTGGTAAAGTTCACTTGATAGTTTATTATAGTACAGCAGCCTCACACTGGTCTGGCAAATCCATCTATGTGGTAATACAAAAGGTAAAGTATTACTTCTATCAAAATGTACAATTATGTAACACTTGCAAGCTATTATTGCACAATTCCTTCCCCACTTTGGTGTCCTTCTGTCTCGGTCCAAGAAAAAAATGGAAGATATTCTGATGGGTAGAAGTGGACTTACAGACTGGTATCATATTGTCGTTGTTGATGGAGGTTTTTTTTTTATTCTAGATCGCCAGTTACTATTTGGAGGAGGGAATAATATCCTTGGACTGGAGACTAGCAATGCAACAATAACCTCTTAAGTGTTTCATAATAAAATTATAAAATGAGTCACACATGCATTGTATCAGCATTGTGAATTTAGGTCTTGGTTAAAATTTTCATATTCAGCTTGGGCTCATCATTGAGGTCAATGGTTTTTCAAAGCATACAAAATGGTCATATATTAATTATTATTGTTTGCATTGTTTGATATTTTATAAATTTAATTTTTCTGACTAACGTTGGTATCCTAATATGTAAATATACTGAAAATAGCCAAAACAAGATGATGCAAGTTTAAAAAATCAAAACATAATGATGACATGAGAGCTGTGCTTTTATTTCTTCCTTGTTTTTTCCAACCAGTAAAAATATGTGTTAATAACTGTTCATAATAGACTGAATAATGAGTAAGAAACTGTAGCTTTTCATCACATTCTCAGGCATATCTTTTTCCACATGTGTTGCAATATTCAATCAAGGCTTTATTTAAAGGCTAATTCAGATCTTTTAGTTTTTACTGTTGTTTCCAGTGTATCATTTACATCAGTCGAGGCTGGGCTTTTTATAAATTGCACTTATAGACCATTTTCCAATCGGATTAAATAATAGTTAAAATAACTAACCATGTCTCATTTATGTCCTCATTCATTGAAGTTGACATCGGTCATATCACATGAATATGTCATTTTAATACATTTAACATTACATTAATATGAAATAAATAGGGAATAAACAAGCTTTTGGGAGAGTGTTTTCTTTGTATATTTATGAAATAAACATTGTAACATGTTTTAATTAATCTGAAACCATTGTAGCCAGATACAGTAATAATGGTTGGATCATCAGAGATTATATTTTTTTTCTAGATAAAATGTTTTCCCTCAAATGATAATGTTAATCTGTTTTAAAGGTAAGTAAGGTAGTTTAAAAACAAAAAAGCAGTAGATCAAACTATTGGATTATCGATTGTGTGCTAATCCTTATATTTAGTCAACTGGTATTTCTTCCTGGAATTCAGTATATGAGATCTATCCAATACACTTGTGAAATATTCACTTGAGATGAAAATTATCGGAAGGAATGTTAAAATGTTAAAATTCCATATTTTTTTTAAAATGCAAAAGTTTCAGGAAAATTAGATATACTTCTTAATAATTTTCCATGTATGAAGCTCAAAATGATTAAGCTTTTTTTTTTAATCCTGCTTTACTTTATTAAATTGAAATTGTGTAGTAGGATGTTTGTTTCCAGTGCTTGTTCATTTTTTAGTTTGCTTGTATTGTACACGTGAAATCTAACACATGCTTGTAAAAGGCAGAGTATGAAATTTAGAGGAAGCACATTTAAAATTTCTTGCGTATGAGTGATGCTAATCTCATTGTTCCCCTATGATATCTTTGCACATTTTAATCCTTGTATAGGTCATATTTTTATGTAATATATTTAGAACATTTTTCATAAACCAATTTAACATGCTTGATGTGGGCATATTAGCTATTAGCTTTTTGGAAAGGTTCGTTATAAAAACTGCTGACTTAAAGCTGTGAGAGTAACACAAATATCAAATTATGCTCCCAGCAAGTTTTTTTAACAGTCTTCTATATAGGTACTTGGCATGGTTGACTGGAGATTTGTTTTACTTCTGTCTCAGTTATTTGAACTTTTTGTCAAGATATGCGGCCTTCAGCTAATCTTGTTGTGCAGAAACCATTGATTTCTAATTAGATTTACCATAACCATGATCTTTGACCATTAGAAAACAAAATTATTAGCTTTTTTATTACCTGAAGTGCAAACCATCCACAACTTTTCGTCAATGAACAAAACAAAGGTTGTTTTATATTTTCTTGAACCATTTTTGTCACTGAAGGACATGGTGACCTTAATCTTTAAGTTCTTCTCCACAGAATCAATAGGCATCCCTTCAATGCTAGCCATCCACAAACTTTGTTCATGGTACATTGTCCTGAACTAAACTTAGTATGTAACAAAAAAAAAATCTTTAGCCACAGTGACCTTGAACTTTTTGCCCCAGTATCAATGTTTCTTACCAAACCAAAAGTGTAAGTGATACCAAACTTTGGTGCGTGCATGAGATTGAGAACTTAGTTTTGGGCACAGACAGGTCCGAAATGTAGAATGAATGTTATTGTGCAGAAAGCAGTTTCAGCCATGTTGACCATGATCATGGACCTTTTGACCCCAAATCAATTTGCTTTGTCTATATTCCTGATGTAGGCTACCCACAATGTCAGCTGCAGGTCCATAATGTAGAACTATTGTTATTGTTTAGAAACCAGTTTTCTTCTCTGTTGTAATTAATCTTTTGGCCGTTTAACCCCAAACTTGATAGGCATTTTTCTTGCCCCAAGTGCAAAGATCAAGGTTTGGTCCAGGTCTATGATGCAAAACTAATGTTTATGTATGGAATCCGGGGTTTTTTTTTTCTTCTTTTCTTTCCAATATATCAACCTTTGTGTTTGATCTTTTGACCCTGAAACATAGACATATTTGATCCCCATGTGTGAGCCATCCACAAAGTTTGATAACTGTACATGCTGGAGATTGCTAATTATTATGTAGAATAAAATAGAAAATGGATGGATGGACAGCATTATAACATAATATACTCTGCCTTAGGGTTGATATATACAAACTTTGTCCTTCCAAATTGCAAAGTAGAAAAATCCTTAATAATATAGCACTAATAGAATACTATCAATATTTTGCAGATCTCCAGGTGGTACCCCCCTTAGGAAACAGTGTCTTATGTCTGAATCATCTGATCCAGCAACTCTTATTGCCAATGCTTTGAAGAAGAAGTTTGCCAACCGTCATGTATACAGCCCTGATGTAGATAAAGAAAATAGTCCTCACAACTTCAGCTCTCCAGATTCTAGTCCCCAGTTTCGGGTATGCATTTGTTTAAACATTTTCATTGTTGTATTATCTCATCTGCCAGAACAAGTAGTGATACATAGGTATATTGCATTCTAAAGAGCAGGGTTGGAAGCATTTATGTTTTTGAAAGTCATATACACTGGTACCTTATTATGAAGTATCTGATGACACTGCCTCGCCTCATAATGTAGGTGTGGATTCTAGTAAATTAGTTAAATGTAACATGAGATAGATTTCTCTGCCTAGCAAGGGTGTTGAGGTGCAGTTTTGCTATATGAAGAGGGAAAATGATATAAAGTGCTTTTTCGTATCTATAAGGCTTTGCTGACTCATGTGGATTGTCTTTGCTGTTAATAGAGCATATTAGTTACTTATAGAGAGAGACCTTTTGGTAATGAGAATTAATGTAAATGAAGTCAGGGACTTTGTGGGACTATTTTAATCAATAAGTCCATGTATGCTGTTATGAAAACCATGTTTAGGTGGTCATGCAGCCCTCATGGTTTTGGCAAGAATGTTACGACTCTCGATAGCAATTCCTGGATTCGTGCTGCATGCAAACAAATTGCAAATTCCCAATTCTCAATTGGCTTATGTCAATAATAATTAACTTTTTTCTCATTAAGCGCTAGTCACGATATCAGTAGTGGTCACTGATGGCACAATAACAGTGCAGTATTGCTTGTCACAATGTTAGTAGAACTATATCCAATTGTTACAGTTTGCTCTGTAGCAAGCATTGTAAAGTATATTATCTACATTCAGAACATAAGTTAAACAAATATTCATGAAGAAAACTTTTTTTTAAAATAATCTTACTTGTACATACTGCAGGTTTAATTTTGTATAAACGAAGACAGCTTTTTCAATCATAGGAATTTTTTAGATGTTGAAAGATTAGCATATATCGTAATTTGCTTGAGTTCATATTTGTCTGTGCATGCGCCCCCACCACAAATCTTTAACTGTTTGATGTCACATTTTATGGATATACCACATCATAACTGAGTA
This sequence comes from Unio pictorum, assembly GCA_030141615.1. Taxonomy (NCBI): domain Eukaryota; kingdom Metazoa; phylum Mollusca; class Bivalvia; order Unionida; family Unionidae; genus Unio; species Unio pictorum. The sequence continues at coordinate 2,752,133 of JARLTB010000360.1, read as the reverse complement.
CATTACAGTTAAAATGTTTCACTTCCAAGAAAAAATAAATGTAGTCTACAACATGTGAAGTACAGATTGGAGTACACCAGAAATTGGCCTTGGATTCAGCCATCAGATATTAATGTACATTATGCATTTTGCACAGTAGTATGTGGCTAATTTTAAAATTGGGAACGTGTACAGGGGTTCATATCTTTGCTTACAATTTATAAGTTATATGTGTACTATACAATAATGCTGTTATATAGTACATATATGACAGATAAACTGTATGCAGGGGCCCCGAGTGGTCTAAAGCGCTGTCCGTTACAGACCACTGCCATCTCACCTCTGTCTGCGTGTGTTCGAGTCTAAGATTCGGCAAATGTAGTTATGAGAGAAAGCTTGCCAGTAGCTTCTCGTGGGTCGGTGGTTCTTTCCGAGGTTTGTCCGGGTTCTTCCTCCACCAATAATACTGGCCGCCATGTATAGCCTATATTGTGCTGAAAAATGGCGTTAAACCATAAAAAAAAAAAAAAAAAAAATAAACTGTATGCAGCGATATAAGCTCCTGTGGGTATGTGGCAGAATGATGTGCAAAAGCACACTGCTAGCAAAAAACAGATATTTGGGAAAATATAGACAAACCCCAGCATATTTCAGCTCAGGAGTACCTGAAGCAACCTACTCAAGTCCTGCAAGCTACCAAAGCTTAAGCATTGTTTGTTTAACATGCCTTTATAACAGAAATTTACCATATCCCAGTTGAGGAAGTCTATCACAGTACCATATGACAAATAGGGTAGAGTCTGTGTATATCAGTAAATTTGGCTGCAGATAAATTTGTAAATGTAATCAGTGTATATAATGTTTTAGTTTTATTTTGAGATTTTCATATAATGCAATACTGACCATCAATGTGGATGGAGCTAGTGTCGTATCATTTTTCACTAATTCAAAATTCACTAATTTGTATCCCTTGTTTCTCAAATTATCAGTCTGGGTCATGATCTTTTGTCCTTTGGCACACCATAGCAAAGGCGTATTTCCTTAGTTATGGCACAAAACTCACTAAATCAGCTGCCAACTTGTATCATAAAGTTCACCGTATCACCAGTTTTGTTTGGCCAGGAAATGGGATATAAATTCAAATTTTTATGAATTGACCAAGTTTTCTACAATCTGATTGGCAGGGTTCACACTGTCATTAAAGGTAATTGAGCATTAAAGGTAATTGAGCAATGAAAACCTCAATTAAAAATCTTGAAAGTCGAAAGTCATTGAAGTTTTACTTTTTAGTCATTTATATTATATTATGTGATGTTTGGAAGAACGGTTTGATTTTCTGATATGTCATTATGCAAGCAATTCCACTTGTATCATAATCCACATGAAGTAATTGGATATCATGCATAGCGCCTCTTTCACATGACGTCATTAATACTTTTTGTCATCACTAAGTTTAATTTTCACATTGGGTCCAGGATAAGACATTCCATCATTGTTTGAATCATGCATCAAAGAAGCTTTACAAATGCATGTTTAAAATACAAGCTTCCTAAACAAACAATGCAAAAGAGCTGAATCACTGCGTGGTTCATCTTTGATGATTCAGTTTGACAAACAGGCCCCCAATTGTCTGACGAAAGTGAATGGCAATATTTTTAAAGCAATAAATTACATCAGATTATTGGAGCTAGAAAAGTGTTGAAAGTGAGAATAAAAGCTGATGCACCTTGAGATTTGAATTGAGTGGGTCACGCATGTAATCAAAACCAGGACTGACATCATTTTGATAGCTCGAAAATGTTATATTGCAAATGTACATCAACATTTTCACTAAAATCAGAACACCATATAACAAATTCATAACTTGTGAAGCACTCAATGTGTAATTTTGATAGGTCTAATCACTAGCGTAAAACATGTAAACATCTGCACCAATCTATGGACTTAAAAACATGGATTAACTCCTACTTCTTGAGGACTGTTTTAAAGTATTGCCTGGATATTGTAATTAATGCTCAATCTACAGGTACAAGAATGAGTGCAACTGAAACAATGAATAGTAACGCGAATTTATATTCCTTGATTCGCCTGGTTCATATTTTATTTTTGGAGTAAATCAAATGCAAGGTGAATTTTAATGTGCAGTCAGGGACATTATACTGCCAAATTATCCTAGATAGGAAAAACATGGGGATAGATCTTTTCACTGTCTTCTTAATTCACTTGGAGAATGTAGCAATATGACATTTATTTAATTTAGGATTTTGTTATAAGTGTTTATTTTTCTGACATGTTTGCAAGACATTGCCTATGAGCAGTGAAAAAAATGTACATAATAAATATAAGGAACACTTTACAAACTTGTTCCCGCTGGCTAAGCTAGTTATTGGTATGACCCATCAGTAGGAGCATCTAAGAACAGAACAATATTCATACACTGGTGAGGAATAGATTAAGCTCAGAAAAACCAACAGATTAATGTATATACAACTAGAGGCAACATCTTTTGAAGATGAAGTGTAAGGTATATAGTAAACTATGGCCGTTTCGTCCTCCCTCTTTTTTTTTCTCCCCCCCCCCATTTTTGTAGCAATTAAACCCAACCCAACCCCTTTAGATCAATTCCTGGCAGCATCTCTGAAGTGAAACCACTTAAGTTGCAGCTGGAGAAGAAAGTATAGAAGCCAAAGGGCAGTGGTTAACATCTGAGTTTCTAAGACTTTCTTTTTAAATATCATTTCCCTTTCGTATTACATTTATTTATTTCTGGATTGTTTTTGTATTTGTTTCTTGTATTTAAATTAGTAATTGGAGCAGTACACTTGATACTATGAGTGGTCATTGAAATCTGACAACTGGTCATTGAAAAATCATTGAATTTCTGCTCTCCAGATCTGTAAGAACCCTGCCACCTGTTCCAGCAAACCCTGACTGGATATAACTGGTCATGTGATACTAATCTGGAACATGTTATACATCAATAAATTCTGTGGACTACTTTTGGTTCTATTTCCGTGTAATTTTACCTTAATAATAACAACAACACACCCATGCCTTGATGATTTCAGTTAAAATTTACAATCCCATAGATTAAAACTGTCCAGTAGAAATTGAAAGAATGTAATCACACAGAATTTCCTGCATTCAGCACTTACCCCTTTTGCCAAAGAAAGCATATGGGAGACTTTGCAAGGCAGTCTTAAGAAATTATTGCATTTAGCTGCGACAGTTTGTTTCACCAGCTGCTCATAGTCAAATAATGAGCATGAGATTACACTAGAAATGGAAATGAATTTACTTTTGAAAATCATGAGAAAAAGGAAATCCTGGTTTAAACAACAATAACCCCAAATTTTTTTATGCAAATGACCATAATAACAAAAACATCCATTTTTTTTTTTTAAATGACTTGTACTAATGTTTTTTTTTTAGATCACTGGCATGACCTGATCTGACACTTGACCCTATAATACTAAATAAAGAGTCTTTGTCTAGCAAAGACAGGGCTATATATTATGGTGCAGTGAAAAGGCTAATGAAAGAAAACTGTGCTACCTAAAGGTGAATGTGTTGTTAATAAATCCACTGACGGCCTAGTGGTTACAGAGTCCGCCTCAGACGCATGATGTTGTGGGTTCAAATGCTGGCGAGTCATACCAAAGTCTTATACAAATGTAACTAACAGCAAGCCTCACTATGTGCTCAGCATTAAGAGGTTAATGTTAGGACTGTTTTGTCTAGTGTCAGGATAATGTGACGGTGTGACATCATTCTACGTGTCTGCAGCATGGTGCAGAGGTGCTAAATTATAAATATAAACTGCCACACTACAGACATAGCGATGTGACTGATTTTTTTAAAGCTGCGTTAAAAAATGCAACACATAAACACACACAATAAAATCCACTGATATGATGATAGAAATTATGAAAATTGGAATTATAAGGATAAAATGATCATAGTTAGGTATCTATTGATGTGTAAATTGTTACTTAAATCATGCACAGATTTAGCATAAAAGCCTTTGGGGTTTATTTACTTTTTGAGTGATTTTTTTTAGGTAAAATTTACATATCAATAAACAACCAACCATAATTTGATATAAAAATGATAAAATCTTTTTTGAACTGACAAAGTCCTTCAGTTTCCACTTCCTACTTGTAAATCATTTTTATTCACCCTTGTCCTTCTTTCCATTAGTTTTGGAGCTTTCTTTACTGTGTCAGCTTGTTATTGTTCCAATTATAAAATTTTCTATTTCAGTTTGGTCAACACATCCTGAAGAGGACTAGAAAAAGATCACTGTTGTTTGAAGAAAGAAGAAAAAGTCAAAGTCCTCTCAGAGAAATTGTCACTTGAAAAAGGCTGAATTTAGTAGGTTTTTTTTGTGTGTGTAATATTCTATGGCATATTGTCAAGATGTAACATTTTAGCTACCATATTTGCTACAATTCAGTATACATGTATTTCAAGAAGAGCTATTATAACTCAAGAAAATAGATGGAGTCTGCAAATGATTCTGTTGCATATATATCTAGAAAAGAAATATTGATATTTATTTAGATGCAAAGGCATTACATTTTAATGTAGTAGTGAAATATTAATTTACCTTTCTTTAACTCCTGCATTTTTTCTTTGAGTGTTGGGTTCAGTCTTCTTTATCCACGAATGCATGATTAGCACTATAAATGCAATTAGTGTTTTGAATGGAGAAAATGTCTACAAAACATAATGATTCATAGAAAAATGGGATATACTATGAACTTTGAGGCAGAAAGTGCTTGCATTGTGCCAAATGCATGAATTACTTTAAACAGTTCATAGTTGTCACACCTGCAAAAGGTATGCATTTCTGATGGTGGCTGTGGTGGTATCATGATTATAATATACATGAATGTATACATAAACATGAAGCTTACTAGAAGGCATAATTGATGGGTTTAGATATAGCATTCCATGGAACCACCATTTTTATATCTACTGATCATAGATTAAAATAGCTTATATGATGGACGTTTCTGTCCTTTAGCACAATTTTGTTACTGCAATTTCACCTAAATTACTGGAAGGATTGCTATGAAATTTAACACACATTTATTCCATGGTATAGCTGGTCCAAAATAAAAATGGTACTGCTCAGGCATTCAGTATGCCCACCACATGAGCCATATTGAAAATCTTGTTATTGCAGCTGCTGCTTCACAATGGACGGTTATATCAGCATGGACTCCAATTAAGTGTTAGAAAAATAGTGGAGTAATACTTGTGCTTGAATCTATTTATATTTAGCATTTATTAATATATGTATGCATACTTCCTGGATTTTTCAAGTACCCAGTATCTTGTTACTTTTTATGACCCATTGCCTGTGAGGAGTGGGCATATAGTGTTTTCTTTTGATTGTCTGTCGGTCTGTCGTACCTTAGTAAGGTATGGCCTCTAGCGTTTTATGTGCTTTTGATTATGGTATGGCAACTTACTATGTGCTGAGTATTTTTTCCGTACTGATGGCCAAATTTGATGTCTTAAATATTATGAAAGTTAGTTAAGGATTAAAAGAATGAAAAGAACATATGATGAATAAATTAAATGTTGCTTATGAATTTCTTTTTGATAGTAAGGAGAAAAGGTGTTTTAATCATGAAGCTTGAACATTGTTGTGTCTCTGATAGTTGGATGTAGGAATAAAAATGTTTATGCAGTGCTAAAATTTTGATATTTTTTATTATAAATTGTATATTGCAATAAGTTATCCCCATGCCAGCTAAAACTATGTCTTGTACATGTGAAAGAGTATAGGAATCAGATCAGAGAAGTCTACGCTTTTCATGCAAGGTCTTACTCAGCTGTCCTGGCAAATCAAGGTAATTATTGATTCATGAAGTGTGCTCTGGTACACTTTGTTTAAAAAAATATTCAAAGCGACTGAATTTCATCCAGTAAAATCTGGTTTCATTTTGTTAAAATGGCACATCATCACAACACTGGCTATATAGTGTCAATTAAAAGTACATATCAAACAATGTAAAGATAACAAAAATTGATTGGTTACAAAATTGGCCAGTGTGTCTTACTTAGCATCACTTTAGACAATGTATTTTGTGCACGATAATTAACATAACTTTAAAATGACTGCTGGAAATTACTAACATCTAATTGTTGATTACTTCTTGGTTAGTAACTATTAGTGCCCAGAATGTCAAGGTAATTTTATTTCAAAAATATTTCCTTATAAATTTTATTTCATCAACCTTACAAAAAATTAATTCAATTTTATAGTATGTAATTCTCTAACAATTGGAGTTTATTTTATCCAAGTGTCTTTAAAGTTAGAGTTATTAAAAGGGAATTTTAGTTCTTCTATTTTGTATAAATTATGATGCCATCTCCCCTCCAAAAAATTTAGCAGAGTTGATATATATATATATATATATATATATATATATATATATATATATATATATATATATATATATATTGATTTCAGAGTAAAAACTTATCTAGCTATTATTATTATTATTATTATTATTATTATTATTATTATTATTATTAATGCAGACATGAAAACTTAAAGCCAGGTAGCTGATTTCTGTCTTTTAGTGAAGAAAAATCTTTAAAAAAATTTGCTGGACTATAATGCAACGAACAATATTTGGGCCATTGTGTATTTTGGATGTTTTTTTCTCTAATCACATGATTTTTTATGCTTTTGAAGTTTTTGAATCCACACTCAAAAAAATAGTCATGCATATATTTGGATGTATAAGCATTCATGACAAATTCCTGTGCCACCTACTTACCTTGTTACTTGAATTTGGCATAATTTTGGTTCAATTCAGTAATATAGAAAATCAAGCAAGTTGATAGCAGAAGACTATTTGTTATTGTTTCATTTTCTTGTTTTTATTGATTGTTTCTCTATCTGTCAGTTCTATGTTTCATATAATTGTATTTGTTAGAATACACAAATAATGATGCATATTGAATATTTAACTTTCATCACCCAAAGATGTCTTTTTTGGTTGTTTTTAAGTTTGTTTTCCTCATTATGCAATTTTCTCATATGTCTCTAATTTGGTACCCTTTTTGGGTTGTTGTTGAAACAAAGATGGTTCTTTTTCAGTTTTATTAACTTAAATTTAATGATTGCAAAATATTTGATCAGGTATAATTTGTATATAGCATGCTCTTCATTCATAATTTCATCTTTGTTACTTGCTGTATGTGATATTTCCATTTGAATTGTAAATAGTCCTTGATATCTCTCAATTCACAAGAAAGAATAAATCTTATTTTTAAAGACTTTTTTTCAATATTTATTGTATACCTATGTATGTCACTGAAAGGTGATGTTTACAACCATCCAGTATCATCTTTATCTTTGTTTCATTTTTTTTTTTCTTTCAAAAAGGTTTAATGTAAAGGATTTTAGCAGACTTTATTACATTAGAATTCATGTGGCCATTTGGGAAGATAATGGGTTGAAAGTTCAAAGGTCATGGGTTGACGTCAAAAGTTCAATCTTTTGATTAAAATTTTTAATTTACATGTATTTGCTTAATATCCTTGACAGATTCTCATCATACTTGAGATGAATTATTATGAAGCATGTCCCTTTGACTTGAGATGAATTATTATGAAGCATGTCCCTTTGACTTGAGATGAATTTTTATGAAGCATGTCCCTTTGACTTGGATCAAAATCAGTTATAGAAAGTTCATTAAGGTTTTAGTTCAAGATTTTTCATTTGGGCCTGTTTCCAAAACCCATTATGATTTTTTTTTTATAATTTGGTTGAATCAATATGACCCTAAAACAGTTAATTCTGCAACATGTAAACTATACCCTATGCCATTAGGGTCAAGTTTACAGTCATAGAAAATTTGTGTTAAGTCATTGGTTGAAGTTTTTAAATTGCCTGATGTTTCTTTATCCCCTAATGGATTTTCTTCATCCCTTGGATGAATCATTATGACACTAAGACAATCAATTCTGCTACATGTTTACTAAACCTTTTGATCTTAAAGTCTAGGTCACACATTTGACATCAATGTTTTGACTGTGGGAATCACATGCAGGTCCTGTCCTTTTTGTTCATACATTTAAGGAAAAGGTTTTCTTAATTAAAGTTAACATTGCACGACTTAGAGAAACATTTGTTTTGCATATTAGTCATTTCTCAAGGTCAAGTCATAAAAGGGGATAAAGTAAACCAAGTTCTCTGTTTCCTTATCCAGAATATCACTTTTAACCCCTGCAGAATTTTGATGAACCTTCAACCATGTCCATATTTTATCATATAATAATCAAGTCAGTAGTTCATTGGTCAGGGTCATTACTATAATGATATTATAACAGAATGGGACGTTTGTTTTGACTGGGGGAACAATATGCAGGTCCTGTCCTTGTTCATACATCTAAAGAAAAGATTTTCTTAAATGAGCATTGCACGACTTAGAGCAACATTTGAAAACATCTTTTACATATCTCATAAAGGGGGGCCCCAGAGCGGTCTAAAGCGTTCTCTGTTACGGATCACTGTCATCTCACCTTTGTCTGCGTGGGTTTGAGTCTCGAATTCAGTCCATGTGGGTATGTGAGAAAGCTTGCCAGTAGCTTCTCGTGGGTCAGTGGTTCTTTCCGAGGGTTTTCCTGTGGTTCTTCTTCCACCATTAATACTGGCCACCATGTATAGCCTATCTTGTGCTGAAATATGGCATTAAAACATACAATAACAACATATCATAGAGTGTATGTCACATATGGTAGCCATGTCCTCTTGCTCAAGGTGAATGTCAAAAAAAGAAAAATGTAACACTGACTTGTATTCTTGACTGGTTTAACTTTTGAACTGGTGAAGATATTTTAACACAACTGTAACCAAAATTTTAATACAACTAAAGCTATTTATATATTAAAAGTAGGCTGGATTGTGGGGACACCTGCTTGTCCTGCTTGTCAAACTCAATGTCATGATAAGGAAACATAAATTGTTTTCCTCTGTCCATTTACAGGAATAACTATTAAACCAGCAAATTTACTTTAATGACTATTCAACCTTTGATGTATCTTTGACTTTACAGTGTTTTGCATATTAGTCATTCCTCAGTCACAAAAGGGGATAAAGTAAACCAAGTTCTCTGTTTCCTTATCCAGATTATCACTTTTAACCCCTGCAGAGATTTTGATGAACCTTCAACCATGTCCATATTTTATCATATAATAATCAAGTCAGTAGATTTTTGGTATGGTCATTACTAAGGAAATTATTTTTAAAAATGAGACATTTAGCTAGTTATATACATGTACATCTCTTGCTTTCATGGACTATAACCAGCTTTACATCTTACCTGCAATGCATATTGTAAAAGGTGAGACAAAATCTGTTCCCCTATTTTGACCAGCATCAACACAATGTTCACGGTTTTCAGCTGTCACTTTTGTTCCTGTCATTAAAGTCTTATTTGACTGGTACTATCAATGGTACTATCCAGAACATTAAGGTTAATGAACACACTACCCACATATTGTGTAGTAAAATCCAAAATTAAAAAATTCTTTTTTTTTTCAATACATTATTGGGAACATTATTTTCATGTATGTTATTATATATTCTAATAATGATACAACGGTGACATTGAATGCTAGAAGATTCCACTATCTACGCCTTTTATTGGTTTGACAAAACTTTATATTCATTGTGAAGCAGGAATAATTAATTTTATGTCCGTATATCTTAATATTTTCTACATATCACGAAACATAATTGAATTTCAGCACTTTTTTCACTTTCTGGTGGTATGTATATTTTGTTAGGCTTAACGGCACCAACTCGAACAGTATTGGCCGTTTCCATCGAGTAATAACCTCTTAGGAATGCACACATTTATGGGTTTTGTGATACGCCGTCGGCGAAGTACACGACATACTTTGCGTCAAAAATGCACGTAATGGCTATGTCTCCCTCCCCCGTCATATTGTGCCTTGTGAATAGAAGTTGTTGTTTTAGAGTTTAACGCCATTTTTCAGCACACGACAGGCTATACCTGGCGGTCAGTATTAATAGTGGAAGAAGAACCCTGTAAAACACCCAGAAAGAAACACCGACCCACGAGAAGCTACTGCCAAGCTTTCTCACATACCCACATTGGCCGAATCTGAGACTTGAACTCACGAAGACAGAGATGAGATGGCAGCGTGCTTTAGACCACTCGGGGCCTCTTTTGCCATTGTAAACTAAACTATAAATAATCCTAAAAGTGTTGTGTTTTTTTAAAAAAAAACAACGTTCTGAATGACTTAAAATACGGAATGTCATCATGTACCAGTAACCTGAACGAGCTGATGTGCCACAAAATGTATCACAATGATTTAATCCAGGATATCCTTGAATGATTTCACTGTAATCTCAAAGTACTGATTTTGTCAAAAATGTCAATGAGCGCGTTGTAATTCTAGTTAATAATTTTTAAATAAATAATACCTCTCAAATTATAATATGAACACAAAAGCAAATCGTTTTATAGATTGCATATAAAGAATCGTTGAAATAATTATCTTTATCAGAACATATATAAACTTATAAGGCACAGTAGAATGAGTAGAAGGACACCTCTCCGGTGGCATAGTAGACAGAGCGTCCGCCGCGGAAGCGGGAGGTCATGGGTTTGATCCCCGGCTAAGTCATACCAAGCATTAAGAGGTTAGTGTTAGGACTGGTCGGCCTGGTGTCATAATAATGTGACTGGGTGGGATATCATGCTACATGTCTGTGGCATGACGCCCCAGTGCTAGACATCACTATAAAGTGCCTTACTGCAGATATCGTAGCGATATGACTGAATTTTTTTTAAAGCTACGTTAAAAATCCTAATCAAACAAACAAACACAATGGCCAGGATACGGGTCAACAGTTTGCTACAAGAACCATCTAAATATGCTCTTTTTTAATAAAAAAAAATGACCTTGAACTCAAACATCAATAAATGACCTAATTAAAGTATAAACATGTTTTTTTTTTTAAAATGTAGTCAATAGAATTCCCTAGAGAAAAATCAAGGTCCTGAACTCGGATCTAAGTAAACTTATTTTAAAACTGACATTAGTCTGGTAGGCATGAGCTCCAACCCATAATAACGGACAAATGTCAAACACAATACAAATTAAATAGAGGATATTTGCTTGAAACGAGTGAATAACGGATATATTTCATCGAGTGGATGAAAACCTCAGTATTTTCACGAGTGGCTAAGCCACGAGTGAAAATACTAGAGTTTCTCCTTTGAATACGTTCCCCGATCACATTACTTTAGGGATATTAGCCTGCTACCTCGCGAATCCAGCCCTACCAAAAGACGAAAATTCGTCTTTCCTGTCTATGTCATATAGACAAAGGGCAATAACTCTTGCCCCTTACCTCCCCTTGCTACCCGCTAGGTGTCGCTTCTTTAGTTTTTTAGCTTCGCTGTACGTGAAAACACGTACAATTAGACCTCCAATGAATCCAAGCCATCTTAGTGTAAATTCTGACCATCCGAAGTTAAATTTGGAATTACTGTGTTGGATAATCATTCCTCTACAGGTTGTATACATTATTTTACAATATTTTCCAATTTGAGTGACTTTGTCACCTTTTCTAGACTTCGGACCAGGTTGCAACGTGGTCAAAAATCACGCTTATGGCGGTACTAGCATGTAATACATGTAGCACTCAATAATTTCGCTTATTCCGTATGTAACGTTTACGATATTAGCAACTAATAACGTGCTGCATTGATAATTTGTGCTTTATTTATCTTCTTTGACGTTTCAGTAGACTTCAAAAAAGTCTTTGAACGACCAAGTTGCGACTATTTAATGGCGGACTTCGTGTTGTAGTCACGAGTTCACGCGACACTTAATCATTTCGCTTCCTCCGTTAGTTACGGTTATGGAATAGCGACTTAATAGCGTGCTGAATTGTTAATTTGTGCATTGTTTATCTTCTTTTCCGTTTCAGTAGACTTCGTCTTTGAACGACCAGTTGCGACTATTTAATGGCGGAATTCGTGTTGTAGTCACGAGTTTACGCGACACTAAATCATTTCGCTTCCTCCGTTAGGTTATGGTAATAGCGACTTAATAGCGTGCTGAATTGCTAAATGTGCTTTGTTTATCATCTTTTTCGTTTCAGTAGACTTAGTCTTGAACGACCCATTGCAACACGCTCACGGCGATAACTAGTGTGGTCATTAAGAGTTAACATGGCACGGAATAATTTGACTACTCCGTTAGTAACGGTTATAGTATTATCGAATTAATAATATGCTGAATTTTTTAATTTGTGCTTTGTTCTCTTCTTTTGTCGTTTCAGTAGCAAAGGCGACAACGAAGGCATGAATGGCAAAATGGGTGTTGGCAATGTGGAAATGGAGGAAATTATGTTGACATGGTTTAGGCTGCCCAGTGGGTGTAAATTTCACCGCAGGTCCGTGCATGGCTTTCGAGCCTGTAAGTCCGGACGCATGGAGTCTATGCTGGATCAATTGGATCCATTTTATTATGCACTTTCGCCGGCCGTCCAGCCGACACCGTCAGTTCAGCCGGCACTTCAGCAGGCACCAACCGGCACTAGCCGTACATCTGGCACAGTCCGTTCAGTCCAAATGACACCGGACGGCCAGCCGACCTTCCAGCCCAAATGGCACCGGACGGCCAGCCGACCTTCCAGCTTGCATCAACAGTCACCGGCCATTCAGCCCAAATGGCACCGGCCGGCCAGCCGACCTTCCAGCCTGCATCAACAGGCACCGGCCGTCCACCCGGCAACGACCGTTCAGCCCAAATGGCACCGGTCGTCCAGCCGATCTTCCAGCCGGCATCAACCGGCACCGGCCGTCCATCCGGCAACGACCGTTCAGCCCAAATGGCACCGGTCGTCTAGCCGACCTTCCAGCCGGCATCAACCGGCACCGGCCGTCCATCCGGCAGCGACCGTTCAGCCCAAAAGGCACCGGTCGTCCAGCCAACCTTCCAGCCGGCATCAACCTGCACCGGCCGTACATCCGGCAACGACCGTTCAGCCCAAATGGCACCGGTCTTCCAGCCGGCATCAACCTGCACCGGCTGTACATCGGATTTACGGAGATTATAGTGATGTACCCGTCAGTCAATCTGTACTACTGGTTACATATCACTACCATGAGAGAGATGTTATAGATGAATCTCCGTCCAATCAGACCATTCGAGAGGCAGGTGCCGGTCATAGCCAGACCTTCGCCGACATTCCGGCCGACCATATACCAGACAAATTAGTCGGTATTGCCGGTGTACACCTCCCGTCACGTCAAATACGTGACGGTGTGATTTTAAAACAAGGGAAAATTAGTGACATTATCAGAGATGACGGAATTGAGTTATCTATGCCACTTGGTATGCGCTACCCAGATATGGCAGCTTTACCAGAACAGGACTTTAAGGCCGACCATTCGCCAGTTCAATCAGCCGTTAGTGCCGGCCGTCCATATGTTCACGGCTTCTCCACAAGGGAGATTTAGTGAAAGTGTCAATTATGACAGAATTGCGTCATCTAGGTCACCTGGTATGCTGTACAGATATGCAAGCTGTAACAGAACCAACATTCCCTCTGAGCGAATGGTAGATGGGCGCGCAGTGCTGGCCGCACTACACAAGCATTATGGAGATTTATATTAAAAATGATGACAATTCCGCTGCGAATGGATGCTTGAGTTGACCAGAATACGACTCAGCACACAGACTCCGACCATGCCCTTGTGAGCAGCAGGGTGAGACTACAGCCAAAGACACTACACCGTTTTAAACCAAAAGGACACCCACGCATAAACACCGCACAGATGTCGGTTCCTTCCAAGGTACAGGAGTATGTGTCCGCCCTGGACAAGGCTCTCCAGGACCTGCCAGAGCACGACGCCACAGCCAAGTGGAACGCCATGAAGGGTTCCATCTACAAAACAGCTATGTCCACGTTTGGCAAAAAGGAACGACCCAGTCAGGACTGGTTCAACGCACACCTAACAAGGATGGAACCACTAATCGAGGAGAAACGAAAAGCCTTTATAGCGTACAAAAAATGCCCCAATGAACGGACGCGTGCTGCTCTTAAACGTGCTCGAAGCAACACCCAACGCATCGCTACACAGTGCGCGAACGAGTACTGGCAACAACTGTGTTAAGGAATCCAGCGCAGTGCCGAGACCGGAAACATAAAAGGTATGTACAGTGGCATCAAGAAGGCTCTAGGCCCTACAGTGAAAGGGGTCGCTCCCCTGAAATCCATGATGGGAGAGAAGATCACAGACCGTGGGCAACAGATGGCCAGATGGGTGGAGCACTACTCAGAGTTATACTTCCGTGAAACGGTAGTCACTGAAGCAGCCCTCAGCAGCATAAAGAATCTTCCCATCATGGAGGAGCTCGACGAGGTGCCAACCTTAGAAGAGCTCAGCAAAGCAATTGACTCACTCCCAAATGACAAAGCACCAGGTAGTGACAGCATCCCGCCCGAAGCTATCAAATGTGGGAAACCAACACTGCTCTAACCATTGCACGAACTACTTTGCCTCTGCTGGGAGGAAGGAGCAGACCCCCAAGACATGCGTGATTCCACGATTGTGAACCTTTACAAAAACAAGGTCGACCGCAGTGACTGCAATAATTACAGAGGGATCTCGCTTCTGAGCATCGTTGGTAAAGTGTATGCCCGCATCATACTAAACAGGTTGCAGTTGCTGAAAGACCGTGTGTACCCAGAATCCCAGTGCGGCTTCAGAGCAGGCAGGTCGACAACAGACATGATCTTCTCGTTACGACAACTCCAAGAGAAGAGCAGAGAGCAAGGTCAACCACTCTACATGATGTTCGTCGACCTCACCAAGGCCTTTGACTTAGTCAGCAGAAAGGGCCTTTTTGAAATTCTCAGTAAGATCGGTTGCCCTTCAAAACTCCGCAGCATGATAATCTCTTTCCATGCAGATATGAAGGGAACAGTCCTGTATGATGGATCTTCCTCAACCTCCTTCCCAGTTAACAGCGGTGTGAAGCAGGGCTGCGTTCTGGCACCAACCCTATTCGGAATCTTCTTCTCCTTGCTTCTGTCCTACGCCTTTGACTCGTCCACTAATGGCATATATATACACACCAGGTCCGATGGGAGGCTGTTCAACCTGGCACGACTGCGCTCAAAGACGAAAGTGAGGGCTGTGCTCATCAGGAAGATGCTTTTTGCAGATGACGCGGCTCTTGTGGCACACACTGAGGAAGCTCTTCAAGACTGGGAGACCGTTTTGCTGATGGCTGCATGCCGTTTGGACTCACCGTCAGCCTGGAAAAAGCAAAGATCAGCGTGCAAGATACCACTATTGCCCCTACAATCAAAATCAACGGTGTCACCTTGGAAGCAGTGAACAACTTTACCTACCTGGGGTCAACCATCAGCAACATTCTCTCGCTCGATAAGGAGCTGGACAGTAGGCTTGGAAAGGCAAATACCATCATGTCACGACTGACCAAGAGGGTGTGGGAAAACAATGCGCTGACAGTGCAAACCAAAGTCAAAGTTTACCAAGCCTGCATTTTCAGCACGCTTCTCTATGGAAGTGAGACCTGGAATACCCACATGAGGCAAGAGCGTCGGCTCAACTCCTTCCATATACGGTGCCTTAAACGCATCTTGAAAATCAGCTGGCAAGACCGTGTCCCAAACAGCGAAATCCTGCAGCGTGCAAACACCAACAGCATGTTCTCCCTTCTGAGCAAACGTCGCCTCCGATGGCTGGGACACATCCGACGCATGGAGGATGGGAGGCTGCCAAAGGACATCCTATATGGACAGCTGGCCACTGGCACAAGAAGAGTCGACCGCCCCTCACTCCGTTTCAAGGATGCATGCAAGAGGGACCTGAAAGCATGTGACGTCACACCTGATGGCTGGGAAGTGCTGGCCGAGGACCGAGGCACCTGGAGACTGACAGTAAATAAAGGTATCTTAGTTGCTGATACGACGAGAGGTCAGTTGGCAGCAGAGAAACGTGTCAGAAAGGGCCACATGACAGCAACCACAGCAACTCGGATTCCCAGCATGTCTGCACAAACTGCAAGAGGGACTGTCACTCACGAATAGGTCTCCACAGCCACAACAGACGATGCCAACAACCCAGAGACAGACGACACCCCAAGGGCGCTATCCGCACGGTCTCCCGAGACTAAGGCGCCAATGATAATGATGAATAACGTTTTTACGGACACGTTTCTTGCAACCTAGAGGCAATAGCCGTCTTCCGTTATATGTAGTTAATGACATGACGAATTGGACCAAAACTCTTGAATTTGGCGACAGCTCCTCGAAAGATCAGAAATTAAATAATCTTCTATAGAAAAAGTGAAATTATAATATGAATGCATGACATAGACGAGGAATACTACATTTGTTTGCTACCTTCCAACACATAATATACACTTTCTTAGCGATTCCAAGCGATTTTGGCCAACTAGGAGGTTAGTATCGATATCTTCGCTAGCCAAATGTTCCGGTATGTTAACCCCATCTACACATTGGCGGATCGATAGGATATTTCATTGTTTGGTCCTAGTGACATCTATTGGATTTCATGAATGGTCTTCCTTAGTACACCATGTAGTTTGTCCGATGCGACTGCTCTGTCGTGTTTAAATGTTTCTACGGCACCCAGCGGTCATTGTATTAATCCGGACAAGAAATGAGCGGAAGCATTATATTGGCACAGAATTGAGGAAAAAAGCAACTCAAATCGACGGTGTTTGCCTTAAAATACTAATTAAAAAGAAAATGTACCTTTTTAATTAGATGTAAGGAAATGCTTCACTAGTGAAGTAAAGACATTTGATACTGTCACTCGTGGATTCGGCATTCGTGAAAATTTTAAAGTGTTTCCCACTTCATTCGTGAATATTTCCTTATATCTACTCAAACATCGAAGATACACTAGCGGCCGGAGCTGAACCAATGGTTTATAAAACAATGACACGTTCGCGGGCCGGGAGTCGTGGTCGGACCCATATATATATATATAGTATATAGTATATTAAGTCTGTACAAGATCTAATGATACATGCCAGCTCCTGATCCATTTAATTCACAAGCTATTAAAAACGCCGTTTTGTAGGGTCTACATTACAATACCTGTATTATATTCGGCCAACAGGCAGTAAGATCATATCAAATATGATGTAATGAGATCAAACGAAACATGAGTATGCAACACAATCGATAGAACGGTACTCGTCGAGATTCATACGTACACACACCTCAATATTTCCTATTCAGTCTTGTGTAATGTGCGCTGAAATACTGCCTAGACTCAAATCTGTTGTCTCACAATGCACTGAAAAGCTGTTCGTATTTCTGTACATTTGAAAGAATAAAGTAGACCCCGATTTGACGGTTAATTATGCACGGCTGATACATGACAAGGCTATTGCGCGTGTTATCCAGTGACGAATATCATTGGTATGTGGTATCTTAGTTGCAAAAACCATTTACCAAACAGTGCATTAAAATCAGTTCTGATAAATCCCATTCAATCTCTGATAAATTTTAGTCCAATTTCTAACACTTTAACCGCCCAAATCCAAATTCATTCTAATCGTCTATATTGACAATTCTATTACTATACGGGCAGAACGTTAAGTAAACTATTTTCAATACCGTTATCGGAACGAGTTTATTTACCGTACCCCAAACGATAGTGTTTTGAGTTCGCTATTTCAAAAGATTTCAGTGGTCTTTGTAATTCAGCCAAGCGCGACCTGTTCATTTGTCAGTATGTCAGGTGAAGTGTCGAGCAATTTAAATTTATCGTTGGTGTCCTAACTACATTCAATCAAACATGGCCGTTGTTTTGGGCACGTAGCAGAAGGAAATCGTCACAAAATGTGTATTAGAATTTGCTGTAATCCTCTTTATTTCAACCCCTCAGATTTAAGAAAACTTATTAGAGGATATATATCCAATAATAAGTATTTGATTGTAGTGCCACGACAATCATGTAAGTATTTACTTTGTTTACTTAGTCGAGTTCGACCAAGGATTTGTTACTATTAACCACAACTCAGTACGTTAATTATTTCATAAGTATATCAATAATATCGGATGTCTACAATGTAATTTATCATGCCACTCTGCTACCGTTATGATATATACCTGCTCGACCGTACTAATTTCCACCTGTTCTACACTTGTCAGGTACATGTTATCTCCTAGTACAACATGGATATGAAGTATTAGGACGTGCTTCAAAGTGGCTTATACTGCTGCACAACCGCGCGATATCGGAACTTCCTCTTGGTAGCAAAATCCTGTTTGACTAACGTGCCATTTTATGTTGGCACAAGTATATACGAGTACATTGTGGATCTGTGCTATCTGCAAGAATATTTTGTTGGTAGTTAGTTACGTTAAGCGTAATACATTGTATGCCTTTGAATAGATATATTTCAACACTGAGAAATTGTTAGTCCAAATTATTCTACATCCAGAGAACATTATTAATACTATGAAAACGACAGCCATGGAGGATCTGGTAAGCCCTCATTTCCATTCATTCACATCGTTTGTTTGTTTGGCCTTTGTTTTTTACTCCTATACTATCCTAACCAAATCTGTCTATCTCTCCATCCATTTATTGACCATCTATATACATACAGGGCAGCCCCATTGAACGTTGGACTCTTAAACCAAGGTTCTCCAGTTCGATACCTGCCCAGATATACATGTACTTCCCCTTAATATATAGAATCGCAACTTTCACCTCGCAATCACACTGTGATCGAACTGGCTACGTTCCAGACGAAACTTATTTTTTATCTATGTACATGTATATATTCCTGGTTCGAGGGTAACACACTCAGGTCCCATTTCCTCGGCATATATTCATACATATATACCAGGGTGCTTCGGTGGCCTAATGGTTAGAAACGACCGCCGCGGAAGCGGGAGGTCACAGGTTCGAACCTCGGTCGAGTCATACCAAAATAAAAATGGTACTAACAGCTGCCTCTCTATGCGCTCAGCATTAACATGTTAGTGTTAGGACTGGTCGGTCTTGTGTCAGGATAATTTGGATGGGTGAGACATCATGCTGCATGTCTGCGGCATGATGCCTCAGTGCTTGACATCACTATAAATTGCGCCACTGCAGATGTTGTAGCAATATGACTGATTTTTAAAAAACGTTACGTTAAAAATCCAAATCTCACACACACACACTCACACACACCTATATGGGTATTTTAAAAAAATGTTACATCTTGGACACGAGGGAGAATTCGAAAGTAAGGAAGGTACAATGAACATACTACATTATGTTCAGGGAGGCCCCGAGTGGTATAAAGCGCTCTCCGTTATTGGGCACTGTCATCTCACCTTTGTCTGCGTGGATTCGAGTCTCGTATTCGGCCTATGTGGGTATGTGAGAAAGCTTGCCAGTAGCTTCTCGTGGGTCGGTGGTTCTTGTAAAGGATTTTCCCGGGTTCTTCCTCCACCATTAATACTGGCCGCCATGTATAGCCTATCGTGTGCTGAAAATGGCGTTAAACTCTACAATAACAACAACAACAACAGAATGTTTTCAGCTTGATACATCTTCTCTTCTCAAAATCAAGGATACGTGCGTATTAGATTTTTACCAAATACCCGAGGCGGCTAAAGATAACATTTTTTTTTTACAGTCCACCCATTTCACCCCATTAAAAGTTTCTAGAAAAACTGCTCCCGTTACACTAATGGGAATGATGTGAAAACGATGAAAATTCCAGCTCTAAACAAATAAGCTTCTGACTAACCCCCTCTTCCGACTGGCGCCGGCGGGACACCCCAGCCCCAGTCCCGGATTACCCATTAGGCAGAGTAGGCAACTGCCTATGGGCCCCGCGACTTTTATGGGCCCCATCAGGAGCCCCATGAGACCGTGACCGTGGGTCATGGGGCCCCAAAAGTTTGACTGCCTATGGGCCTCCACGGTGCTTAATCCGGCGCTGCCCAACCCCACCCCGCTCCGCTTTATGTGCCGCCATTGTTCCCTTCCAACGCTTCAGACAGTCGCCATTAATTAATTTTCTCTTATAGTCGGACTTGTTGGAATGGGTTAAAAGAAAGAAGAAGGAAAAAAAAAGACCGATAATGGGACCGTGTTTATTGATCCCCCTACTTATCAAGCCTTTCTTGTTGAAGAAGGGTCAAATCTGCCAATGTCCAGTATTTTACTGAAAATAATTAACTGACTTAACATGAAAAGGAAAACACCGAATGTCAATCGAAGGCTGAGTTAAGTTAGTAATACGTTTAATCGATCCAGGAATATGTACATAAATAAAAATGAAGTAACGTTTTGATAGCGAGGTTTACGGCTTGTGCACTCGATAAATGGTAAATGAAAACGAATGAGTCAGCAAGTTTTGTACATGATTAGATCAATCCACTTCGCCGTTTAATTGTACTTAAACTGTACGTCCAGATTTATCAAAAGGAGCTGAATATGAATATATATATATATATATATATATATATATATATATATATATATATATATATATATATATATATATATATATATATATATGACAATATTCATGTCTTTGTAAGCAGTCTTTGTAGTTCATGCGTGTTTTGCTTACATTTCCCCAATATTTAACGATAGTGAAATAGGGTTACAGAAAAGAGAGCTTTCAGAACAGATCCAAAATAGACTACAATTATATTGTATGCATTTTGGATATGTGTACTTCGCATATTTAAGTAATTTTCCATTAATACATTAATAAAAAGAAGAAAGATTTTTTTCTTCTTCTTCTTCCCATGAAGGATTTAACGATGTGAGACTATGTGCTTGATGGTGAGTCGAACTGGGAGTTGGGGGAAGTATCACTGAATAATCAATATCTCTTAAATTTTATCATCAATACATCTTGAAACAAAACACCAACTCAGATTATAACAGCCTCAAATTCTCTTCAAACATCACACCTCTGTTCGTGAGTTCGAATGTCGACTCAATCAATCTGAATATATGAAAAAGCGTGCAAGTTGTTTTCCTGTGGATCGGTGGTTCTTCTGGAATATTCATATCCCTATGTATAACTACAGAGAAAAAAACGATGTGTGTGATTTTGATTTTTAACGTAGCTTTCAAACATTTTCACTTATATCGCTACGATATCTACAGTGTGGCAGTTTATAGTGATGCCTTGGACTAGGGTATTATGCCGCGGATATGTGGCCCCCATGCCGACCAGTCCTAACGCTAACCTTTTAACGCTGAGCGCCCAGAGAGGTAGCTGCTTGTACCATTTTTAAAAGTCTTTGATATGACTCGTCCAGGGTTCGAACCCGCGACCTCTCGCATCCGAGGCGGACGTACACATTACTTTGGCATTGGAGCGGTCTAAAAATAGCGGTAAACTAGACAAAACAAAACCAATCCAAAATCCCTAAAATGAAATAATAAGCCACATGCCTGAAATTAATATTCGTATTCTTCAAGTAAAGAAGAGAAACAATTCCTATCAGGGTTACCACATATATTAGTATTATCAAAAAGCCCCAGATTTGTAACTGCGTGCCTGGATTTGAGAAGTAGCCAGTAATTCGTTGGATTTCTTTCGATTTGCTAAATTTATTTACCTTAACGCGTTTGTAAATTTTATTACAATATTAAATCTTGAAACAAGTTGTTATGATTTTAATCTAAATTGTATATAAATAAATGTTAGATAAATAATTGTTAGATAACAACTAATAAGAAAACCCACAAATAGTCTGATAAAGGAAAGAGACAAATTTCCCACATGCTCTTTAGTATGTCCAGCAATAGATTTCGGGCAGAGAATTTAAGATTTTTAAATCTGTGGATTTTTTGCTGAGACTTTGTGGATTTTATAAAATTATTTATTTATTATGTTTTTCTTCACTTTATTTTGGTGACGCTTCCGTATCCATCACACCTATACAAGGCTCTATAGCCTTTTCTATTTGAGCGATGTTTGGTTTTATATATATTAATTTTAGCTATTTTGTAATTTAATGGAAATAAATTCGCACAAAGGAGCCAATGAAAAAGATACTTGTAGAATAATCGATTCGCTGGAAAGCTTATTAATGAAATAACGCACGTGCAACAAATCAGATTGCATTTTGTATAAAGTCTGCCGTGTAATGTTATATAAATAAAATAGCATGTGTATTTAACATGTCTTATCAGGCAAATCGGGATCGAATTTACAAGTGATTTGAAGAGGCAACGTAATAAATCGACAATCGTTGCTTCGATAACAGTGAACGTTGGGTGGGTGTGCATTTAGCTTATTCTCAATTCATTTAATACGAGCCGGCTACTTTGGGCTTCTTCAGAAAAAACTATGGCAGACATCATGCATGTAGTTCTTGCAAATGAAATTTTTAGTATGACATCTCGTTGAAACAATCTTTCATTTCTTTATTTTTCCTTTCAGAATGTAAAAAAAGTTGGGTGGATTTTCTCCTCAGTTTGTGTATTCCCAGTGACAGCATCAATCATCATTGTCCACGAAAATGTCTCTTCGCCGACTATTGGGGTTCGACCCCAATGATCAGAGGAAGAAGGAAAATTTTGGAAGTAGCGTGTCTGTGAAACCAGCTACAGCAAGTATGCAGAACGGGAAATTTAAATACACCGTTTCTAAATCAAAACTGAAAAAGCTACCACCTATAAGTGAGGAGGGTTCTTTTCATGTAAGTCCCAAAGCTACGCCAAGAAGAGCCACTCCTAGAGTGTCTGCTACATCCCCAGTTAAAAACAAGCCTACACTGCACGTGAGACCTTTGCCAAAGACTGACTTCAGGCCTGAAAACCCTGAACCACCCGGTGACCCAGAGAAAAAGAAATCTTTTATCTCAGTGAATCCTCAACATGTGAATGACACGCTCGTCGATGGACTCGTGGCGGACTATTTACATTATGCAAGATACGGACATATTATACCCGTGTATGAGGGCACGAGTCTCTCATCCTGCCCGTGCTGCACAATGCGGAATAGAGAAAATGTCAGATCACTTCTCGGCTTTCCTAGTCACCCTGAGAGGGAGAAAATGCCGCACATAACCCAGAAATCATCACAGCCTCAACAGAAGACGAAAAGCATGTTCGACAATGATTATCCTGAAAAACCACTGCCTGACCCAGTGGTAGTAGCTGCACTGACGTCACGTGAACAGCCCTGGATGGCCTATCAGCCACTGCCATATGCGACTAACTATTTAAACCCAGAGTTTAACAGACCCAAGCTTGTTTATGAGTATTTTGATAATATAACCCCTGTCTCCCACCAGTATATAAAAAGTAGTATTGTAGATGCTGATTCAAAATTTGACGACGCCATGGGAAGGCTGGAACGATTTAAATTCGCGGAGAGTGTGGATAGAGACAACTACTACAGCTGATTCCATATTGTGTTGGTGTTACCTTTAGAAATTCCTTCACTGCAACAGTTTGTTTAATCTATTGCTTGGTAACTACACATTAGCTATGGACCGCCATTAACTAATTTATTGGTTTATTTAATTAAGTATTGGGGAATAGGAAAATGAAATTTTCTTTGCAACCATGAAATTTTTTATTTTTTTATTTTGCCTCAAATTATTTTTTTTCTCGGCTTTTCTAATGGATAGTTATTTCCATTTTAACACCGATCACTGCAAGATTATTCGTCCAAGCTTTAATATGAATGGCTTTTTGAACAAGAAATATCCCAGCTCTAATGTTTGAGTGGTAGCTCCGTTGATCAATAATTGCACGTTTAGTTATACAGTAATTACTCAAAACAGAAATTATAACAGTTCTTAATAGCAGCGTAGATTGTCAGGAAAATGAATGCCCTTCTAATCCGATGCGGACACATCGGTAAGTCTCACAAGACGGTCAAGGATTTGAGTGATTCTATTCTTGGGGTTGATCCATTTACTGATCTTTTCCAAGACGATATTTTTTATGTAACTAACCACTGCGCTGAAAAGGCATAATTATAGTTGAACAATTTGGTGCTATGTATAGAATAAAAGAGGAAAACTGTAAAGTTCTCGTACGTAAGTCGAAGCTTTAGAACAGAGGCTGTGTGTGTGTGAGAGAGAGAGAGAGAGAGAGAGAGAGAGAGAGAGAGAGAGAGAGAGAGAGAGAGAGAGAGAGAGATTACTTTGCACAGCAACTATCACCATTTAAAAGATCTCTGGTATATAATAGTCCCGGAAGAGTCTAACGCTTAGTGCGCCGAAAAGGGTGGGCCTTTTTACATTTGTTATGAAAGAAATAAATTTAATACGGTTCTAATTCCGTATAAATCTTGTAGTATACATAAATATAGATTATATATTTGTGCCTCTAAACACAGAATTATATTTTTTTTATAGGTGTTAATCTATTATTACAAACTAATTAAACAGCATTGCATTACAGATATTTCCCCATATTTGTGAAAATCTACTGCGTGTTTCTTATTCGCTGGAAGACTCCGATGTAAGTGAAAAACTCCAGGAAGAGGCGGTATGAATTGCTACTGAATTTAATAGATGTACCAGAACTGAAATCTTGTAAAGCGAAACTGGTTGATCAGAATTATATGAAAGATGAAAACTTCATGTATTATGCCGATTGTATGAAATAGTAAATGGCATTTTATCGGTATTGGGTAATTCACGCGAATGGCAACTAATAAAGACCGAAACTTGACCGAGGTAAATATGCAACCCGGAATATATATCCAGCAATAACAGAAAGTATATATTTAGAATAGTGCAAATTAGATTATAGAATTGTAGATTAATAGAAAGTGTATCCATATAACCACTACTGTGATTACCTTCCATAATTTATTCATATTAGTTGCCTCATCTTAAAAGGAGGCTCGTGCGATGTCACTAGAAAGTTATATTGTATTTATAGTAAATGGAATAGCACTGCCGTCACCTTGGGCTGTGTAGAGCGAACAATTAGTGATAGTTTAATGAAATGTTTGTTGCATTTATTGTAAATTTATTTTTAAGTTGTAAGTCTTAATTAACATCAATGAAATACATGTCATCTCTAATATTATTAATTTAGTTATTACTTTTGAAAATTAGCAAATAGATACGAATCTGTAGGAGACTTTCACATGGCACATTGTACACAGGCGAGGTTTGGGTTGCAGAAACAACATACATACATATATATATATATATATATATATATATATATATATATATATATATATATATATATATATATATATATATATACGTTTAATATTAAGCATAAAACAATTTAAAAAATAAGTTCTTTCTTGTTTATAACTACATATGAAGTCAACTATTACATAATTTCGATAAGTGAGACATATTTAATTGATTTGAAGCGATTGATATCGTGATTAGCCTAAACACAGCTGGAAACAAATACTTCTGAACTTGATCTGTTTTTAAAACAAAATAAATACAAATTTGATATAATGTGTATCATTTTACAGGATCAATTTAACATATCATTACGTTTTATTACTTGTTAGTTCTTTCTAAATCTCAGCAAAAAATTTCTTGTGTTACAAACTTTAACCAAAATGTGATAAGCTTAGAAATATTGAACTATTCAGTACATATACGGAATATACGAACCGTAGATCACCTTATATATCGTCATATGTACCTGAAATCCGAGGATTGAATTAACTGACCATAATTTTTCTTTTCCTTATTTTATTTTGTATTACTGTTTTAAAATTTGGTAATGCATGATACATAACTAGTCATATAGGTTTTATCCATTTAATAATTATCTGAGCAAATATGACCTGAAATTTAGCAGAAACCCGGCATAAGACGACTATACAGCGTAGTGGCACTAAACACGACTACAGAATAGCCTCGTTAACAGTAAGCCACGCAACTGCACAGGGCCATAAGACGAACACGAAAACCACACTTCTCACGATAATAATCATTTTATCCAAAGTTACGAAAGAGACACTGAAGGACAATGGAGTGATAAACTCCTCAATAGAACCAAAGAGATCTTGCTATTAACATGCATCAACATTGTTGACAATAAAATATACAATTAAATTATTGTTGACAATAAAATATACAATTAAATTATTGTTGACAATAAAATATACAATTAAATTTGGGTTTAACAACCAAAATATAAGACCATACAAACAAAACAGTCCTTCTTGAAATACAGACCAATGTGCATTTTTTTTTTGGGGGGGAGGGAGAAAGTTTGTACATGCTTTTAATGTTAATGTACATTTATTTTTTGTAATAGAATGTATATCCATCATGAACAGTGTCGGGCTTCGTGTATGTAAATATGTTTGTGTAGTGTATGTATGTATGTATGTATGTATGTATGTATGTATGTATGTATGTATGTATGTATGTATGTATGTGTGAATATTTACGCTCTTTTGAAGTCGAGGTATATGAAGGTTACTTCTCAGTTCTAAATCTTCTACGATATGATTTACAGCTGTGTATTTAACATCTGTTCATAAATACAGCTAAGTTTTTTATGGAACTTTCTGCGTCAAAAGTTTTTTTTTTTTACACAATCTCTTCAAAACACAATTACTTTAACAAGTACTGAAATTGTTTTAGTTAAATTGTACAGTGTGTGTGTAGCTAGAAAGGCAGGCAGGTAAGTATAAATAGTGTGTGTGGAAAAGAACAAAGATCTTGCAACCACCGATTGATATAGATCTTCTCATTTATTTATTTATTTGTATCCAGTGAACGGTTTATTAAGATATATGCTGGCAAAATACTTTGTTACTGAGGGAATGACAGAGTACGGTTGTTATTAGTGCAGGTTGTTACTATTATTAAACTATTTTCTATCAGCTTTCAAGTCTTTTTTTTATATTTGTAGTCTATATTTTAACTTGATGTATTTTAACAGTCTATCATCAATTTATCCTTTTCTGATCTATTATACATATGATAGAATTTGGTTTGAGGTTTTGCAGGACAAGTAGGGTATTCAGTACCAAAAAAAAAAAAAAAAATTGAGTAAAGTATAATGCACAAGGACACACCATGGTAGTTGGTTTGATTTTGTAGGGTTTAACGCCATTTTTAAGCACACGATAGGCTATACATGGTGGCCAGTATTGTTGAATTTGTTGGTGGATGAAGAACCCGGGAAAACCCCCGGAAAGAACCACCGACCCACAAGAAGCTACTGGCAAGCTTTCTCACATAATTACATTAGCTGAATCTTAGACTCTAACCCACGCAGAGATAGGTGAGATGGCAGTGATCCGTAACTGAAAGCGCTTTAGTCTACTCGGCCACTCATGGCCCTATGTTGGTTTGATGGCAAGATTCAAACCAGCACCCTTTTGGTTGAGTCAAACATGCTGACCACTAAGACACAACTTCTTAATTTCATAAGATGGATAATTATGACATTGGAGAAGATAATTTGCATATACCATCCAAAACTGTGAGAAACCGTTACCCATCCACCGCAATGAAAATTAGCGTTTTTTTCCGCTAAATCACCTAAGATTAATATTTATTGTTATCAAGAGAGAGGTGTTCTTTGCCAAAAAAGTTCAGCATTGCTTGCATAAATTATGAAACTTGCATGAATAAAGGGTGAGATCAATCAGAAAAGAAACACTTCATACTTCAACACTATTGTGCTAGAAAGTTTTAAATTTTTTTAATTTACATATTTTAAATGCTACCTGAATGTGGTTTTCGATTTAATAAAACATTTCTGTTTTGTTCTGTATGTCCCATATTTGGCATCTAAAATGTTTATAAAATTTCAATCAATCATATAGCACAATTTTCTCAAGTACTGCTTAACTTGATCTGTATTGCTGAAGATGTATGGATCATAACGATAGAAAAAGTGACAACGAAATATCACTATTACAAGCAATGAATAATAAATTATCAGGTTAAAAATAATAAACTAATTTAAAATGGGCGTGATTAACAAATAAACAAGATTATAGAAAAAAATGTTTCTTTTATTTCCAATTTTGTATGGCATAAATCCCCCTTGTGAATCATTTGTACCCAAAGATATACAAAAGATGAATCTAAATGAAGACATAACAATTAACAATGGAATGCTTGTTAGGATATCTTAGCAAAATGTTACATTAGTAATGAACAACTGATAAAAACAAATTGGTCAAGTTTCTATGGTCAGTAAATATTTTTTTCTTAAAGAAGTCGAATGTGATATCTTTGCATAAAAAATCCGCTCATCTGTTAATGTGTGGAAGTAAAGCAACAAGTTCTAAATCAGAAAACACTTAGGGCAAAGAAACTCATACAGATAAAGCCATGTGGAAGAAATCTGCAGTAATAAGTCATAAATTGACAAATCAGTTTTAGAATTACTTCATAAGGTAAAATACTGCCAGGAACTGAACTCCATTCTTATTTCCATAAAAAAATTGATTTTTTTAAATAGGAAGTACAGGGTACCACAACTAGTAAAAATTAATCGTCATTACACTACAACACTTTTTTAAGTTTAATGTTCAGTATGATCATTACATAAAATGCCAATATTTATTTTAAAGTATTCGTAAGATAAATTATTATTTCACTAATGGAAAAATATATTCATATTTGAAAAACACAAAAAGTCATGAATTCTAATACGTTGTAACAAATTATTTGTGAAAACACATTTATAATCACAGAAATTGTGATGGAATGAATATGGAAATTTAATTTAATATTTCTGGTCCCAGTTCTAAAAAATTACAACAACATGGAAATGCCCATAAATATTATAACTGTACTTGGTATTTAAAGCAGACAATGTATTTTGCATATTGTCATATTAAATGCCAATTTCATGCATATATCTAACATGCTATTAGTATGAATTCTATACAATATTGTTAATATTCTGATTTCTCATTAAGTGTCCATTTTTGAAGTTTAACATTATAAAGAATCAGCAGAGAGATTCAATATTATGTTAAAATCACTACGATGTGCAATTGTACAATAATTTCAGGAGTAGCTACTTTATTAAATGCAAGAAAGAAAGGCAAAGCGAGACAAAGAAAAAGGGAATAGAGCAGGCAAATTACAATTGTTTATAACAACCTCCAAATTTTTGGTCAAATAGAATCTTCTGATGTGTTATTTGTAACTTTTAACTTTCACAACCAATACCAAAGGCAGGGATGGTGCTGGGCTTCGCCAATGTCGCAAACTGCTATTCATGTTTTACTTACTAGCCACGAAAAATACATATTTTTGGCGACAACATTTTCATTGTTTTAACTTCTAAACAATCATAGGTTTGGGCTGGAGAAATTCAAATACACCATGAAAGGAAGTCACAAACATGAATATAAAATGCACTGGAATCTATATATTATTCATTAAACAAATCCTTTGTTCATATTTAATTATTGTTAAATAAACAAGTCTGTTCACATTGACAAATGCATCTCAACAACGCATTTTTTAATATCATAATCCACTTATGCAGACACCTGTCCTGGGTAGAGTATGCTCTGATAAACATGAGATAGTCAGGCTATCAGATTAGTTTTACGTTCAACTTTCAAAGGCAGGAACAGGAGCTGCTATCGACTAAATTTTTGGTTTTCCTTTTATAAAATATGTACCCAAAAATATACTTTTTCTGAAACTTCAAAGAAAACTGATTACCTTTGAAACATTGATTGTCCTATATAAATAATGAAGAAATGAAATTGAAAAAAAAGTCAGTCTCAACCAATGTTTTACAATTATTTGATGTTACCGCTGTAATAACAAACAGGCATTTGTTTGGTCCTCGAAAGTTTGCATTTAGCAGTGGCTTCAATAACACATGTACCCTTCATCAAAGCAAGTAGACTAAACAACAAAACACTTATCATAAAAAAACTTAAAAAAGCAATGGAATCTTTATCAATTGTTGTATTTTTCAAATGATTGGAACACTTACTGTGTCATGAAAGTTTCTGCTTTGCAGGAAAATGTTTATGCTTATGATTGCTACCAAAGACTGCCTAACACGCAATATAAATTTCCAATCTTCTGAAACCATACATATGTGGCAGCAAAGATGTTGTTAAAAGTTTGTTTTTGTTAGTTTGCATGTTTTCATTTATTTATTAACAGCCTCATCACCTTGGCAGCCTCTGCAAGATGACAGCTGTCTCCAGCTGACTTAAATCTAGGCTATGTACATGTAGCTATAAAGCCACAGTCTACTGGCAACAACGAATATCTCTGAATTATTTAGTGACATGTTTGTTGACAATGGGATATAGACCAAATGAGACTAATATTTCTTAAACATGAGTTATTAGCATTTTCTAACGGGATGTAATTGATACATACATTTTCTAAAATGTGATCCATACTCAAATACACAGATTTGTCATACATGTACATTACTTACACATTATGGTTTCTTCTATGCAGTTGTAAGTTGTCAATACACTCAGTCAATTCTACTCAATGATGATAGGCTGCATCTTAGAAATTTCACTTCTATGCAAAATTATATATTTTCTTAAAACAACCAAACCCAAAATTTATTTCAACATCCACCCAAACTGGACAATACTATCTTGTTCACAGGGACACCTAGATAAATGTGTAGTACTGTATTATGAAAATGTCAACATTTTGGAAAATTGGTGACAAAATTTTGAGGTTGGTGATATTTGGGCATAGTGTTGTTCCGATTATCGATTATAATCGATCATCAGTTGGTTGACTAGATAATCGATTGTGAAATCCATAATCGATTGTGTGTAAAGGGAGACTATTTATAAGGTGTATGCAAAGCACAAAGGTAAGTAAAACTCCCAGCCACTAAAGTTGACCTGAAATTTATGAATTCCCTTCACAACTACAAAGATGAAACCTTATGCTTCATAATTAGGAACATATAGTCATTATTACATGGTCAAGTTGTTACTTTTTGATTTGTTTCAGCTAAATTGCAACATCTTTTGTAGTATTTATAAACAATGACAAACAAGAAAAACCTGTATTGCAGTATTACAGTAACATATGACTGATCAGCCATAAAAAGTTGCATTAATTTAAGAAAGTTGTAGAACAAAAGTAACACACAATGTAATATTATTGTCAGGTTAAAGTATATGTGTCATTAAAAGAGATTATTCCTGTACATTTATAAACATATTGAACTCTTGATCAAAGATATAACTATTTAAAAAAAATTAAAATTTGCTCTTATTAACCGATTTTAATCGATGATCAGTTGGTTAAGGGGAACCAATTATCGATTATGAATTTCTGACAGATTCCCATCACTATTTGGGCATCAACTTTTGTAATTACAGCGCCATTCCTGCCAAAGTAATGGATGCAGATCTTTAAAATAATGCATTAACCCAAGATTAAAAGGTCATCTCACACTAAGAGTTGCAATATTAGAAAAAAAATTGTAATTTGAACCACTCAGCTGAGAAAGAAAAGAAATTCACTCAAAATTAGAACGGCACAAACATTTTTATAGCTATATAACCTTGGAATACATAACCCTTAACCAGATGTCGCTTTCATGGATAGAAGAAAAAAAAATCTAACTTACAAGAGTATAAAAAAATTCAGCTGTCTAGGTTTATTTTGTACCTTTCATATTTACTGCTCTGCACAAAAACTTTAACACAAGGATCTACACAGTACTGATACCACCCATCGAAAGATCATGTCTAAAAGTTTATTAATGATTATAAGTATAGATGTTAATTAGTAATGCATAAGAATATCATTGGTCCCCTTAAAAGACAAATTCTAAAATAGTTTTATTCATCATCTTTGTCCTTCTTTCCATGCTTAAGAATCCTGGTGAACTCAACATAGTCAAAGTTACCACTTCTAATTGGAGCTTCCCGAAGCATTTCATCGACCTGAAAATGACAGTAATGATATTACTAGACTTGAAGTCCACCTGAAAATATTTATGTCGATAGAAGTTGATTTTTTTTCTCTTGTTTCTATGTTTATCAATACTGATTACAGATACAAAATACTGTACTATAATAATAATAATATAATATAATAATAATAATATAATATAATAATAATAATATAATATACTAGAATGTGTTGTACTTGTATTTCAGATAGGTCTCCTTTTGGGAAAGTACATATATAATTATACAGTGAAACCCATCTGTCAAGAACGCTAAATGGTTCAAAAATGTGTCTTGCATTAACAAGTTCAAAAAAAGCAAATAATTAAAAGAAATTAGCATGTGAAATGTTAAGATAAACTCAAAGAAAATGGGTTCATTTCTGTTGTACTTTACAAGCAATAGTTCAAAAGGTGCTCTTTATATCATCCACAATGTATTTCACTAGGTGCTCAGCATTAAGAGGTTAGTGTTAGGACTGGTCTGCCTGATGTCAGGATAAATCCAACACACTCACACACACACACAATTATGTTTATGATCCTTTAATTTAATCACAAATTTGACACATGCCATGTATGCTAATGCAGTGGTTAAATGGATTAGTGTGAAACATATTTGGGCCAGATCCAACTTTCTGACAAATTTTGGCCCTAAAAACATACATATCATGTTTAAGTTACTTACTAGCTTGTATGCATATGTTAAATATATGTATTCCTTTGTGTATTCCTTTGCAAGACTGCAAATCATCCTTTGATTTTAATTAGTGCACTAGTATTTAATCTGAGCTGCTAGTCCCATTATTATACGTTTTTGGTATGACTTGGCCAGGATTCGAACCCACAACCTCTAGCATTATATTTGTAATAGTCACCATTAATTTGTGACAGATTTTTTTAAAAAAAACTCTTATGTTACGAATTATAAAAAAAAATGTGTTAATACTGTTAAAGTTCTAGCAAAATTCTTTGTGAATTTATGTATATTCCTTACAGACATACCAGAACAATAAACACTGGAAAAAACGTAGTGGTAAACCAGTACACTGGTAATACTGCACACCTCTAGTTATTACCCATGTAAGAATAAAAACTCCTAATGACATGCAAAGTTCAACTCTCCAGAAAAATGAAATAAGCATACTTTTTATTTTGGATGCATGACAAATTACAACAGCTGAGACATATGTACACAAGTTTTCATAGGCAGCCATATCTTTTGTTTGATCTATTTGTACAAATTAAGTTTCCAACATGGTGTGTGAGCTATCAAACAGTTCAAATGATTGTAAAATTATCTAGTAAAGCTGTGCAGGCCAGATTGTGGCAGATAAAGAGATTAAAATACCTGTTAACTTTAAATTCAGTGCCTAATTACTGTTTTGATATAATAAAAAAAAAAACTAATTACTCATTTTTGTGCTCTGCCACCATTCAGCACACTTTTAATATCATTTAATTAGTAACACAACAATACACACATCCTGTTCAGAAGTATTGTTAAAAAAAAGTAGCATTTTTGTGACTAACAATTTTAGGACTGGGACTACAACATTTTTTCAAGCAATGAGTTCTCTGTGATATTTATGTGCGATATTAGAGACACCTCAGACCCCTTTTTTGGTGAGCAAAGCATCAGAATACTTTGTCCTGTGAAATAAAAAATTATCCTCATAATAAAAAAAAAAATGGACTATTTATGTCACACTCCCCATTAAGACACAGCATGTCAGTAATACCTGACAGTTCTGAATACACTTCAGCGAACAAACCATGAGCTCACCATCCACCCTAACAAAATCTATGATCTACTATGAACTTTTTTTTTGTAGGTACAAACTGCCATGGATTTGTGGTTAGAGCCAACCATGAATATAATAACTCAAGAAAAATTATCCTTCTAGGGGACAGAAGAACCCTTTCTAGGATGTGTGAAATTAATTATTAAGAAAATGATCAGTTTTACAAAGCCATGAAATTTTATACCCATGAAAAATACATATACTCTATTGTAAGCTGGATCCAACTGTAAATTTCATAGAACAAAATCTGCACAATGTGTTGGCAGATCAGGGCCTATGCTATTTGTAAGAAGCCATCAGTACAACACACAGACACTGATGCACCAGCACTTATAGAGTGGTAGAAAAGGTCTGTTATTTGTAGTGGGACTCAAATAATAAGTGATTACATATAGTATATGCAGACATTTTCTACTTAATGTACCATGAAATCTTACAAAATTCTCATCAAATGATTTTATCTTACCTCCTCATCTGTAAATCTGTCTCCCATTGTAGTCAGAAGTTCCCTGAGACGTTCCTCTGGGATATAACCTAAAAATAACAACATAGACACATATAGACCATCTGCCTGATTTCCAGGACAAAAAATGTATAACTTGGGATTCAGTCATTTTCTCCATAATGTGTCTGCCTGACTTGGCATGTGGCTATCCATTATTATATAATGTATACAAACAGGATATTCGGGTTCATCTACCAATAAAGCTTGGATTGTTTAAATGTGGTTTATTCAAGACTTGTCTTGTATCTGAGCCAATCCTTCAGAGTGATTTACCATTTTAACTGAAACCAATTACATGCCATATATGAACTAGTCAGGATAAAGGTAATTAGTTACAAACCAATGCAATACAAAATGGACATGTTTTGCAGTTCAACTTTTGAAACAGCATTAATTCATGTTGTGTGATTATTTATCTTGGAACCACTCTGAAGTCCTCTTCGCTAGCCAAAGTTTTGATATTTTCCCATATTTACATCTTGGTGGCTCATTCAGATATTTCAGAGCTTTGTCCTAGCGACACCTACTGGATTTCACAAGTTGCCTCCCTTAGTACACACTGCCAACAGTGTGTAACAGCTGTGCAATGTATGTGGGCCAAAAATGGTTGAGGCGATTGATTTCGAAAAGATACTTTTGTAAGTATGACATGAAAGGTATGACTATATACCAGGAAGAAGCCATTACATGTGTATTTGAGGGAGAGGATGTATTTGTACAAGTGTGGACTGGTTGTGGAAAACCGCTTAATTATGAGTCAAGTCGAGTAGTGTGCTCCCCTTGTCTTGATATTGTTGGAACAGTGTTAAAATCTGAATAGCTTCATTCTGACTGTATGTGTGGCTTTCCACCACATCATATGAAATTCACAGACCCAAAGCAACAAAATATCTGAAAAATTCACCAAGGTGTAGACAGGTTAATACATCAGAACCTCTGCTTGTGAAGATTCTATAAAGAATTTTGAAAAGGCCTCCAAATAAATATGAACAGAGCACACATGTAAAGATTATGAGTACATATGTTCTTGCAAAAGGTCCTGAAATAAAGATTTTGAGATTACACATGTGCTTGTACTATTGACAGCATTTACGTGTACTTGCAAAAGGCTCTCAAATATAGATTTTGGATGCACATGTACTTGTAAAAAGCCAAATTAAAAACATCAAAAAGCTGAAAAATTTCAATGATGAATAAGAAGATGAATATGATAATACCTGTAATAGATTCCAATGATGTTTGCAAAAAAGCTGAATGTATTTCAAGGAGTGAGAGTTGTCTTAAATTTGATATTAAAATGAAAATGCAAAAAATGAATGGTTTCTAAGTCAACACATGAAAGGGTAAAAATCTTAATAAAAAGTAACTTTTATTTAATTTTTGGAGTCATATTCAAATACATTCTTTTTCCTTCTCTGACATACTTTCATTAACATTCACACAAACTGAAGAATAAACTTACACAAGAACACTTACATGCAAGTTAATGTTCAAATTTTCCTGGACACTAGAAGGCCTTACCCTGCAAACATTTCTCCAATTAAATCTCCCAGACCCAGTTATCCGAAATTGGTCACTGTGATAATTTCATTAACCAAACCAAATGTCAGCAATTTTTATCAAAACTTTGGCAATACACATAGGAAATTTATATTTCTCTGTAGGTCAGGGGTCTCAAACTCAAATCACCCTGAAGGCAACATAAGGGCATTTTCAATGACCCAAGGACCACACCATCTCTGTTATCTTTCATGAACCTTTGTGATGCCATCTTTTTGCGGGCTACTGGATACAACTCGGCAAGTTGCATTTGGCTCACAGGCCGCGCGTTTGAGACCCCTGCTGTAGGTCTTTAAAAATTTAAGTACACGATAAAGTTTCTCAAAAAAAATATAGGTGCAATATATAAAACCTGTAAAACCAACTTTCAGCCCATGATCAAAGCCTTAACTGCTGACAATGACCTGTCACACCACCAGAAATATGCTTATATCCCAGTTCCACAAACGTGGACTAAAAATAACAAAGTCTACTGTTATGTATCTCTATATTTTCTGTAACTTCTGGTATAATATTTTATTTAATTTTCATAATTTGTATTCATGTTCGTAAACTGGATGGAATATTTTTTTTATTATAAATTGTTTGTGTAATTTGGCTCTGTTAAAACACAATTTTTGTAGGATCTATAAAAGATGTTTACTTACATGTTGACAATTAGCAATAATAATCGTAATATTAAGACATAAAGTGGCGCTTATGGCTTATTTTCTCAGTGATTGATGGGATACTGATATTTCCAGAATAATTCTGTGGAATCCTATTGGTCGTGTGAGGTCCTGTGAATATACTTAGTTTGTCGTAAATCAATTGTGTATGTCGTCACATGGAGTCTATGGTGAACTTCAGGTGCAATATGCTCTGCATATAAGCAAAAAGTTAGGCATTCAGTTTCATTGCGATTGTTTAAGCCATTCACACTTTTTGCGTTCCTGATGCAGACGCGTTTTATGTTGTACTCAAGGTATTTTTTTGAGCAAAAAACATTTGTTTGGACTGTTCATTGGTGAAAGAAAGTGCTCATTATTTGGATAATAAGTGTATTCTGGAACTATTATAAATTATTTGAAACAATTCTGGACAACTCCATCTTTACAATGTCATGGTTCTTGAAGGACCAATACATTTCTGATATTGAAATTATAAAGGACTTTTTGTTCATTTAGAACTTTCATAGACCTTTATAAGGACTAATTTGGATTCACTTCATTATACTGTAAGTTCCACTCACATTTTTTATTTATTTTTAAAATATTTTATGATGTTTATTAAGTTCTACAAAACTTACTGGTTTTGCTTCTTTTCTGTTACTTAAGTTTGTCACTATTGAGTCGTAACACTACAACTATAAAATGGAAGTCATAGATGGAGGGAATATTAATTACTACAGGAGTTACAATATAAATTTCTAAAAAGGTTAGTGGTTTTGCTTTGACCATCGTCTTTTCTTCCCCACCTAAATGTCTGCCTTCCATATCATCTCTGAGATTGTATTTTATGTTGAACTTTTTGGGACATCAGACAGAAATTAAGTAATTTTTCAAACTTTGAACATGGCAAGTGATTGTTTTGAGAATATGTGTGTAAAAACTGCAAAATATAGAGAGAAAACAAATGATTTTATCCAAAGTTTATCATATTTTATATATTAAAAAAAAGAGTGTTTCAGTAAAATATTTCTCACAAACAAACCAAAGGACAAGCATCTTCTAAAGATTCACTTGTATGTAAAAGTCTATAACATATTGTATCTTTTATCTCAAAATTTTAAAAGGCCCTTGGGGCAAGTAGTTCTCTGATGAAGGGCCAATGTAAGATAGTGACAGTCTTCAGGTGTACTGCTATCCTATTTTTGGAGCATTGTGCATGAAGCATCAATGAGACAACTTGCATGACATTATAGGGGAAGTAACTCACAAACTGCACACACAACTGGTCAATGCAACTGGAAATTGTTCTAGTGAAAAACATTGGATTAACTTGGCAACTGGATTAAAAGATTTCAATTTGTACTAATGAACATCTCAAATCTTACATTTTCAGTTACTACTACTATCTGATAAAATTAAAATAAATAAGAAATAAAATATATCTGATTTGGTTACTTTAACATGCAAACAATATAATCGAGACTTCTACAACAGTACTGATCAATTTAATAATTTAATCACCTGAATTGTCTTCATCAAAACATGCAAATGCATTCTTAATAACATCCTCTGGGTCAGTGCCATTCAGTTTCTCTCCAAACATGGTCAGGAACATGGTGAAATTAATTGGACCAGGGGCACAGTTTACCATTTCTTCCAAATCCTGATCTGTGGGATTTTTACCTGCAAATATCCCATTGCAAATGTTTAAACGTTTAATACTAAAACAAATATTTTAATGAAGTACATACATTTAGAGATTATGGATTTTCTGGTGTTTCTCGTTCCAAATATAAGCCTCCAAATCAAATAAAGGGCACCTATTCCTAATCTGACTACAATTAATTCCTGAAAATGTTATGCCTAATATATCTACACAAATTTATGGTGTTTAGCCCTTTTCTCAGCTGCCCAAAACAGTTATCCAGCAAGAGAAAAAGAGAAGTGAGTACCCCCTGCGGTCTTCCTTACCATCCTCCTCTAACTTCAGCAGCCTCCAAAAGGGCCCCCTACCCCATTTCACTTCAAAAGCCCTCTCTTAAAGCTACCCAAAGGCTACTACAATTGTAAAACTAGATCTGTGTTGTTTTCTATTTATTTTTCTGTTTCTTTAATGTATTCTAACATTATGAACATACGTTTGTCTCTTTCTACCTCCAAACTGACATAGCCTAAATTTAATTATTAACACAGTCTTTTTAACTCCAAAGAGATGCCAATTGTTACAAAAAGTGTCCTTTCGTTCAACAGAAGTGCCCCTCTTCCCTTCATGGCTGTAATAAATTCCTATACAGACCATTAAAAAAAATATCATATCTGTATTTCATGGCCATCCTAAGTAAAGTACCAATCAATATTCAGGCCTAGAACTTTAACATAAATATCTTTGAATCAACTGGATTAGTTGATCAGGAGATTTACTAGTACTGTTAACTCTTCAGTAGTTTTTCTTGAAAACTGCTGACTGACAACAACTGAAACTTAACTAATAAACGACTGATATTAAACTAGTAGTCCAGCAGGAAATTTACTAGCATCAGGTTAGTAGACATAAAGTTATGATATGATATATCTGATATGATTGGATAATCATGCTTTCAACAACTAATGATGATGTGAGATTCACAGCAGAGTATCTTGGTCTACAACCTGCATATGTAATCTAATAACTAGAGACAAGCAGCTGGTTGATAATGATAACAAATCAGCATGAACATATGGAGTGAACATTATAAATGTGATGAAAAACATATTTTTTTAAATGCTTTTTTTCAAATATTGTAAACAGAGCTTACTTGATTTATGTCCCCATTTATTTTTTGTTTGTGTATTCATTTAGTTATGTTTAGAAACGTCAACACAAATAAATTATTGTACATGTATTACATATCAAAGTACATAAATGGAATGGATGAGTCAGGGAGGATTTTTGCTTAATTCTAGTTGAAACAGAATAGGCTGAGCACTTAATTATTTGTAAAGTTTGCACACACCCCACACACAAATATAAACCCGCACCTCTAGTGCCATATATACTCAACTGTAAGTCTAATCTGCAAACTGCACTGACCTAGATCTGCCATGACATAATGTACTAGCAATCTGGGTCTGTGCATCTTAAAGTTGGACTTTATGATTATAAATGGTACATTAAAGTTAGTTTACTACTGAACATAGCAATGAAATTAAGAGTTTAATTGACAGGATGCTTTCTATAGAATCTTGTCTAGTTCTGATTTTTGTTGTTGTTGTAGG
This sequence comes from Unio pictorum, assembly GCA_030141615.1. Classification (NCBI taxonomy): domain Eukaryota; kingdom Metazoa; phylum Mollusca; class Bivalvia; order Unionida; family Unionidae; genus Unio; species Unio pictorum. The sequence goes on along the minus strand of JARLTB010000360.1, from coordinate 2,712,436 downwards.
GTTTAATGCCATTTCTCAGCAAATGATAGGCTACACATGGCGGCCAGTATTATTGGTGGAGGAAGAACCCGGGAAAACCCCCGGAAAGAACTACGACCCACATGAAGCTACTGGCAGGCTTTCTCACATAACAATATTAGCCGAATCTTTGACTCGAACCCACGCAGCCAGAGGTGAGATGGCAGTGATCCGTAACTGAGTGCTTTTGACAACTCGGCCTCTCAGGACCCCGTCTAGTTCTGAGGAATGGTGTTTGATAAGATACTGTTTAAAGGTATAGCAACCAGGACTGATAAAAATAGCAAATGCTGATCAGAGATGATGCACCAATGACTCCAGATCAAAACATGACCTTATAACGAAATAATAAATATGTGTGGTTTTGTTACATTTAAAGAAAATCAAACAAGCACCATTCATATCTTTAATTTATTCTCTATTATAGTTACACCCCTATGTTAAGTTTTTTCTTTTGAATCTTTTGCCTTTCCCCCAATGCTTTATTGTTTATTCTCCCACCCAGATGTAGGATCTGCAGTTAAAGAAAGGGTTGGTTTGGTAACCAAAACAATGCATACATTTTTACTTGGCGTTATCAACACATCAAAATATGATGAATAGTACTGCTGCAATGAGAGCAATGTACCAACACACACAAATTTTGAAGCTACAAATACAAACCCATGGAGGCTAGCATTTCACTTAAATCTTCTTTGCAGATAAATCCATCTCTGTTTTGATCTATCATATTGAAAGCCTCTTTGAATTCCTGAATCTGGGCTTGATCAAACATTGCAAAGACATTAGAGGTTGCTCTCTGAGCCCTCTTCTTGGTAGTCTTTGCCTTTGTTTTGCGACTAGACATTTTGTATTATTATCCTGAAAAGAAAAATATATGTGCCGTGAAATTAAAAATGCACAGTGAAAGAAACAACCTTTATCAGTATTGTCAGTGGCATGACACTGTGGATACCTCTCATTTAAAACTAAAACAATTTTGGGATTTTCAGGCCAAAACAACTCTGGCTTTCCTCTATGCCTCCCACTGACTAATGCTTTGTTATCTCAAATCTTGCTTTGCCATCCCAAGATAACCTATCAGATTAAAACCCTACTGCTACAACAATTTATGCCATATGGATCTGTAACAGATGCTTATGAGGTCATGTTCAGTTTACTTTTAATTAGCCAATTAAATAGTTGCAGAGATATAAAAAAAAACATTTTCGCAAACAAAGGCAAAGGACAAATGGCTTTAAAAGAATCACTTGTTCTTTGTAAAATATCTACATGCCTTAAGAAATTCGCATGCAAAATATTTGTTATAAGAAAGCATCTTGGGCAAATAGCTCTTGGAAAAGGAACCCTGTTTAAAATTATGAGATGTTTGGGCCACACGACTCATTTTTGGGGCACAGCCACACTCAGATTTACATCAACACATTATTTTCAGCTGATCAAATCTATCCAAAGAAGAAATCTGAAGCATAGTCTTAACAAATATTTATTAAAAAAAGGATTTGTGATTGGTTGAAAAATTTAAAATTAATGATTTAGCACCAAGGAAAGTCAAGTTGCATCTTCATAATTATGGATTTATATACATGAAGTAGAACAAGATTGTTTATGTGAGGCTTGACAAACAATTCATACAACTTTCAAATCATTTTCAATTAATCCTAATGAATAACCTGAAGCATATTGTTTTAAAAATGCAGAATGAAACATGGAACACTGATTGGATGGAGTATCTGAATAATTTGTTGAAATCAAACTGGCATGTTTTTTTTTTTATGGATTTGTGAAAAAGAGCAAAATTATGTAAAATATGACAAATGATTCATCAAAGTTTGTGTCAGTTGTAAGTAATATACTTTGTTACTTTGTAGCAATCACTTTACACTTCACCATAGCTCTACAATGTAAGACACTGGCCCGGAAAGTTATTAAAGGGGCGGGGTTAGGAAGGGTCAACATACTCACATATTACACTCCTATACAATTGTACATAACTTTGTACTGGAATCTGTGCCTAGGGATATGTGTGTGATTATGATTTTTAATGTAGCTTTAACAATTTTTCAGTCATATCGCTATGACGTCTGCAGTGAGGCAGATTATAGTGATGTCTAGCATTGGAGTATCACACCCAGTCACTTTATCCTGACACCAGGTGGACTAATCCTAACACTAACCTCTTAATGCTGAGCGCCAAGCGATGCTGCTGTTAGTACCATTTTTGTAAGTCTTTGGTATGACTCGGCTGAGTATCGAACCCACGACCTCCCGCATCCAATGCGGACGAACAAATCCACTAGGACTAGGGAACGGTCTGAGGAAACTCAGATTAAATCATAGCTATATGGGGCGAAGTCTTCCACTGTAGGACGATAACTATCCATAATATAAGCAGGTCGTTCGTGGAAGGCCTGCATTCTATATATCAACATGGATAAATATAAAAGACAATATATTTTTAATACGGTTCAAGAATTTTGTGGACGAGGAAATTGTCATGGGTGTGGCAAATGAGGTCATTTTAAGAATTTACCATTGAAATTAAAACACATAATAAGAATTAACAATTTGAAACAAATTATGAACAAAGGGGCAACTGTATCTTTCGGAATCGAAGATAATTAAGCTTAGTTCTTTTCTCATGAATAGTAGAATAAAACCATCAAAGTCTTTAAGTAACTGTCTCTCTGCTATAAACACTATTTTGTTAACACTAGCAGTTCAAACAAGATCTAAGATATTTTCACAGCAACTTACACAATAAGAAATTATATTTTAAAACAAACATACATAAAACAGGTTTGAAAATGTTATTTGCTTCATTAAACAATAAAATGAAACCTTACCTTTCAAACGAAATATTTCAAGTATTTCAAACCCGGAAATGACAGACGGCCGCGCACGCGTCTGAACGCAATGCACTTCGAATTAGTTAGCAAGATATATATATTCATAAAAGTGCGATAAAAAATGTAGTATCTTTCAATAACAAAATGAAAAGAAATTATATATCTTGATACTCTATTTACTTTTTTTCAAAATTTAAAACATTAAAATAGTTACGAAGCGTTTCGGGTTGTAAACCTGCAAATGGATATGACTAAAACACGCAATGGAAAAAAGAAAAAAAAAAATGGAATGCAATGACAATAAAATATGCAATGGAATTTTTATTTTAAAAAAATCTATATACCACTTTTCCGTCACTGTTTGAACTAAATATGATTTATTGTTATACATTTACATCAATGCATAAAATAAACATTGACTTTAAATAATAGTGCAAATATACTCAATATATAATATGGGTGGTAAGGCTTTATCAACACAAATCTTTCACGTGAATGTGCCCGAACTCATGCGCAATAGACACTCAATAAACAAAATGGAGATTTCAGAAGTCTGTCAATTTCATTTATTGGTCTTCATCTCGAAATATGGATGAATGTTTTATTGGTTATTTGTATGCTATTAATTTAATATAAAACGCTATTTTTGTTTTTTTAATTAAAAGAAAACTTACAAGTTAAAAATAAAAAATAATGTAATCTATTTCATACGAATGTTACCAGATTAGCACACAATAAAAACCAGCATATGCTATTAAATTTTATAGTTAGTAAATTATCAATCCATAAACATTTTTAATAAAATATAATTATAATTTATGAATATTTGTTCATTTTATATATTTCTACTTTGCAAACTCGCTTTAAATAATTACATACTTTTAGTGTGTTGTGTTTCATATGACAGTGACCGGCTTGATGCACAATGGAAATCGCCAAAAGCATATGGCTGGCAATCTCAGCGAATATTGATCGCCCAAAGAGATTTTGGCGTTCCAATAAACTCTGACCCCCGGGGAAACCACCCCGGCCGCACACCCTCCCCCGTTAGTACGCTACTGCCAGCATCTCATTCTAAATATCGATTGCAGTTTTGTTTTAGGTGCCTTGTAAACAAAACGTGGGTACAACCCGGACATTTTGAAAAATAATTATATTTTCTATTTTCTATTCAAACAGATATGTATGCATCTTATGATTCTTTTGGTTTACTTTCTAATTAAACAACCCATCTAATTTCCACTGCGTATTTAAGTTTTCCACTGCGTTCAATTTTCCATTGCGCATCTTATTTCCATTGCGTTATATTTTTCCATTGCGTTTCTTAATGAAGCCACCTACGAATGCTGGATCCCATGAATAAGTTGACAATTTTGGATGTACATTGCAATACTACTACTACTACTACTACTACTACTACTACTACTACTACTACTACTACTACTACTACTAATAATAATAATAATAATAATAATAATAATAATAGCGCCTAATCTTTAGAAGCTCTAAGCGCTTCACATCTATAATGATATGAATACAAAAAAAAAATCATGAAATTGGAAAACAAAAAAGAATGTAGAAAATATTTAAGGTAGGAAACATTTGTAGGTCTTTAAATTTGTTCTTGCAGTCGAAACAGGTGAGTTTTATGAGCACTTTTGAAAGGGATCACTGTGTCTTTGTATCTAATTTCAATAGGCAATTCACTCCACGTTGCTGAGCCCTGGTATGCAAAAGAACGTTGTCCATATGACTTCGTTTTCATAGTGGGAATAATCAGTACAGTATACGATTGTCAGAAGAGGAGCGTAAATATCTTGCTGGTGTGTACACATGGGTGAGGCCGTATGCTGGACTGGAGTCCGTCAGTGAAACGTTGTACATGGAACAAATGTTGTGTTTGATTCTGGATCGAATGGATAAACTTGTATATTTGGGTGTCATCAGTAAGTATTGAATTATACTGTGAAATGCTGTTCAATGTACAAACCTGTATTAAATAAGTAAAAGTTTTAAAAATGTACTGACATTTTATTTTCTTTATGCAATAAGTTGTTTGCTTAATAGTCTAAGCTAGAAAAAAATAAGACACAGTCGGCGCTGATGACTATAAACAAAACAAAAATAAAACTCAAACATTAAAATTATGTAAACAAAAAAAGTAAAAAATAACTAAATCAAAACAACTAAAAGCATAACAACTGCTGACTAAAAATTCCGTAAACCCGGACTCCAACTGCCATATTCCCAAAATTTCCCATTTTTAAATATTATTTATCACACAACGTTGCTATTGCAACATTTCAAATACGAATTTAATAGGGTTCAATAGGAGGTTTTGAAGGTAATACACGTGCCATCAGTGTTCATCGCTACATTCATTAGGGAATGGATGGAACCATCTTCGCTAGCCAAGGTTCCGACATGTTACCTTATCCACATCTTGACGGATCGATCAGATATTTAATTGCTTCTGGTCTGTGAATTGCACTGGAGACATGACATGCAATCAAATAAACCAGTAATGGCTTCCTTCTGTCATACTTTAGATGATAACTTACAAAATATATTTATAGGTCAACTGTCTCCACAATTTTCGGTCGATGTACAAAGTACCGCTGTTACACGCCATTGGTTAGTTGGCATTCATACTAAGGGAGGCAACTATGAAATTCATTAGATGTCAGGATAAAGCAATTCAGTATCTAATCGATCTGTTAAGGTGTAGGTATGGTGACATAAAGGAACATTGGCGAAGAAGGGATGGTACCTGTGTTTAAATGTCTCTATTGCCTTCTCTGAGCAAATCCGGGTCATTACTGAGTTGTATTATCGAAACTGTATCCGATGCAGTGTAAAACCCAGACACTAGCTATTTGTCAGAGAAATAAGGAGCATGTGATATGGTAGTTCATACCTGACCTCTTGCCTTTTTGCCGTTATTTAAAATGATAGTTTTACATAAGCTCCAATCATTACTGTGTACCGTTTATACATACTTCATCTAACGGGCATATCATAAAGTGTTTTCCTCTTCAATTTTCGCAAGACTGCTGAATATTGTTTTTCGAAACGTGATAGTGTCATTGTGTTTGGAGTACCAAATCGTTTTTTTTTTAGCATGCAGTGGCGTACTAAGGAAAATTGCGCCCGAGGCCAGTGGCGTAAATGGCACCCAAAACGACGATGATGGCCCAGGATGGCCCGAATACGAGTCCAGTAGGTGTCTAAGTCGGGGAAGGGTTCTTTGGAGGGGGTTTGTGCCCCAAATCCACAAGCTTGGGAGTTTAGGGATCTCTGTAAGGTGTCAGTGATTTATCTGCAGTTTAATGGCTTAATACTTTTCCCTGCAGCTAAGTTCAATCCTCCACACAAGCAAACTGTATATTTATGAGTCCATTCAAGTTGTATGCTCCCCTTGTCGCGGTCAAGTAGAAACAGCTTTCATATTTGAAGAACCTAATTTTTGAATGAATTTCACCAACCCGAGGTTCAAAAATATCTGCTGGATCTGCCAAAGTATGGCTAGGGTTAACATATCAGAACCTCGGCCATCGAAGATGGCAGAAACCATCACTTTTAACAAACTCGTTTTTTTTATGGAATGTTTGCTATAAAAATATTGATATTTTACACAGCAACTTAAACACATATTGTTCTACAATAATAACAATACAAAGATGTGAAAAACTTTTCCCGAATTTAAGTAACATTTTACAGCGCATCCACCAGTCAGTTTTCTATTTATTAATAAAACATCAAGTAAATAAAGGTACATCGAGAAAACGATCTTTCATCAATAATCGCTGTATCGTTCTTAAATTTTTTGTAGTCGGTCACTTTCGAACGCATTGCACAGCTGGCAACACATATACCATTCAAAATAAATCACGACTGAAAAAACAACAACAGTCAACTGTCGATATTAAAGAAATAGGCGTTAATGGAAATTAACGACATCTGCAGATGTTTACACAATATAATGCCATTATACCCCTTCACATAATTGAACTATTTGTGGTCGTCGGACGGGTTAAAAAGACAGACGTCTATTTTAAATGATATGTACCCGTGCGATAGTATTGATCGATGTATCGATCCTTCTCACTCCCTGTGATGCGAAAGAAGATTAGCGGGGTATTAAGGATCGCCGATGGATATATTAGCAGTTTGTGCATCGAGCACACGCTGGTAGCAGAACGAGTTTGCAGATTCTTGTTATATGGTGCTTTATGTAATTTGCTGTCAGGTCAGGATTAAAGAGTAACAAATTTACAAACACACAATTTGGGTCATTTTCGAAAACGTATCAACTGTTTTGGAACTCAAGACCTCTGGTGCTTGCTAACGTTAGCATTGACACGTGGTGTTATGGCAGTTATGCCAAGATCCTTACTATGATGACCGAAAATATATGTACGCATTTCATCAGCGTGTTCGAGGTTCTCTCTTGAAAATTGGTTTTACGTCAATCCCGATGGGCACCTCACTTACAATACAGGATGGGCCAGATCTGCAATAAGAGGGGACCAGGGTGTCGGTCTATCGGACTTTTGGAGCACTGAATTTAGGTAAACTCCCACTGAATTTGTAGTTTCTCGGCTCTTACCTTATTATGGGCGTTATCAGCTAGTCCTATAAAATAGACATTCCACGTGCTGAAAATATTTAAGGTAGGACACATTATTAGGTCTTTAAGTTTGTTCTTACAGTCAATAAAGGTGAATTTAAAGAGCACCCTTGAAAGGGATCACTGTGTATTTGTCTCTAATTTCAATGGGCAATTCGATCCACGTTGCTGACCACAGGTGCTCGACGCGAGCTTGATGTGAAGAAAAAAATAATAATCTAAAGAAAAAAAAATATCAGAGTGAGAAAAATTACTTTAGATTACCCCCACGACTCATTCAGACATTGGACCCTCTCTATCATACTATATATGATAGTTATACAATGTATGTTCAATTCATACATATACTTGTATTTGTTGATCGGGTGACAAGACATTATTCACGTTAGCTTTTAATCCCTTTTGTTAAAAATCATCCTTTGAGTTTTCTTCGCTGAGTTACTTGTTGTTGATAGTTTCATGTTAAGGAACTTTATAATTTTCCTTATCTTTTGTTTATAATGGTGTCAGATTTGTTTATATTTAAATTGCACTCATAAAAAAAAACATCTTATTAACGCAGTTGCTTTCGGTGTCTTCACTAATCCAGTCCCAGCCCGGCTTCATTCTAGTGACATTGAACATTAGTGACATCATTGTGTTTATAGTGTCAAAACTATGTATAGGGTCAAATGTACTTGTAGGGACAAAGAGCTGATAGGGACAAACATAGACATACAGAAACAAACAAATGCACATCCAAACACACAGAAAAGAGGACAGAAATGTTCTAAAGAAAGACCCACATATATGAAAAGTTTATGATATGGGTTCAAAATATTTATTCAAGTATATATATGGGCTCTCTGGCCTGTGCTTTAGTCTGAGCACTATCCATTTAATACATTAAAATCTGGACATGGAACAAACATGTTATCTATTTCTTGGTTCTAGAAACAAATACTTTTAAAAATTAAAGTTTATGCCTTCAAAAAAGACCTCAATTTATACAACGCATATGCATTTCATATAAAAATGACACTTTTCATACAGCAATTATTATCCATTTTTAAGAAAAAAAGCTAAACAAAAACAAGTAGCAAACAATCAAATAGGAGAAAGTTCAGGTTGCTCTCTATATGTCACATAATTTTAAAATATGGTCCGCTACCATTGTCTCAGCGTAGATGTTTCCCCATTACGTACCATTTCATCTGTAAATCTGCCTTTATGTCCATTGTGCAAGGTAAAAGTATCGATAAGCAGACGAATCACGGTCATTGTCTACTACTGGAGGTGCAACGTACGCCATACGAATGGTCACTTTTCCATCGGTAATGTTCAATTATTTTCTCATCGTCTGCACGTCTTCAATAGACCTCAATAATTTGGAAGAAGTTAATTATGCAGGTATACTCAACCCGAGACATACAGTAGAGTACAGACTGTCGTGATACATAGACAGACTCATACGATCTCGATATTGGACTTGAAACTGACGTTTCAGTTTCTCTAATAGTGAGTCAAATAAGTCCGCAATGAAACCTGTTGATTCTTTGTCTGGAACGTCAGACGCAAAGTCTTTACATTTTACAGTGTGGTGTAAGTTGTCGTATTGCATTTTCTCGAAGTCGCTGTCATTTGGATGCTAAATACTCCTTAAGGTCTGCTGAATCCTTTTCCTTCCTAGACGTTCATTGCTGTGACGGTATGGTAGTGAAAGAGGTCAATGATGTTTGTTCTTTTGCTTTTTTTATCTGCGTATAGTAATTCATGTTTATCGGCGTTTGTCCTCGCAATGAGGTGCCGTTCTTGGAGGTCGTCCATTATTTATACTGGGTGATATCAGCGTGTCTATCAGCTTAAGTCTTTTAGTCTGGAAGTCTCACTGGTTGCACATAGTTTTCCATGGTGTTAGTAAATAAACAACTAAGATGGTGATGTGATCGTTCGGCACAGCATCGCACTCGAGTTTCTTATTGGACTTTAAGTCTTACGCTCGATACTTGCTGTGTGAAAGGATTCATCTTTCTCGATTTGCAATGTTATTCACAATGAACTATTGGTCTTGGACGTTTTCCTTTTGATATGCTGGCCAATATAGACGTGACCGTACCGTAAAGGGAAATGATTGGGAAGCCGCGCTCTCTTGGTACATGATTTTATACGCTTTTGCCAAGGGTCGACTGACGGTTTCGTGTGTGGGTAAAGGTACAATCTTGTGCGGTTCGTAGGTGGTAACACTAAAAGTTTTCATCCTGTCCAGACTGCAGGGCTTCTTTCAATACCCCAGAGTTCACTACTCGATTGGTGCGATAATTGATAGTCAATCCTTTCACTTTACATTCGGTGTGCATTTCTCCTTGCCGGTTTCGGTATTCGCTGCCCTAACTTTTAGGACCACCGCTTGCAAAACTTAGAATCTTGTCGTCGGGATGCTCACCTGTCCAGGCTCATAAACGGTTTCCTTCGATGTCTAGGTGACGTTGACCGAGGCGATCGATGTAGATGCAACTGTCAAAGTACAGAACGCAATCTCCAAACAGTTCTAAAGCTTCGTACAATTTTAGGCGAGCATGGGCTGTCACGTAAGCCGCAATGACGACATTTCCAAATTCGTCGGTATTTGTAAAGTCTAGTTCTTCTTCGTAATTGACTAAGATCAAGTACTCACTAAGGACGTCTACGTGTTTCATGTATTTGCTTTTGTCGTTAATCATCTGGAAGTAGCTGAAAGGTTCTGTCAAATACATCGTCATGGGTAAAAGGCGGAAGGTGTGCCATTTTACCTCACAAGCAATTTAACATCACTTTCGCAAACGATCGCCTTTCTTCGTTTTTCTCCACGTGGTCTAAAGTGATGCCTTCCTGCTCCCAGTATTTTTCTTTGAATTTCTTTTGGTCTTTGGGAGTGTGGAACCAGGAAGGATATCCGCTAGCTTCTTGTTTTAGTTTCAAAAAGGACTCTACGCAGTCTGCAAAAATACCTTTCTGTGTCTCGTCACCCTTGTGGTATTGTTGTTTCTTGAGAAAGTGGTAAATTTCGTACACTTCTAACAGTTGATATTCCAGGTCCAGAGCTTTAAACAATTCCATGCTAACCCACGTTCCGGTCTTGTCGCGTTATTCCTAGGTGTGCTGACAAGGTCGGTCTTGGTTGCACGTTTCGGCACAAGTACGACACAAAGGAAATTTTTCTTGGCAAAGGTGAGGTAAGACGGGATGGTACAAGTCCGTAGGTGGCAATACTTTGCACTTGATCAATTCTTCGTATGTCGAATATTGTCCAAATTAATGTATTCCGTCATCAGTTGTGGGTGGCCGACGGGAAAGTGAAGATATTTGTACACGTAAAAATACAGCGAACACACGGCCATGTATTTGATTTCTTCTCCTTTCTCCTCGTCAGCTTGTTACAGTAAATAGGTGGCATTCGTCCGTCCTCCGTATAAACTATCAAACGATGATCTGGCATTCCAAACGTTTTAGGCAAGCCACTTATAGGCATGGCCTTGTAACTCATCGAATCTTTAAACTGTACCTGCCCTACTTGCATGGAAACAATTTTGGCTCCGTTCAAAGTCACTTTAGGATGCTTGGTACTTTGATCTGAGCAGAAATGACCTATCGTATCCCGAGAAATTGTGAGCCGTTACCGTGGCGAGGCAATGACAATCTCCGTAACGTTCGATGTCTTCTTGACTCCATGTCTTGTCGACGGGGTTTAAGATCCATTGGGCAAAAGCGACCAAGGTGTTAGACCATCGAAAGATTTTTTTTACGTCCTCCTGGAATCAGGTGAAGTGTGCAAACAATCTGTTTCGCTCAATGGAATGCCCACTTTTAACTTTCACGAATTGCAATTTCGTAGTCTATGTTGACACTTTATCTAATTCTTCATGTGTGTAATGACTGTCAATGTATGAGAAGAAAGTATTATATGATTCTAAGTCAGATTTTAAATGGTAGAAAAGATGGGCCGAAAAAATAATAGACTCTGGTATTCGTTCATGTAAGTTTCCTGTTTTTGACAACTGTTTCTGTACGTAAGTGTACAGTATGATGGATGGACAGTAATCAAGGTATCGAACAACTTTAATAATAGGGTGCTCAGAACACGCCTTACTATCTTCATTTAGAATGTGGTCGGCAAGATTTCTGTTCTAAACGTCTTTGGGATGAGGCTGTAGGCTTTGGAATGAGGCCGTCTCTTTGGCCTTTGCTTTTTGTTTAGGACATCTTTTTCATCTTGAAACCGATCATTTGTACTAAAGTCACTGCTTAAATATTAGTTAAACTGTAACAAACACTTATGTTGATTCATCTATTAAATTACGCTTGTGTTGCTTTAACGTTCAATGCGGACATGAAAGTGTGAATGCGGCTTTTGTTGATATATATATATATATATATATATATATATATATATATATATATATATATATATATATATATATATATTGTTACGTATATCTGATATAAGTCATTTATATTTATTTTTATTGTTTGTCAGATTCAAATTTGACATTTTAAGTTTAAGATTTATTCATTGGGAGATGACCTGTACTTTACAAAATAAACACCAGGTGTTGACCTCATTTCTGACCTGACTTCAGAGTTGTAAACAAGCTTTTAAAATGATTGGCTGGTTCCAAGGACATTATGGAGCTTTGTATAAACATCTTTCTATTTTTAGTTGGGTCATACGGTGGGTACATGTGTTTTTGAACGTAAATTTGTTCTAAAAGATTCTAGAAGATCACGTGACCCCTTTCTTGTTTACGAAAAAACAGGTATATAAATTATGTTTTGGAGCAAACTATTCAGTAGAACTGGGTCTGTTAGAATATTAAGTTGTGTCTTTTTGAGTTACCTTGTATTGGAAATTATTTCAATTCGTTTGGATTAAAGAGGATTTATTTGTTATTTATCTGGTAAAGAATTGTGCTCATAGAATTTTAATACCAAGAACTGACTTCATCAAATGACATCATCTTCCATCTTAGATACATCGCTGGAATTCGAACTTGGAATTATTTGGACATTGTAATACGAGGACTTTTGCAATTTCTCTAGTGGATAATATTATGAATTATTTTTGGATTAATATTGGAATTGATTCTTAAAACCGTAAGTTTATTTTTCTTTTCAGGAAAATATTTGTGCTCAATAAATTGTTTATTAAGTTTTTTCAAGCTTGTTATTTTCACTCTTTCTATGTTACTGTTTATTCGAGCCTAAGCACGTAACATATAAATTGGGGGCTCGTCCGGGATTGGAATTTGGCTAGAAATTTTTTTTTTAAAATTTGAATTCCCCTAGTTTTTGACTTTTTAAAAGAATCTTTAGTGAGATTGACAGGATTGTAATAAAATGACATCTAAAGTAGAAATATTTCTCTCTAATCCTACTCAGGAGCATTTAGATCTTTTCAAAAAAGATGAGTTGATTCAACTTGCCAGAAAATATGATCTTTCTGAAGTCAAGGCTTCTTTAACGAAACAAGATATCAAAAAGATTTTGGTCCAATATTCGGTAGAAAAGAATGTTTTGGAAAAAAGTGCTTAAATTTCGGTCAGTAAGTCTGCATCAAATAATGACATTAAAATAAAAGAATTAGAATTTAAATTTCATGATGGAATTAGAGTTGAAGAAGCTGCAATTTCAGAGAGAGAGAGAGAGAGAGAGAGAGAGAGAGAGAGAGAGAGAGAGAGAGAGAGATAAGAAAGAAATGGAATATCAATGTAAATTGAAAGAAATAGAGCTGGCAAGTGAAAAACACCTTCATACTTCAAATCCAAATTTAAGTTTTGATTTAGCAAGGAATATTAGATTAGTGCCCCCTTTTAAAGATAAAGAAGTAGACAAATATTTCATTCTTTTTGAAAAAGTTGCAGAAAATTTAAAGTGGCCAAGAGAGAATTGGACTCAGTTACTACAATGTGTACTTACTGGTAAGGCTAGTGAGATTTACACTTCACTGTCCGTTCAGCAAAGTAGTGATTATGATGTGGTTAAAGAATGCATTTTAAGAGGTTATGAGTTAGTCCCTGAAGCTTATCGGCAAAAATTCAGAAATTACAGAAAAGAAGCTGGACAAACTCATGTCGAAGTTGCTAGAGAAAAAGAGCAGTTGTTTGATAGATGGTGCTTAACCAAGAAAGTCGAACAAGATTATCAAAATCTCAAGCAAATGATATTAATTGAAGAGTTCAAAAACTGTGTCCATAGTGACATTAAGTCTTATCTCGATGAGCATAGGATTTAAACCTTGGAGAATGCTGCTCGAGCTGCTGACGAATATTCTTTGACACATAAAGTTAATTTTGTTAACAAGACTTGTTACTCAACAGTCTTCTGGCAGAAAAGTATTTCAGCCTAATACCAGCCCTTTTAAAACTCAAACTAGCACAACTTTAAAAAATCAAACTTCAGAGAAGCTTGATTCTAGACCCTTGTCTCTTCCGACGTGTACCTATTGCAAGAAAAAAGGACACGTTATTTCTGATTGCTACAAATTGAAAAATAGGCATCAGAATCAAGACAGACCTGTTCCAAATGCTCTTATTTCTAAGAGGTTGAGGTCACGGTCATGTATTGAAAGCAATACAGTTGTTGGATCTAATAAATCTCAGTCTGATTTTATTATGGAGAATTATGAACCATTCATATCGAAGGGTTCTATATCACTCTTGAGTGATTCAGCCAATCCCACCCCTATTAAAATTTTAAGGGACACAGGAGCTTTTCAGAGTCTTTTATTGTCAGGTACTTTGCCTTTTTCTGTGAAGTCTTCTTCTAATGAAAGTGTTCTTATTAAGGGAGCAGAGTGCGGCTTTCTTAATGTTCCTCTCCATTGTGTAAATTTGTCATCAGACTTAGTGTCAGTTTGACAGCCGGAACAGCCTCGGTTTTACCCGATGAGGGCATTCATTTATTGCTAGGCAACGACTTAGCTGGGACAAGGTTGTGGTTAATCCACTTAAAAATGACAAGCCTGATTTGGATCAGAAAGTTGATTCAATTAAAAAAGAATTCCCATATATATTTCAAGCTTGTGCAGTTACCAGAGCTATGGCAAAGAAAGCTCTTGAGAATGATGTTGATGAAGCCAGTATTCCTTTAGCTGACACGTGTATAGGTCAGGCTTTTGATGAGGTCACTTTTACTCCTTGTTTGGATCAATCAGAAGGTATTGATCATAGTGATCCTCTTTAAACAACTCATTCTCTTTATTCTAATCAGGGTGATAAACGACAGTCACTTGTCGTCGAACCGGAAAAAGATCCTGAGATCTCCTGTTTGTTTCAAAGGGCCATAAGTGAAACTGAAGCCACTGAAGTTCCTGTCTGTTATTTCATTAAAAATGGAATTTTTATGAGAAAATGGAGACCTCCCGAGGTACCTGCTGTTGATGAGTGGTCGGTGAACTATCAAATAGTAGTTCCAAAAACTTACAGACAGGAAATACTTAATTTGGCCCATGAAACTCCTTTGGCTGATCACTTAGGGATTAATAAAACTTATCACTAGATATTGACTGACTTCTATTGGCCAAAAATCAAAAGTGATGTTGCCAAATACTGTAGATCTTGTCATACTTGTCAAATGGTAGAAAAACCCAATCAGAAGATACCTAAGGCTCAACTACAACCTATTGCTGAATTTGACGAACCATTTAGTAGAATTATGGTAGATTGTGTAGGTCCATTACCCAAGACCAAGTCAGGTAACCAATACCTGTTGACCATTATGTGTGCGTCAACAAGGTTTCCAGAGGCAATTCCGTTGAGGAATATAAAATCTAAAACAATAGTAAAAGCTTTGATAAAGTTTTTTTTACTCAGTATGGCCTTCCCAAATCTGTTCAGTCTGATCAAGGTTTAAACTTCATGTCTGGAATTTTCCAACAAGTTATGTATGAACTGGGCATTCAGCATTTCAGATCTTCTGCCTATCACCCTGAGAGCCAAGGGGCATTAGAAAGATTCCATCAGACTTTGAAAAATATGATCCGATCATATTGTTTTGATACGAATAAAGATTGGGATGAAGGCATTCATTTACTATTGTTTGCTGTTAGAGAATCAGTTCAAGAATCTTTAGGCTTCAGTCCCTTTGAACTGTTTTTGGGACACACTGTGCGTGGACCATTGAAGTTATTGAAAGAGAAACTTCTCTCTAATGAAGATACTGAGATCAATCTTCTTGATTATGTTTCCGATTTTAGATACAAGTTGTCAAAGGCTTGTGAGATCGCAAGAGCAAATCTGCACTCTGATAAATCTAAAATGAAATCAAGATACGATAAAAAAAATCGAAGGAAAGGAGTTTTCAACCTGGTGATAAGAGTCCTGGCTATCTTACCAATGCCACAAAATCCTCTTCAGGCCAAATATTATGGTCCCTACACAGTTGACAGGAAAATTAATGACTTAAATTACATCATAAATACTCCTCGGAGGCGCAAACAAAAACAACTCTGTCATATAAACATGCTAAAAGAGTATATTGAAAGAGATAGCCATGTTAAACCTGTAATTAATTTAGTTGTACCTGTCCCACTCAGTAAAGAAATATCATCAGATTCTATTGATATTGGAATGACGAATCTTTGTAATTCAGAAATTATGAAAGATCTAGACCAGAAACTTCACATTTACAAGTGCCTGAAAGAAATGAACTGAAACAGTTATTATTTGAATATGAGCACTTATTTCCAGATATTCCTACAAGGACAGACAAACTTTTTCATGACTTTGAAATTGTAAATTCCAAACCTGTTAAACAACATCCATACAGGATGAATCCACTCAAACAGGAATACTTAAAAAAGGAAAGTCAATATTTGCTGCAGAATGATTTTATCGAGCCCAGTAAAAGTGATTGGAGTTCATCATGCATACTTGTTCCAAAACCAAATGAAACTTTCCGTATGTGCACTGATTATAGGAAGGTGAACAGTGTGACAAAAACAGATTCATTCCCATTACCAAGAATTCACGATTGTATTGATAAAATCGGGAATGCCAAGTATGTCACCAAATTTGACCTTCTGAAAGGTTTTTGGCAGATTCCACTAACGGAAAGAGCAAAGGAAATCTCGGCAGTTGTGACTCCAGATGGACTTTACCATTATAAAGTAATGCCATTCGGAATGAAAGGGTCAACAAGTACATTTCAACGTCTTATGAATATGAACACCTCTAGTTTAGAAAATTGTGATGCCTATATAGATGACGTCATCATCTACAACGACACCTGGATAGAATATCTAGCAACAATTCGAAAATTCTTTGACAGACTCACTGATGCATGTTTGACAGTTAATTTATCTAAAAGTGAGTTCTGCTGTGCTAGTGTGACTTTCTTAGGACATATTGTGGTACATGGACAAGTTAAACGAATAGATGCTAAGGTTGAGGCTATTTCTAAATTCCCTGTGCCTGAAAGAAGAAAGCAACTGATGCGGCTTTAAGGTACGACCGGATACTATCGGAACGTTTGTTCCAATTTTTCTATAATTGCAGAACCCCTGACAAATTTATTAAAGAAGAAGAACAAATTCTTTTGGACTGAAAAATGTCAGGAGGCTTTTGACAAGTTAAAAGCCATACTTGAAACAGCACCAGTTCTTGCAGTTCCAAATTTCAATCAGTCTTTCAAATTATCTGTCGATGCAAGTGATGTTGGTGTTGGAGCAGTTTTAATTCAAGAAGACAAAAATGGTATTGAACATCCAGTGTGCTATTTTTCAAAGAAATTAAATAAGCACCAGAGAAATTATTCAACTATCGAGAAGGAATGTTTGGCATTGATTTCGGCTTTACAACATTTTGAAGTTTATGTTAGTTCAGCTCCTTCTTGTGTTATAGTTTTTAGTGACCGCAACCCTCTTACTTTCATCGGCAACATGAAAAATAAAAATCAAAGGTTACTAAGGTGGAGTTTGTTATTGCAGGAATATAATCTTGACATCCGGCACATCAAGAGAAAAGATAATATAATAGCAGACGCTCTTTCCCGTGTTTAACAATATCTTATATCATATACACTTTGTAATTTATACGAGTTCTTTTAACCACAGGTGTAAATTGGTTTGTGGTAAAAAGAAAGTTATATCATATAAACCTTTCTTTTTATTTTTGGGGGGAAGGTGTTACGTATATTTGATATGTAATTCATATTTATTTTTATTGTTTGTTTGTCAGATTCAAATTTGACATTTTAAGTTTAAGATTTATTCATTGGGAGATGAACTGTACTTTACAAAATAAACACCAGGTGTTGACCTCATTTCTGACCTGTCTTCAGAGTTGTAAACAAGCTTTAAAAATGATTGGTTGGTTCCAAGGACATTATGGAGCTTTGTATAAACATCTTTCTATTTTTAGTTGGGTCATACGTGAGTTTTTGAACGTAAATTTGTTCTAAAAGATTCTAGAAGATCACGTGACCCCTTTCTTTTTTTACGTAAAAAACGGTATATAAATTATGTTTTGGAGCGAACTATTTAGTAGTACTGGGGCTGTTAGAATATTAAGTTGTGTCTTTTTGAGTTACCTTGTATTGGAAATTATTTCAATTCGTTTCGATTCAAGAGGATTTATTTTGTTATTTATCTGGAAAAGAATTGTGCTCATAGAATTTTATTACCAAGAACTGACTACATAAAGTGGCATCGTCTTCCATCTTGGATACTTCGCTGAGATTCGAACTTGGAATTATTTGAACATTTTATTAACAGGACTTTTGCAATTTCTCTAGTGGATAATATTTTGAATTATTTTTGGATTAATTTTGGAATTGATTCTTAAAACCGTAAGTTTATTATTCTTTTCTGGAAAATATTTGTGCTCAATAAATGGTTTATTAAGTTTTTACAAGCTTGTTATTTTCACTCTTTCTATGTTACTGTTTATTCGAGCCTAAGCACGTAACAATATATATATATATATATATATATATATATATATATATATATATATATATATATATATATATATATATATATATATATATATATATATATATATTGTACATATATTACGTTCTCTGTAAACGTGTGAAACATTTGTTATGCTTTTGTCATGTTTCATTGAAATATCAAGTATGAAAGAGAGAGGAGAGAGGGAGGTGCTTTCGTGTCTTCGCTTTAGCCGTAAGAAAAAAAAAATAGAAAAATCACTTTACGTTACAGTACTTTGTGAACAAAGAATATTGTTATTTCACTCTACTTCAAGAGACAGGGTTAACAGATTTATTATCTCATTTGTTGTTGTTGTTTATACAAAATGTTGATAAGGGAAATTACTCTTGAATTAGATCAAGCTGTGGACTTCCGGTTTTTCTTACGGATTTGCACTGAAAACTACTGATTTGCAAAATGGCAGCCTCCATGAATAAATCGCCTGGGAAAGATTAAAATACATTTTCACGATATTCATGCTCATAATAACATAGCACGTTGAGAGCGTATGAGTTTGGAAATGAAAGAAAAGACGGTTGAAGATAGAGTTGTAGATGTTGTGTCTGAACTTATGGTAAATACGAAATTACGGTTCTTTTGTTCATCTTTACGCTACAGTCATTATATATATATATATATATATATATATATATATATATATATATATATATATATATATATATATATATATATATATATATATATATCGTATTTTAACCAGATGGCTTTACTTGAGCAAAGCGTAAACTATTCATTGCGGTAAATTCTAACTGCTGGTAGTTCCTAGATCACATTCTGGTAATTGCAAAAAGGTTTAAGAAAATAAAATTATTAGTAAACTCTTGCTAGGCCCGGAACTATTTTAGTTTCTTAAAATTCTCCAGCAAATTGACAAAGCTGAAAACATTTAAGTAATTTTTAAATAACGCTATAAATGTACACTTATACATGTACACATGTACACGATACCTTATGTACGAATGTCTTGGCACTATAATTTCTGAATTTATTTGGACGGTAATGAATAGAAATAAGTAGTGGTCAGATCAGGAAGTATTTCCATTTTGTCTGTCATTACTGGTGGTGGGGACCACAGGGGCTTGTTACAAAGAAAATTGGGAGTCTATCCTGTAACAGTATAATACAAGGGAAGACATGAGTCCTCACCCATCGGTAGTTTCATCTATGCTAGTTTATCACAATTGCATCTGCTATTTTCCAATTAAAGCCAGTCTTAATCAAGAATTGTTGAATTTTCAAACAACTCAACACACTTTATTTAGTTTGTGACATATTGGAAAAAATGCAACAGTTCACCAATTTTGACATCTAGACAAGAATTGGTCTGGCAGTGCCATTTGCATTCGGATAGTCATGGATTACACCATTGTCTGAAAGGTAAGATCAGAACAGCCTCGAGTCTGTAGTCAATATTGTTAATGTTCATTGTGATGCATTTTAATTTTGGTGGCAAAAACAAATATTGATTTTCGTTAATTTGGATATTGAACATATCTTAACATTTTGATAAGTAGCATAATCTATGTTGCTAAGCTTTTTTTATCATGACACAATAAAATTATCCATTTAATTGATTGCTCTCATCTCCTTGTATTTAGCGCTGAACTATACTTGAGGTTGCTCTGATCTTACCTTTCTGTCAATATCTGTAAAAGCCAAAATTGTGTAAAAATGTGGTCTTAATTTATGTCTTATTAATGTGAAAGTGAAAATTAAAAGGGATTGGCAAAAAAATCGATAAGGGCAATTTAAGAAGACAGCCCAGGTATTTGTTCCATATAATTGCCTACCTGTATGATAATATTTTATTTTAGACTAATTCATCAAACAATATTGTTTTTTATGAATAACTATATTATTATATTATTATAATTTTTTTGGGGCATTAACTCATTCAGCCCCAGCACTGTTATCAGCATCACTGCTGCTATGTCCAAGCCACACTAAGCTGTGTCTAGCTGCTTGTGCCAGAGATAGTTTTTGCTTATTTAGACAATTTTGTAAATATCATGCACATGTATTCACTCTTACCTGGATTTTTCTTCATGAACTTTTTACCAATTTTTCCAAATGAATGTGTCTACACAGTGATACATTTTTGTCCATTTGTCCAAGTATTTCACAACTTATTTGTACATTATTTACAAATTAAAATGATCACTACAATCAGCTAGATCCGCAAGAACTCTTTATCATCATTGCCATCAGCATCCTCATCTTCTGATAATTCAGTCTCAGAAACTTCTATGTCCAAATCGAAATCTCGCAAAATAATCAACTGCTGAACATATCTTTTGTCTGCTTGCTCAATATTGCTTATATCTAGAGCTGTACCGATTAATCGCCCGTACTCATAATCGGGCTGATTATTAGAACAATCGGTATCGGCAGAAATAATCGGTGCCGATGCAAATAAATTTCCAAAATATAATTTCAATTATAACATTCATCATGACATGGCTTGAATTTTAAAACAGAATTAAATAGTGGAAACTAAAGAATAAACATTTGATTTGGGGATTAATTGAAAGACAATATATTCTTAAAAGTAACTACTGTTTTAACACACTTGCTGTAAACTACTCCTGATTTTTGCTGAGAACATTATGTCCTTGATTTTCATTTTCTTCTAACAAGAAAAGTCCTACATGTTCAGTTGCATCACCTGTGAATTATTTAGTTGTGACGAAATAATTACTTTCTATAAAGAATTCGCATCTTTACTAAATAGAATGATAAGTTTAGACATTATTCACATAATTTAATGATTTTTTTTTAACTATGCAACAATACAAAATAAAAAATAAAACAGAACTGATGCGTCTCAGCTCAATATATGCAGCCTTGCATATGTTCATGACATGTTAGTGCATTATGAGAGTACTATCTAGAGTAACGCATAGGTTCCGTACTGACTGTGAGAATTTAATGTTGGTGTTGCTGATATTTATTGTTTGAGGTAAAGGGTGTTAATGAGAAAGTCTGTATGTTGTGATCAGAATGGCCTCAGTTTTATCATTCATCTGCAGCTTGTTACATGTCATCCATGATTTCACATCAGAAATGCACCTCTCTACTCCTTGGATGGTAGCATCAATTTCATTTGGGTGGCTAGAATTGTATATTTTAGTGTCATCAACATACAATTGGTGAGACACTAGGTGATGATCTATGACACTTGAGAGCGGCTGAGTGTATAGAATGAAGAGGACAGGATCAATAACAGATCCCTGTGGAACACAACATAGCTCAACTGGGCTGGAGTTTATTTTATTTGCAGATACAGTTTTCCTGTTGACCTTGAACTACTTTAAGGCTAGACAGTTAAGTAATATATAATGGTCTATTGTGTCAAATACTGCAGACAGACCAAGGAGGGTGAGGACTGTAATCTTTCCGCTATCCAAAGCAGAGAGAATGTCATTAAATACTTTCAAAAAGTAGTTTCATTACTGTGGCAAGAGTGATATGCAGACTGTACATTGCTAAAAAGACTGTTTGAATTCAAATGAGATACAAGTTGGGTTAGAACAACTTTTTCTAAGATTTTTTTATATCAATGGGAGATTAGAAACTGGGCAGTAGTTCTTCAAATCGTTTTTGTCAAGTGTTATGATGGCAGTTTTGAAAAATGATGGGAATTCCCTTGCTGAGAAAGAGATATTAATAACATCAGTTAGTGAAGGCAATATTGGGTCTAAGAACTCAAGCAGCAGTAATGTTGGAATTGGATCAAGTTCACGTGACTTTGGTGCACATTTCTTCATGATTGAACATACTAAATCCATAGGGACAGGTTCAAATGCTCCTAATGGTTGTTGCTGAAATTCTTTGTCATAACTGTATGGTGACAGCGAGTCAATTGAAATTGTGTTGTCAAGTGTATCTCTAATGGTTTGTACTTTGTCTAGGAAGAAAGTTGCAAATAGGTCCAGAAGGTCTGCTGGAGAGAAGGTAGTTGGAAGTGGTGTACATTTGTTCCTTGATATTAGTTTATTAGTTATTTTGAAGAACTCTTTGCAGCTGGAACTCTCTGTGATCTTGGTACTGTAGTGAGATAATTTGGCTTAATGGACTATGTTTGTGACGTTCTTCCTAGATTTGTTTATGAATGGTGAGTCTGGTGGAAAGCCAAACTACTATGAGAGGAGTAGTTTTAGTACTATGGCAACAGCTACCGGTATATGCAGACTGCATTGCTAAAAAGACTGAATTCAAATGAGATACAAGTTGGGTGTGTATGTGTATAAGTATATATATATATATATATATATATATATATATATATATATATATATATATATATATATATATATATATACACTGTCTCTGTAAATTGCAGAATAACAATAATATTTATTTCAGAGGGATGAGAGAATAAACAGAATCCACATCTCCATAGTGCACTCTCTCTCTCTCTCTCTCTCTCTCTCTCTCTCTCTCTCTCTCTCTCTCTCTCTCTCTCATGGTTAAACAAGAAAGACAAAGTATGGCCTTGAGGAGAAATTATCTGCAATTTGCTCAAACCTTATGAGATCTTACTGATACAAAAAGCAGAATTTTCACTGCACTGGAAAGTAATATACATGTTCTAAATTGATAACATTGTGAATGAGGATATATAAACAAATTAGAATCTTAAAACTTTGCTTGTAAGTAGATACCCTCTTCTGGCACAGTGTGGCAGTGGTAAATTTCACCAGCAAAATGTCCAATTAAAAATGGGATGTTAAGGGTTGGCAGAAGTAAAACATTGAGTTAATACATATAATTGTATGCAATTTGATATGCTTAAATTATTTTGTGCTTCTTGCAGGCCACCTCTCTTCTGAATGTTAATGCTCTTGAGATATCAGCTGACTGTAATATGGTAATATAATTTGATTGATAATTTAGGAAAGATGCTCAGAACATGCAGTAAAGTGCCGCTTGGGTTAGGGGAGTAGTCTTTATTATTACTGCTTCGGTAGAATGAATACAGTAGTGGATTCTTCTCATGGGATGACCTCACCTGGAGAAGTATCTAATAAACATGCAGACCATTGAGTTATATATACTTTACTTAGCGACTATAGAGGATGAGGTAGACTTTTCCCAGGGGATGGCTTGTTTTTAGAAGGTCCTAATCAATGGGAATTGTCATATATACTGTGCTTGATCTATTGACTATTATTTACAAGTAGGATTCTCCTAAATGGAAGACCTATAAACAAAGGATCATTTTAAATATAAACAGGGTCAGTGCAAAACAGTGGACTTGTAGCTGGCAACCTGAGTGTTGAGGGGTCAAGGAGGTCATGAAAAGTCATGGTTTTATTAACAGTATGATTATATCATGTTGTTGACATAAATAATTAAAAAGATATTAGAGCTTTGTTTGAAAAAATGTCAGTTCTGTAGCCTCAGCAACAATGACCAATAAGTTGTTTCATTAACAAACTGTTTTGGAGATGAAGCAATACTTTTAATTCAAATAGTGGGAAATGTAGTCACTGATGAATGATTTTAAGTGGTGTTGGTGTAAGAGAATATATTGATGCTTCTTATTTCTAATTTTTTGTGTATTTGCAGAGAGGTGAGGCCATAGAGGAGGGGTTTTCTGGTTTTATCAAGCACACAGCAACCTCTCTACAATGGAAAAGAGAACTCTGCTTTAATACCATGACTGAACTGTGGGCTAACATACCACAGGTCAGTTTCGAGATTTCTCAAGCTGCATTTTTTTTTTTTTTATAGCATGGTGGGTGTTCAATCCCTCTAAAGACATTGGCATGTTGTACACTCTTCCATTACTAAAAATAGTTTGTGTTAACAGCATGATGCTTTCTGTATTTAGTTCTTCTTGCCTTTTGAATATGAAGGGCCAACCAGGCCTATGTAGTGAGACATCTCAAATTCTACTCACGATATGAAACAGTGTAAGAGTTACCTCCCTTAACATATGCAAAACACTACATACGTTTCAGTCCGAATGGGCAGAAAGAATGAGTCTTCATGACATATGGATATGTTGAGAACTGGTTGAGGGGAATTCAGAGGTTATGTCCACTGAGTTCTTTCTTTAATTATGGCATAAAAGCTAATATGGTGTTTGTGTAACCCTCTTTTACACTTTCCTGATATGTTCCTTTGTCCAGACTGAGTGGAATCCAAAACAAATTGAGGTTTATTAAAGTTTGATATTTGAAGCATATAGAAGTGCAGATGTCTCTGGAAATGCAAAGTAAATCAGTTTGGGTCTGCAGTATTGAAATAACAGGTTTGATATTGGTATCAGTCACCAGTTCAATCATTGTAAGATTAAAATTGATATGTAATAATGAAAAATCTGTTAAATGCTTGATACATTACAAAATCATTTCAATAAAAATTACTTATTGTAGGTAACTGTAAGATATATTTTCTCAAAATATTTAATGAATTTTTTAAAATTTTCTTTTGAGTGCTGTTTGTGAAATACAATGGTTATGGATTGCATGTGTAGGACAAGTCAGTAAGCATAGTTATGTTCTGGAACAACTATACTGTGTTTATATGGGACAAGTCAGTAAGCATACTGTAGTTGTGTTCTGGAACAACTATACTGTAAATGTGGGACAAGTCAGTAAGCATAGTTGTGTTCTGGAACAACTATGCTGTGTAAATGTGGGACAAGTCAGTAAGCATAGTTGTGTTCAGGAACAACTATGCTGTGTAAATGTGGGACAAGTCAGTAAGCATAGCTGTGTTCTGGAACAACTATGCTGTGTTTATGTGGGAGAAATCAGTAAGCATAGCTGTGTTCTGGAACAACTATGCTGTGTTTATGTGGGAGAAATCAGTAAGCATAGCTGTGTTCTGGAACAACTATGCTGTGTAAATGGGGGACAAGTCAGTAAGCATAGCTGTGTTCTGAAACAACTATGATGTGTAAATGTGGGACAAGTCAGTAAGCATAGCTGTGTTCTGGAACAACTATGCTGTGTAAATGTGGGACAAGTCAGTAAGCATAGTTGTGTTCTGGAACAACTATACTGTGTTTATGGCCAGTAATCTTTAACAAAGACTAGTATTTCATGTAAGGTAATGAAGCTATTATTTCTTTTATACCTATCTCTGATTTACCTGCTGTAATGTCCAATGAGTCATGTTGTTCCGCATTGTGTAATTTAATAATGTAACTATAGACTAATGGGTTCTTGCTGGATTAGAAACACAAAATCACCATCGCTATCATCACATTAAATGAGAAATCTGAAGTGTTTGCTGTTTATCTAAGACTTCTCTTAGCTTTTAATCACCTCTTTAGCAATTAACTGTATAAGATATTCACATTTAGCAACAAACTGTATAAGATATCCAACTTTAACAATTAACTGTATATGATATCCACATTTAGCAAAAGGTATAAGATATCCAACTTTAGCAATTAACTGTGTAAGATATCCAACTTTAACAATTAACAGTATAAGATACCCATCTTTAGCAATTAACTTTTTAAGATATCCAACTTTAACAATTAACTGTATAACATATCCAACTTTAACAATTAACTGTATAAGATATCTAACTTTAGTACTTAACTATAAGATATCAAACCTTAGCAATTAACTGTATAAGATATCCAACTTTAGCAATTAATAATATAAGATATCCAAAGCTGATACTTTCTTATGAGCATTAAATGTGAAGCTGTATGAATCAAGACTGTTTTCTTTTTCTACACACTACAGGTTTTGAGAATATATTGCAATGTCACTCTTATAGTCATTAGATTTAGTAGTGGAATTTATGTTAGATTTAGTCAGAGGCTTGTAAGTAATACAGTTGTGTTTCTGTGTGAAACACCATTGCATGGCTGGTATTTATATGTATATTCTGCACAGTTTTAGAAATGACTGATTTGCAGTATTGTATACTAAATTATGAAGTACCGCTATATTGTTGCAAGAAAGTAAATTAGTGGACATTTGCAGAAACGTTTTTTCAGTTCTAAGATATTTGAAATACCTATACATGTACTGCCAATTTCTTTGTAGGAAAGTCACCTTCCAGCTCTGAAGGCCTATGTTCAGTGTTACTTTGAACAGATTAATCACAATCGGGTGGATCTTCTGGCAGAGATTCTGGAGGTCATGGTGGAAAACAGCATTTTACAAGCCAGGTGAGACCACTGAGACATTTTGTTTTAGACCAGTTGACATGGTTTTAGTATTAAAAAAGTTATCTCCCATTTTGAAGTGAAAATAGAGTTTTTGCATTAATTCATAATCATATTAGAATTCATAAGATATTGATCAATGTTGTTTCACTTTGTCATAAACGTAATAACTGTATTATAAACCTCCTCTCTTCAGGTCAGAGGTCATGTGGAGAATAAGTAGCATTATTGTGGGGTTCCACAGTGGCAATAATTATATGCACAGAATTTGATTTCACTCCATAAAAAATTATTTTTGTCTACAACATTCACAAATTGAACTTATTTTTGCATGCTAAAACCTAAATAATTTATTAACTAATATTCTATCTTTGTAAAACAGCCCTGCACTTATCTGAATTGCCCCCACCCCAACTCCCAAATTTTGGTCTGTTAGCTAAGAACCTGATCTTATTGCTTTTACCCAGCAACCAAAATCAGTTGCATATTTACATTTATATTTTCACGCCTAAAGTAAAAGTTACACAATTTTGCACATCTTTAAGTGGCAAGTATTCACATCATTTGGATTCTTATAAATCCACATTCCTTTGGAAGGTCATTATTTAGACATTTCAAAAAGTGTATACAGCAATGTTAAAGTGTGTGTGTGTATATATATATATATATATATATATATATATATATATATATATATGTGTGTGTGTGTGTGTGTGTGTCCACCATTGTAAGGGACTGATTGATAATTTTCATTTGGAAGTTTCTTGATCACAGTTAAGATGCAACAAAGCATTAAATAATCAGAATCATTAACAGACTGGTTTTAGAAAATTATTAAATTTTATATTTAATGTAAAATGAGTAAATGGGCGTACATGACCCGTGTGACTTTTACATTAGTAAGTATATACAAATGGTTATAGGCTATGAATGTCCTTAGTTCCAAGTTATGACCCAGTGTATTATATGATTTATGTTTTCTTCAGGATGTTCAAAATTCAACCACTCAACAGCCAAGTACTTCCCTTCTACAAATTATAAACCCTGCTATCCCAGTCCAAAAAATTGGTCCCCAGACCTGTACTGATATAGATAGATGGTTAGAGATCTGAACTCATTATAAAATCATGCAGCTGATGCAGACTGGTCTGTCTGCAACACATCAGTGTAAATTGTAAATACTTGTATTTCACACGGCTCTCGAGTTACAAATAGTTAATGGAGATGTTTTATCAATATATACAGAATATTTCCAAATACAATTCTATGTTTGACAACTCATAAAATCCACATGTAAAAATAACACAACCTGACTTTATGTCATCATTTCTGATTTCATGACTGTGTCCAACTGTTTGTCTTAGCAATAAGATGCGACCTTTGATCAATCAGTCATTTAAAAGTTTGGTTTGGTCATGTGACTCAACTCGAGCATCTGTGGATTGTCATGTGACAATCACATGCAATTAGAAAGCAAATATCTATACTTAAGAGGAAAGAAAATTTCAAATTTTACGTTATAATGGATTTTTTGTTCAGTTCATTTAATAAATGTTTGAGCAACAAACACAAAATGGAGGATAATATTTGTTGAGTCCAGTCGTATGGCCAAAGAAAATGAAACTTTCAGAGGTGTGAAGGAATGAAAGTTGCATCTGATTGGATAATTGTGTCATTTGCATGTTTAAATGTCTTTTCATGCTGGTAAAGTATCTCAGTAGTTTCTTTCTTGTGGCCCTTGGGCTGAATTGGAGAGGATGAGTAAAGGGAACATTTGGGAATGACTTGGGGGTCTTAGTCTGACTTGTATTGACATAGGACATTGGTCACACATTGCTATATTACTTCTTGGGAGCATTTGCAATTTTTGTAAAATAACTCCAATCCATCGCCCTGGTCCCATCCCCCATAGATAAGGTAAAAATTGCAAATGTGTGGACCACCAATAGTACAATAATGTATGTAGTTTTGATGGTGTAGAAGCAGTTCAAATACATTGCACTTTTATATGTATGTATGTATGTATGTATGTATGTATGAATGTATGTATGTATATGGACTGTAGCATGCTATCCCTATGTTTCTTTGGTAAATGGAAAATAAAAAACAATTTACTAATAAAATAATCTTCGACTGATCAACTCTTTTTTCTTGAAAACTTCAGAGTAATTCAAATAGCAGTGGCATGTAAAAAAATTCTAATTTATATTCACCTTTAAGTCGGGTCCAGCTGCAATCAGCATAGATCCAGATCCGCCATTACATAATACACCAGCTGATCAGGGTCTGTCTTGTTGATTTTACTGAGTATTCTTAAGAAACTGTATTGACCAAGAATTGCTAGTCTGTTATGTAACAGCAGACCTGGCTTGATGCTGTTGGCAATTGGACCCGACCTATACATAAGTCTATTCAGTAAGTAAATAATTAAACATGTACTAAATATAGTCATAACATATATATTGCTAATTATAATACATGATTGGTGTTTTAAAGAGAATAAGGTGGAGAAACATGTGATGATATGTTACCTGTTAAAAGAAGCTGAAAGGAATGTAAAATGGATTTGTTTCAATTAGAGTATATTGGCAGTGATCTGTGCGCCAGTGGAACAATTTCAAGATATCGACTACAGTATTATTGAAATATACCTAACCATATAGAGTACATGCTCATTGTTTTAATATAACAGAAGTCATTCTATCTGATCCAGATTCTGATCACATGACTAAATGTAGTGGTATAGATTAGTTATGGATACACCAGCTTGATACTTTCCAGAGATTAGCATTTCAGTTTTTTTTTAAAGTCATTTTCATTCCGTATGAGTACCTATTATTAAGACCTTATTGTCAATCAGACCAGGGGAAATGCCATTTGCTTCTACAATTTGATGTTATCATTTATGCAAATAATTAACTACAGCCAGCTATTTTAGATTGGAAAACAATGTCATACTGATTATGCAGAAATTATACAAAATATTTGTTGACTGTTAGGTCATAAGTTCCCTAATTGGACTTGTTGTAAGTTTATTCTCTCTTTATACCTTTTTTTTTTTATCCTTGGAAGGCCTGTCTGTGAAACTCTTTTGAGCAACGAGAAATTGATGTATCAGCATGCGCATATGTGGATTAGAACATTTCAAATAATACGTAAAATTATTGG
Organism: Unio pictorum; assembly: GCA_030141615.1. Taxonomy (NCBI): domain Eukaryota; kingdom Metazoa; phylum Mollusca; class Bivalvia; order Unionida; family Unionidae; genus Unio; species Unio pictorum. The sequence goes on along the minus strand of JARLTB010000360.1, from coordinate 2,682,662 downwards.
GGGAGTAGATTACAAGGTAAGTTGGTATCAGCAATTAAGTTCTTTTAATTTTGATCAGTACATAATGTGCCATATTTTGCAGTTATAGTGATATCATATATTGACAGTGTATATTACAATCATATTGACATAGTGATTTCATAGTGATATCATATATTGATTTATTGCAATACTGGTATCTTATAGTGCAGTCAAAGTAACATCATATATTGACATCATAATTATATTATATAGTACATTCATAACAGAGATGATTTACGATTTTTGTTTCTTTCACTTGTACAGGACAAGTGGTTTCAGAAAATTCATTTGACCTATCTGCCTTTTCATTTGTCCCTAAGTTTCAATCCCTTGCTTTGATTTGATAAGATGTATACACTTTAATCCATAGACAAAAACAAACAAAACAATGAATTCATTTATTTATTTCTAAAAGGCTTTTATATTTTAGTTTTTGTTGTCAGCATATCTTACAGACACTTATTTTTTGCTTTGATTCGAGTTTTTCAGTCAGCAAGGACAATTGAATTTACTGGAATCTAGACTTTCCATATCTTGTTCTTGAAAGACTTTATCAAGAGACAGAACAAAGTTCATGCCCTACATATGTTCTTTTGATTAAGTTCAAGTTTAACACTTCTTATCCCAGAGCACATATAGCAAATTAATGCAATTAAGACTAAGTTTAACACTTCTTATCCCAGAGCATACATGGCATTTCGATGTAATTAAGACCAAGTTTAACACTTTTTATCTCAGAACACACATGGCATTTCGATGTACATGTAATTAAGACCAGGTTTAACACTTCTTATCCCAGAGCACATATAGCAAATTGATGTAATTAAGACCAAGTTTAACACTTCTTATCCCAGAGCACACATGGCATTTCTATGTACATGTAATTAAGACTAAGTTTAATAAAGTCCTGTAGGACACAACATTTCCATTACAAAAAGTAGCTTGCCATACAAGGATAGTATGTAAACTCTGGCATAAACAGTTTTACTTTTTTATCTCTATTATATTCTGACAGGATTCATAATGTCCAAGACTGTCATGAAACATGCTGATTATATCCTGAATTTGTCAGTTCCATGACAGTGGTTAAATTTCAGCCCCATGCCAGTTTGAGATATTGTTTGCAATAGCTGCAAAATTTTGCCTTCAAACTCAATGAATTCATGCCATGAATAATTACCAACCTAATGGGTCAGAGAAAAATTATTTGTCATATCTGACATTTTGTTGCTGCTACGGAGTCTGACCTGAATCTTTTTTTACTTCAGATGCAGTGGTAGCCTTATTCTTGATCCCTATACTTTTGGGTGAATTTTTCTTCTCTGAATCTTCTGTAAAGCCTTTCATGCAAAATAAATCTGAGTAAATGTATTTTATCCATTGCATCATTTGGCAGTTACTTTTAATATAACATACGTTCTGTTGCTTAAATGTAAACACGCACTATAAATTAATTAGCATAATTTATTCAATTAAAATGCAATATCACACATTGATACTCTGCATTAACAATGATAAACTATGAAAAATTAATGTACCATGTACTGTCATTTAATAATACAGGAAGTTGACACTTATGTTGGTGTGGGGCCCCGAGTGACAGAGTGGTCTAAAGCGTGCTCCATTATGGATCACTGCCATCTCACTTCTGTCTGCATGGGTTCCAATCTAAGACTCTGCTAATGTAGTTATGTGAGAAAGCTTGTCAGTAGCTTCTCGTGGGTTGGTTGTTCTTTCCAGGGGTTTTCCTGGGTTCTTCCTCCACCAATAATACTGGCTGCCATGTATAGCCTATCGTGTGCTGAAAAATAGCGTAAAACTCAACAACAACAACAACACTTGTGTTGGTAAAGTGCCTTTAATTATTTTAATTGCATGGACTATGAATTGAAAAATGGTGGAAGCTTTTGTAAATGTAAGTGTAAAGGTTGAAGCCATCGATTTACTCACGAGTAAACACAACATAACATGGTCGTTTTAAATACTACTAATTAATAATACCACCTTGTAAAATGATACCTGATGATTCTGAAAATGAATAGTCCTGGATGTTGAACTATATGGTTTGATTAGTTTTGTTTATTGACTATTTATCATAGTCATAGTAACATCATATAATTGACTTCGTAGTTTGAGAGACAATGTATCTGCAGAGCCCTTATCAGGAGCATTTTTTGTCATTTACATGAATTTTCCACTTAACAGGGATGTAGGGATCTACTTCGAGCAATATTAGACAAATGCCAGACTTTGCCTGATCAGGATAATATCTCCTTGATGAATCAAGTGGAAGCCATTGTTAATGTGAGTGTAAAGGTGGAATCCTTTGTAAATGTAAGTGAAAAGGTGGAAGCCATTGTTAATGTGAGTGTAAAGGTGGAAGCCATTGTTAATGTGAGTGTAAAGGTGGAGGCAATTGTTAATGTGAGTGTAAAGGTGGAAGCCATTGTTAATTTAATTGTAAAGGTGGAAGCCATTGTAAATGTAATTGTAAAGGTGGAAGCCATTGTTAATGTGAGTGTAAAGGTGGAAGCCATTGTAAATGTAATTGTAAAGGTGGAAGTCTTTGTAAATGTAATTGTAAAGGTGGAAGCCTTTGTAAATATAATTGTAAAGGTGGAAGCCATTGTAAATGTAATTGTAAAGGTGGAAGCCATTGTAAATATAATTGTAAAGATGGAAGCCATTGTAAATATAATTGTAAAGGTGGAAGCCATTGTAAATGTAATTGTAAAGGTGGAAGCCATTGTTAATTTAATTGTAAAGATGCAAGCCATTGTAAATGTAAGTGTAAAGGTGGAAGCCATTGTAAATGTAATTGTAAAGGTGGAAACCTTTGTTAATGTGAGTGTAAAGGTGGAATCCTTTGCAAATGTTATTGTAAAGGTGGAAGCCTTTGTAAATGTTATTGTAAAGGTGGAAGCCTTTGTAATTGTAATTTTAATGGTAGAAGCCATTGTAAATATAATTGTAAAGGTGGAAGCCTTTGTTAATGTGAGTGTAAAGGTGGAATCCTTTGTAAAGGTGGAAGCCATTGTAAATATAATTGTAAAGGTGGAAGCCTTTGTTATTGTAATTGTAATGGTGGAAGCCTTTGTAAAGGTGGAAGCCATTGTAAATGTAATGTATATGTAATGGAAGACATTGTAAATGTAAGTTTAAAGGTGGAAGTCATTGTGCTTATAAGTTTAAAGGTGGAACCCATTGTATTTGTAAGTTTAAAAGTGAAAGTTATTGTAAACGTAAGTTTAAAAGTGGAAGCTTTTGTAAATTTAAGTTTAAAGGTTAAATTCATCCCATTCTGATCATACATTATAGATCATAATTTAGATTTTAATCCCTAATGCTTGCTGAATTGTCTGTTTAGTTACCAAATAAGGAATAGGAAAAATATTTTAAATAATCTCAATTAGAGGAAGACATTGTAAGATATTTTGTGAAATTTGGGCCAGATTCTGAATGCATAGATTTGATGATTTTATAATGTTATGACCTGTCCTGAGAGACCACTTGTTTTGAGAGATAACATTTTTGGTCTTTTAAGACAGTTTCTGCTGTATATTTACTTACTGCCTTTGATAGCTGATGAAAAGGATCTGGATCAATGAGTTTTTATTAAGAAAAATAAATCGATCCAGTAGGTAGAGGTATCATACGCTGCTTGTAATAGTTTTTATAAGGAAAGGACTGGATCCAAATTTCTGCTTCATGAGATAATTTTCATTGTGAATGGAGACAACGAGATTTTAGAAAAGGAATTTGATCATTGGTAAGAATAATTTGTAACTGGCAGCATGATTGTCAAGGATTACTACATGTCAACATTATCTTAGTACATTTATCATAAAACTAAATTTTAATTCTGTCTATATATTTATATATTCTTTTCTCATTTCTTCATGGGAAGAGAGGAGTGCATAACGAACGGCTGTCAGAATAATTTTTTTCCATTGAGTGAAGTATAGATGTGGAGAAATGATCCAATAAACAAATTGTGTCAGTATAATTGGCAAGTAATATCTTTTTAATCTAAATTACAGGTTGTGTCCTACATTTTAGACAGAAATGTATGTCTCTTACCAGCCTATTTTGCAGTGAATGAAATTGTCAAAGTCTGCACTGATGACAAAAGATGGCCTCACTGGGTAAGAAAATTAAATGATGTGAAATCTCAAACGATATGCAGAAATCTAGACTTAATATTAATCATACGCAAGATCTATATTGGGAAGTATTTATCGGCATGCATAGCTGCCAACCCTCACGATTTTGTCGTGATTTTCATTTTAGCGATTCACAGATTCACAACACATGCAACAATTAATGAATTATCTAATTCTCAATTATTTTAAATATTAAATAAAATAAATGATTTCCCTTCAAGCACTAGTCGTGATGTCTGCAGTTGTCGAAACAGTCCAGTACTACTGGTCGTGATATTAATAAACTATAGCTGACTGGTAAAGTTGGCCTAGTAACAAGCATTTTAGCATATTTTGATCTTTATATATGAGAATAGTTTTACAAATGCTTTTAAAAGAAACTGGGGCCCAACCAGAAATTTGCTCCGCACATGCGCCATCAACACTGATTTGAATTACCATTTGACAATGCATCTTGACCACCAATTAAAAAGATAGTCCGAGTTTCCTCTGACCCTTGTTACCCCATTTTTACTTTGGAAATTTGTTTATTGTCCAAATCATATATATGACCCCACTGACATCTAGGTTGAGATTTGCATAGTCATGTGACTCAGACTGAAAATAGCCAGATCTAGGTCATATTTCAGCAACGACGTACTTTCGTCTCTTCTGTCAGTGGATTAAAGACATGACAAATGCTGTGCTCATGATTTGTGAGAAAATAAACCATATCCCTATTAATTTCATGCAGGTATATCTCCATGAAAAGTGTTTCAAGTTTGCTGGGCCAGCTAGTGAGCGACTGCCCCTTGCCAACACCAAATGGTGTTGGCAAACTCCAACTTTTCCATAGGGACCCTACATCCCAATGTAAATATCCAAATATAAAAAATGGGGTGGCAAGGGTCAGAGGAAACTAGGAATAGGGAAAAGAAATATATTGCACAAAATGTGAAGTTTAGTTTCGAATATACTAAACATTTGCTGTGCATTCAGCCATCAAACACCAATGTACATCATGCTCTTTGCATGCAGTGTGCCACAAATGTTAATACTTGGCATGTTGGCAGTAATGATGTGAGGAAGCACATTGGTAACAAAAAGCACATGAAGGTTGGAAAAATTAAGAACTCTCAGCATATTTCATCGCTGGAATATTTTAAGCCATTGACAGAAGAACTTCAATATACCAGCACTGCAGCATTGTTTGTGAATTTTCTTGTTGAACTAATCTACCTTTACCAGTTGGAGACCATGCTAAACATTTGTTCCAACAAATATACCAAGACTCGAAGATCACTTCACAAATTATATTCAGAATTCACAAATTTGAATCCCTATTTTCACTAATTGCGAGCCTGAAGGGTTGGCAGCTATGTGCAAGCCTATGCATGAACACAAGTGAAAAATACATCAGCATATTCAATTATGCATATACTGGGTAAAACAATTAATTTGTGTTAAAATCTTAAAGAGGTATATTTGTAGACTTAGTAGCCAAAGTCAAAATTGATTTCAAAATTTAATTTAAATCAGACTTAGGATCTATACAGAGTATTAACAAGGACATGCTAAACAAAACACATAAGTATAGACTGGTTGTCATACCGTGCCTTGGCATACTTCAGATGACCTTGAAAAGTCTTTGAATTCAAGGGGCTGACTTGAAAACTCTTTAAATTACGACAGTTATTTGACCTTGAAAAGTTTTGTATTTGCTAAATTTACTTCTAAGAAAATAAAAGGTTTAAATTGAATAAGAACAATGTTTTTTTTGATTCAGATGTTTTTGTTATATTTTTTTCTTCACAAAATTATAAATAAATAAAATGAGATAAAAATGCCAGCTCAAGATACAGATGACATTAATAGTTACCAGATAGAGACCCCTTTGATATAATGTTTATATGTTTGTCTATTACTATTGTATCTATTTATGCAGTGATAAATTAAGTAACACATTGAGGAAGTTTTATTTCCATAAGAAATTAAAGCTCCTTGAAAACACGTTGAAAAGTCTTTGAAAATAATCTCAATGGATGATTGAATGAATGTTTGTTGAAAGTCATGTGCTGAGATTATAATAATGTTCTAAGGCAAACATCTGTGAAATGGAAACGTGTTTTTGAATAATTATTACCTGTAGTTTTTGTAAAATATGAATTGAAATCATAAATCCAATTGAGGATCAAATAAGTAGGCATTATTTTCTATTGTTCAACAGAAATTGTGCTGTTGTCATTGATCCCAAGTGACAATGAATTTAGACTGGTGTTAATAGATAGAAACATGCTTTAACAGACACCTTGATATCATGGACACTTGCTGATGGAAGACAGTTCATGATGCATTTGCTCATGTTTTCTCGTATACTTCACTTCTGTTTATTAAGGTCATCTGTCTCGAAAGAACAACATTATGTAGTTAATATCCTTTGGAGTGTTCCAGCTAATGAGAATCCAAGGAACAGACCCCATCTTTTCGCTTTGTTCCATACTCTCTGCTTTCCATGAGCCCTTGCCGCTAACTCTTTATGTTTTTCTATTTATTTAATGTCTGTTTCTTTTTCCATAAGATCAGGTGCTAAATTTCATTATTGACATCATATTTTTATCTCAAAAAGATTCTCTTTTGTTACAAAACCTTCCCAGTCCTTCAAAAGAAATGCCCCATTCACTAAAAGTGCCTCTCTCCCTCCCCTATGTAAGAAATTGCTAGATGGAACACTGATTTATAGACAGATTAACTGTATTTTATCTCTCTCCCTCCCCTCTGTAAGAAATTGCTAGATGGAACACTGATTTATAGACAGTTTGACTGTATTGTATCTCTCTCCCTCTCCTCTGTAAGAAATTGCTAGATGGAACACTGATTTATAGACAGTTTGACTGTATTGTATCTCTCTCCCTCTCCTCTGTAAGAAATTGCTAGATGGAACACTGATTTATAGACAGTTTGACTGTATTGTATCTCTCTCCCTCTCCTCTGTAAGAAATTGCTAGATGGAACACTGATTTATAGACAGTTTGACTGTATTGTATCTCTCTCCCTCTCCTCTGTAAGAAATTGCTAGATGGAACACTGATTTATAGACAGTTTGACTGTATTGTATCTCTCTCCCTCTCCTCTGTAAGAAATTGCTAGATGGAACACTGATTTATAGACAGTTTGACTGTATTGTATCTCTCTCCCTCTCCTCTGTAAGAAATTGCTAGATGGAACACTGATTTATAGACAGTTTGACTGTATTGTATCTCTCTCCCTCCTCTGTAAGAAATTGCTAGATGGAACACTGATTTATAGACAGTTTGACTGTATTGTATCTCTCTCCCTCTCCTCTGTAAGAAATTGCTAGATGGAACACTGATTTATAGACAGTTTGACTGTATTGTATCTCTCTCCCTCCTCTGTAAGAAATTGCTAGATGGAACACTGATTTATAGACAGTTTGACTGTATTGTATCTCTCTCCCTCTCCTCTGTAAGAAATTGCTAGATGGAACACTGATTTATAGACAGTTTGACTGTATTGTATCTCTCTCCCTCTCCTCTGTAAGAAATTGCTAGATGGAACACTGATTTATAGACAGATTGACTGTATTGTATCTTGAGAGAGGAATATTGCTGTATTGTTGTGCAGAAGCAGAGAATTAATTTAAGTTGATAATAGCCCTTTTGATCCTGAACCAAGTCATACCAAAAGACTTACAAAAATGGTACTAACAGCTGCCTCATGTGGCGCTCATCATTAAGAGGTTGAGTGTTAGAACTGGTCGGCCTAGTGTCAGGATAATGTGACTGGGTGGGACAACATGCTACATGTCTGTGGCATGATGTCCCAGTGCTAGACATCACTATTGTGCTAGACATCACTATAAACTGTCACACTGCAGACATTGTAGCGATATGACTGAAAAATTGTTAACGTTATGTTAAAATCCAAATCACACACACACACACACACACACACACGCATCATGGTTATCTGCATAACAGTGTTCAATGGCAAAATTACAAGTTTCCTCAGCTGTTGTGATTCCTGATATGACATCATTTTATCCACATCTATTCATTTCTATTTTAAGTATTTGCTTTCAACAGCCATTAATTTAAACGAGAAGGAAAAGTCTTAATGTTTCTTACTTCTCCACATTCTTCATTGTCCTGATGAATGCAAAATGTCTGTCATAGTTTAAAGAATTTTTAGTTATTCAGATTTTAGTGTTTGTCTATATTGAATTACAGAGACTAGGGAGGATGTTATCAGACTTTGTGGACAGTTTCCGACCCACTGCACATATGGTGACAATTTCAGGTTAGTATTTGTCCTTGATCTCTGTATACCCATGGTATCACACTCTGTCAATGGAAATGCTCAGAAACTAAGTGGTGCACATTTCATACATTCAATGACAGTTAAACATTTTTTAATGAAGATTTCTTAATAGTGACTATTGATTAAGCGCTTTGTTTAAGAATAAGTTCTTTGTATTGCTGATTGTTTTTCCCATACTTCTTCAGACATGTTAACCAATTAGGAATAATTAGAAATACATCCACTATCATGTTAATGCATCCTTTCCTAGCTTAGAAAAATGTTCGTTATATATTTTAACTCATTTTACCAACAAAAATGCTAAATGGTTATCTGCTTGTTGCGATGGAAGTTGGATTAGAGTGGTTTTTCCCTTAGATGTATTGGTGCCAAATCCCATCAGTTCTCATCTTAATTGCTGGTCCTTTTGTCTATATAAAGTACTTTCAAATCTTCTAATTACTCAGTCTTACTTTGTATTCTGTGTCAGGAAAATGGTCGTTTTTTCTAGTAATAAAACTTTTGTCATTTTCTTTGGCATTTCTCCTTTTTATCTTGATTCTTTTCCTCCACTTCCATTAAGTTTAAGATGATGACTGACAGGTATAATTTGTACAGGTATAATCTCCGTCTTTTGGGGGTGCTTGATAGAGGTAGTATCTTTGTTGTCTGGCAGCTGCATACTCTGAGTGGATGGACTCACCGGTCCTCACCTATCTCTAAAAATCTCTCACTCCAAGATGGAAATACCACTTCAGCTGGCAAACCAAATGATGTTGAGGGGGTGATGCTAACACTGCATCACTATTCTCATGAACTTATACAGTGAAGTCACCGGCTAGGGCGAAAGGTCTCTACAGATCAATGGCTAAGTGTTCAGGACCAGGGCACACCATATGTACTAGTGGATTGCAGCTGTGACTGACCAGCTATGATTTGAGATAGCAGAGAGGGCAGATCTCTTCAGTCATGGATGGTCATCTGCCTTGAAGAGGGAAATTCTGATATAAAACCTATGGCCTGCAGACCTCGCTGTCAATGTCCCTGGCTTGCTGGGCCATGGCATATGAACCCTAGGTTTAAAGGGTGGGGCAAGTTAGCGCAGACTGCACTCCACCTAAATGCTCCATTGCACAGGCATGAAGGAACTGTCTACTGTTTACATTCAACTCTATCAAGCCCTGCAGTGATGGGAAAGGGGCGAAAACAGCAGGTGAAGTATGTCACAGGCAGCCACAGTTCCAATTCTACATGCAGGCAACTTGGGCATTTGGTTGTCTGTTGTTGCTCAGGAGACAACAGCATCACCCGGCAGCAGCCTGAGTGACCAAGCAGCCTTATCTAGGGACAACACTGCTCACTCCACATGGAGAGGGGCCTAGAAAAGGTGGCCATACCAAAGCTAATCTCCTTACATCCCTGCCTCACCTCGTGGGAAAAGACTAAAACTGGTTTGTTGGAACATCAGAACAATGCTAGACTCAACCTACAACAACAGACTAGAACGATGCTCTGCGTTAATTGCACACAAACTCACTTGTCTTGGTGTTGACATTGCTGTACTTTGCGACGTCTGCCTTTCAGAGGAGAGAAGTCAGGGAGAACTCTGCGCTGGATAAACACCGTACTAGTCAGGAAAACCAAAGACTGAAAAATGACTTTCAGGAGTTTTGTTATCAAGGACTCAATTGCTTTCAAGTTAACAAACCTTTCCACTAGTCACACCAACCACATCACATCAGTGCATCTCCCGCTAGGGAACCAACAACACATCACACTCTTCAGTGTATATCTTCAATACTCCAGGCAGATCCTCCTGGAAAGGATAAATTCTACGCTGACCTGCCCAGACTTCTCAAGAGTGTTCCAGAGAGTGACAAAATAATCATCATCAGAGATTTCAATGCTTGAGTGGGCTGAAACTCAGAAGCCTGGAAAGCTATTCTTGGGAAACAAGGCGTAGGTGGCTGCAATGACAATGGGCACTTGTGTCTTGAATTTTGCACAGAATTTGAGATAATCATTATAAACACCATATTTCAGCAGAAAGACAGCCTGAAAACGACCTAGATGCATTCTAGATCAAAACACTAGCACCTAATAGATTACATTATAGTACACCAGAGGGACTTAAAAGATGTCCTTCATACCAGAGTGATGCCCAGTGCAGAGTGCCACACAGATCATCTTCTTGTCAAAGGCAAGCTTGACTTCCACTTCATACCCAGGAGGTATGAAGGAGGTACCCAGAGAAGGAAGCTCCAGATCAAAACCTTTTGTATGCTGATGTTAAGGCAGATTTTCAAGAGAGCTTGCAGTCTTGACTTGAAGAACCTAATGTTCCATTCTGCAGACCTCAGAAGAAATCCTTGGATTCACCACTAAGAAAAACAAAGACTTGTTTGATGAAAACAACGAAGAAATCCAAGAACTGCTTACTAGAAAGAGATCATCGTAATAAGCCTATCTTGCTCAATGATACTGTCCAAAAATGAAAGCAGCCCTCTGCCTTATCTGCAGCTCCCTCAAGTGCAGTCTCCAAGACACACAAAATGAGTGGTGGACAAAGGATGCAGAAAGAACCCAGCTGTACGCTGACACTGGTGACTACAAGGGGTCCTATGAAGTGTTGAAAGCAGTGTATGGTCCTCCCTTCCAAATACAGAGCCTCCTACAGAGTACAGATGGCTAGGAGCTACTCACTGACAGGGAATCTATCCCTGAACTGCTGGTCAGAGCACTTCCATAGTCCAAAGGGCAGCTATTGATTGCATCCCACAACAGCCACCAAAGATCGAACTCAATTAGGCACCCACACTGCAAGAGACTGTAAAGCCATAGAACAGCTGAAGACTGGAAAGGCTGTGGGAAAAGACGGTATCCCACCAGATATGGAAGAGTGGTATCCCAGCATTACGCAGCAAACTTCACGTGTTCTTCATTTTCTGCTGGTAGCAAGGGAAACTTCCACAAGACCTCCAAGATGCAGTCATCATCACCTTGTACAAAAACAAGGGGGAAAAGTTTGACTGCTCAAACTACTGTGGGATCGCTGTACATTGCAGGCAAAATCCTTGTTAGAGTGTCGCTGAACAGACTGGTGCCCACAATTGCAGAAGAACATTTTCCAGAGAGTTAATGTGACTTCAGAGCCAGTAGGGGCACAATTGACATGGTGTTCATCGTGAGACAGATCCAGGAGAAATGTTGAGAACAAAACAAAGGATTATATGTCACATTTGTGGACCTGACGAAGGCATTTTACATGGTGAGCAGAGCTGGACAATGGAAATCCCTGAAAAGTTTGGCTGTCCTCCAAAGTTCCTTACCATGGTCATCTGATTGCATGAAGACCAGCTTGGTCACCTTATTTGGTATACAACATCTCACTGAATAGATACCTGGAGCAGACTGAGCTGATAGGAGAGGGAGAGTTTGCAGGTTCACAAGAAGAAAAAGATGGTATTTACATAAAGACCTTTTTTTTCTGGATCCACTGAGTTATATGCTCAACCTAAATAAACTAACTTCATTTGCATATTAGCTCAAAAGGTTAGGACAGTTGCCACCAAATGCAACTGTTCCCTGGTCAACATCTCCAGCTTGTACCTCAAACTTTTGATCCAGAAGAGCTCAGTTCAGCCTGGTGGAACCATTATTAGCAGTTCAGCAGGATTCCTTCCCAGGGAACTTAGCAGCTTCATAATGACATGGGTTACTCTATTTTCCCTGGATTCCCTGAGTGGCTGAGTGGTCTAAAGCGCTCTCCGTTATGGATCACTGCCATCTCACCTGTCTGCGTGGGTTGGAGTCTAAGATTCTGCTAATGTAGTTATGTGAGAAAGCTTGCCAGTAGTTTATTGTGAGTCAGTGTTTTTTTCTGGGGGGTTTTCCGGGTTCTTCCTCTACCAATAATACTGGCTGCCATGTATTGCCTATCATGTGCTGAAAAATGGAGTTAAACAACAACAACAGCAACAACTTTCCCTGGATTTGTATTTCTTCTTCTCTAAACTTTTATCATCCATTGACCTGTTCTAACATTAGCCTGTACAAGGCCAAAGTCTGGGTGTAAGTGGATATAATTTCTTCCACCTCTTACCAGTTTTCCTAATTTATTATGTTTAGGCAAAGCATATGAAGAAAACACCAGATTCTGAATAAAAAATATTTCTTCGATACAAAATTTACCAAAATAATATAAGCACATATTCCCATGTTCTCCTTCAGTTACATTCATGTAGGAATGTGTACATCCAGTAGTGACTGATTATTGATGAAATTTGGTGCTGATCCATCTATTCAATTGGCAACCATGCTTTCTCTCATTTCTTTCTTGGCAAGAATTTTACTTTTAACATCTTTGATGCAAAAACAAGAAACAGTAAATGTCTTTCTTAACATAGGAGTGCTGGTTTTGCAGTTTTACTGTATTAAGTATTGTTGAAGAAACTTTCATCCCTCCAATAAAATATTCCTTTAAAGACTTGTAGATATGCCTTTAGTCTTTGCCACAGAATGCTAGGTTAAAAAGTATTACCATCATTGATACAGGACATGCATATTTCCAGCTGTTCATTTATGAAAATATTAACATAGGTTTTTGTTGTGTTGATTTATTTAATTGATAGTATAGTATGTTGCTGGTGCTTTATCTAATTGACATGGCTGAGATTTCTACTGTCTTCTATCTCTTCATAATTCTGAAATCATATCAATAAAAATGAAAAGATCATATTTGATTACATATCGGTCTCTGCAATAATTTCTGTATATATTTATAATGAAATGAAAACTTTTGATTGTGGATACTCGTTCCCGTGTGTATATCATATCTATGTACAAATAAAAATTAGTTCTCTTAAAACGTTTATAAAAGCAAGTGAGCAGTAATGCAGTGAAAAGGTTCTTCTGAGGAATTTTTACCTTGATAAAACCACCTTTCATTTGGCTTGGTTTTATGCACAATAACACATGTAGGTTATTTATAGCTGAGGCAGTTGAAGTAAAGTGACTTGCCCAATGAATATATCATGGTAGCCAAACCAGTTGATGCATTGTTAGGATTTGAACCAGTACTCTTTTGGTTGCAAGTGCAGCACACTAACCACTGAGTCACTAAGGCTTCTTCACATCCTAGAAAACAGAAATAAATATACAAGCATGAATAACTGAAGTGTCCCAAAGCTATAACTATGAACACATACGGATTTATATATGTGTAACTATGGATACCCAGAAGACTACATTCATGATCTTACATATAAATGTGAACTTTTGTTCATACACAGAAAGGGAATATCACATGTTCTCAAGGGTATTTTTTGTGACCAACAACATCAACATCTGTGTATCAGATACAACACCTCATCACTCAGCTTAAACAGTTAAACATGTGGTTGATGGGTAGCAACATAGCAATTGTAAGATTAGAACAAAGACATTAGTATTGATGGATTCAAAAGGTAGCAAACTTAATTTCTTAATAATCTGCTCAGGTAAGTATTCTTGGAGGAGCAAAATTTACTCACAACTTTAATTTTATTATTGCCTTCACTTTGAACTTTTCATTCATGAGTTTTTATTTTCCATTTCCAGGGAGATCAGAGTTATTACCAGTGGTGGGACACTCAATGTCTAACAGTAATGTATGGCGACTGAATCCCAACAGTCTTCACTTTTTCCTAAATGGTCCACTGCCATATAATAAGGTTTGTAGAACTTACAGAATTTGGAGTTACCAGCACTGGAAGCTATATTTCTAATCTGAATATTATCATACTTAAAGTTTAAACATAAATCATAAAAATATCGATTATACTGTTATTTGATAAATTGGTCTTTGGTTTCCAACAACAATCAAAGCCAGTTGCTGTGATTGTTTAAACCCTGATATTGGCTTTGGCTACCAATTCTAGTTACCATATTGCCGGTAACTAGATTGTTCTTTAATCATTAATCTGCATCAATTACGCTACCAGTTTTTAATATCAAGTGATTAAGAGCCACAGGAAATGATGCCCACTCCCTGTTCTGGATGTAAATAATGAATTTAGCTGTGGGCATTGTTTTCATTGCTATAGTACTGGCACATTTTAATGAGTTTGGCATGTTTTGATAAATCTTTTCAGTCATAATCATTCATATAAATATCTCCATATAAATTATACAACTTATCTCACAATTCCTCCTGTCAAATCATGCAAATCTTACACTGCAACTTTTAAACTGAAAGTTGTAAAGTTCGCAGAAGAGAAAGATAGGAATATGACTGGTCACAGGAAATATGGTGTCAGTGAAACATTTGTCTGGGAATGGCATAAAGCTATATTTACATTATGTGCTACAAAAAAAACAAAGAAAGGAAATCATGGCTGCAAAGCAAGATGGATTAATATTGAGGATAAATTAGAAGAGTATGTCTTGACACAACGCGCCATGTGTCGTGGAATGAAATGGAGATAGACAGTAATGAGAACATTTTTAAAAAATCTGAGCCCTAAGATCGCTGCCATTTTTCATTCCGATACAGAAGACGAAAACTTTGAGGAATTTTCAAATATTGATGATTACTTTAACTCTTTTTTTTCTTAATTAGAATGTGGAACAGTTCTACTACAAATAATACAATGTATTACAACATTGTTGTGCTTTCAATTATAATTGACATGTTAAACAATATGTATTTTAAAACTTTTCATTTGTGTAAATTTGATACTGCATTTCAAAGATTTATTAAAGTATAATATAAAGTATTTTTATCTATTTTTTGTTTGTAACTTTTCTGTTTTCTATCTCTAAATGTTCTTCACATTTCTGATTTCCCTATGGATAGCCTCTTTCCCTATTGTTAGCCTCACTGAGTTTATCTCATCTGTGGAATTTTGTACTCAAGACTGGTTTCAACTGGAATAATCAGGTTAAAGCTTTTGACCTATAATTAACATGTACATAACATGCACAACCATGTGTCTCTTGTTGCAATGGATATCATAATTAAAACAGGAACGGACTGTTTATATTCAGCTGTGTCAGTTTGATAGCAGAATATAGCAGTGCCATGTACAGGAGTAAAATCACAACCATGTTAGCATCAGTGCTACAATTTCACAATTGCCAATAATATGGAATATCATACAGTGATACCATTCATGAAACTGGAAGTTACTAGTGTCTACTTTCAGCAGTTCAGAGTATGACAGTATCTCTGTTATTATAATGATAAAATTCTGTGACATAAATTTGTTTCAATTAGCAACAAATTGATGTTGCTACAAATTATAATTTCTTCTTATAGTTAAAGTTTTAGTTCAGCCAAATGTTATTGTATGTAACATATTGTGACTTGTGTGATACAATACATGTTGTATCATGACTATTGTATCATTTGGTGGAGGAAGAACCCAAGAAAACCCAGAAAGAACAACTGACCAACGAGAAGCTACTGGCAAGCTTTCTCACATACCCACATTGGTTGAATAACTTGAACCCACGTAGACAGAAGTGAAATGGCGGTGATCTGTAACGGAGAGCGCTTTAGACCACTTGGCCACTTGGGGCCTTTAAACGGGTTTTATTTTTAGTTTAAAATGATTGGTTGTTGTCAAGGTCATTATAAGACTAGTGAATTAAGAAGAAAACCACTTTTTATTCTATAAGTAAAATGATTGGTTCTTGTCAGGGTCATCTTAGGAGTACGTGATATAAACAATCATGTGACTCTCCACCCCTTTGTTTTCTTTTCTCGATTTTGCAGTTTAGGATTTTTTTGAAACTGCATAATAGAATATAATATAATCTTTGTTTTAGTGAAATATTCTTAGTTTCAGGCTTCTACACCTGACCTTAAGTCCATGTTCTTCTGTTGTAGCCAGTTTTTGAATCCATGTTAACTTTTCTTCAGTTTATTTGGATTTTAAAGGATTAATTTGTATCTCTGGAAATATTTGATGTGCTCATACAAAATTCTTGGACAAAAGCAATTTATCAGAATCTTATTCGGATTTCCAACCCTGGATTGTTAAATCTTGTGATTCTACAAGGAACTATAGGTAAACACAAAACAGGCTAAAGCATACGTCATCATCTTCCATCACGGATTTTCCAACAAGTCTTAAAGTTGAATCTATTAGAACATTTAATTACTAATACAGTACATGTGTTTTGTGTACCTCTTTGTTTTCATTGTACGTCCTGGTATTGTTTCTGGGCCAATATAATATTTTGTGGATGTCTTGTGTTTAATACAGGATCTACAGGAACCCCAGGCTGGTTTACTGAAGTATGTTCTACAACAGCCTTACTCCAGGGACATGGTGGGAACCATGCTGAGTCTCAACAAACAGGTGAGTTATGTCATTCGTAAAACCTGATTCAATTTGTCAAAAGCAGTCTAATTTCTACTTGGAAAATGGGCAAATTAAGGAAATCACTTTTTTCCTCTCATCACCATACTGAGTCTCAACAGATCAGTTTCCACACGGTATTTGATTTTATTTAATTGGTACAATCTCCATGGTATTTTGATGTTATTTGACCCAAACTGTGGCTCTAAGGAGGTTAATGCCATTTTTCAGCACACAATTGGCTATACATGGCGACCAATATTTTTGGGGGAGGAAGAATGCGGGATATACCCCTGGAAAGAACCACTGACCCACGAGAAGCTACTGACAAGCTTTCTCACCTAACTACATTAGCCAAATCTTAGACTCGAACCCATGCAGACAGAGGTGGGATGGCAGTGATCTGTAACGGAAAGCGCTTTAGACCACTTGGCCACTCGGGGCCCCCTTTCAGTCTTGAGTGCAGGGTTAGATAGTAGTAACATCATTGAAGCAGCATATAATAAAACATCTTATTCCAAATGACAGATTTACTGTAGTACCTGATGCACTACACTGAAACTTAGTAGCTGGAAGATTTCTCATGACATTATTGATCTTGTACAATTTACACATCAATTAACCAAACAATAGGAATCTGTGAACTGACAATATGCATCCATCATTACTTCCTGTAAAGACAGAATTGTTAATCATAACAGGAATTTAGATGACTACGGCACTCTAATTGCAGTTTGTGACATGTTCTAAAGTCTGGTTCATGATCTGAATTTAACATTTAAGGAAACTAATAAGCATACTGAATATTTTCCTCATTTTTCTGTGGAGCTCGGTTCAAATAGTTTGCACACTGATCATGGTTAAAAAAGGATTTAATAAAGGTCTTTAACATTTATATCTGGTTGTGATAACAGTCATTCATGGCTGTGTTCAAACAGATTTTGTGTAAAAGTCACGGTCACAGGATGCATTCAGCTGTTGAAGTCATGTCCAATAACTTTTGTTCTTAATGACAAGTGATCACTTAAATCAGGTTTTACTGTATGCTCTGCCATATTTTTTAAAGAAGTATTTTAGAATTACCAATATCCATTCTGCTTGTGACACCTCTTTTTACATTATGCCACATCATATCCTATTCAAATTGAAAATATCTGCATGGATTGAAAACAAATATGACGTAAGGCTTCAGTTTAAGAAGACCTAAGGCTGGTTTGATTTTCCAGCAAAATTTAACGGAGTAATGGACTCTGTTTGACTTCAAACTTTGCATGGTAGGGGTGGAGTTAGGGTGTCTGCCATATTAACATATCTAGCTAATCAAAGTACAGAACGTACCATATATACTTGCCTATAAATCACCATACTGCCGATGGCATTGATCCAGATCTGTTTTCACTTAATGTACTGGTAGATCTGGGTCTATGCAGTTTGTTAGGAGTAATCAGTAGAGCAGACAAACATAGACATTGATATGTTAGAACATTATGCAATATCAGATCAGGATTGTTGTTGTTTTTAATTGGACCAACTTAAATGTAAGTACAGTAAAACCTGTCTTGAGAGACCTCTGCTATGAGAGACCACCTCTTTTGAGAGACCAGAATTTTCATGCACATGCTTATTGATTATAGTGTTTTGACCTGTTATGAGCAACCACCAGTCTTGAGCAACCACCTGTCTTGAGAGACCATTATTTTTGGTAGAAGGGGTGGTCTTTCAAGACAGGTTCTACTGTATTGGCATTAAGCAAAAAAATGTTTTGATATTTATATTTTTGATGTTATTGCAGTGAGTTGGTTAAACTTTCAAGTTATCTTAACACGCTAACAGGATGCTGCATATATTGTTAACTGCAGTGTGAAATGATGTTTTAGCATCAATCAGGTATCTAGGCAAACAGATTGCTACAAAAGATCTTTTGCCACAGCAAACATTATTTTGTTCCTTTCTACTTTCATTTGATTGTTCAACATTGATAGGGAATGTCTCTCATTATTATATGATTATTTTTATCTGATTAAGATTGGGAAAGATGAGCTAATAAGCATAACATCCCTGAGTCGTACATTCGTTTCTTTGTTGGTAATATTTTAACTTAGTTCATAATCAAGGGTAACAAAAACTGATAAATTTGATTTTATATTCAGCAGAAAATGTCTATTAATTCACTGGCAGATCTGGGTTTGTGCAATTTGTTTGAAGTATTCAGTTAGAACAATAATATAAACCCTAATCTGGTAACATATTGTTCAATGGCAGATCTGGGTCATGCAGTTTGTTGGGAATAATTAGTAGAACAACAACAGAAACCTAATCTACCAACATATTATTCAATGGCAGATCTGGGGCTGTGATGTTTGCAGTTTGACTGAACTTACAAATAAGTATATACAATATACTGTGTGACCTATGAAAATGTGTTTATGGTGTCTATATCACTCACTATTTAGTCAATGATGCCTTTGAAAAGCCCAAAGGAAAAAATAGGGTCAGAACATTCCTTCTTGGTAAGATATTTATTTTTGAAAACTAATATAAGTTGTACATTTTTAAATACAGTAATTTCATTTACTTTTTTATTTAATACCAGGTTAAACAACGGTGTGAAGTATTGGAGGAACAGTTGGTGGATTTAGTGGTATCAGCCATGGAACAGTCTGAGAATTCTGACCCCAATTCGGACCCTGGACTGAGCCATCTTCTGTGGCAACACCTCTCCAGCCAACTTATTTACTTTGTTCTGTTCCAATTTGCTAGCTTCCCACATATGGTTATGTCCCTTTATGACAAGGTGAGAGGTTAAATTAATTTATATTGCATTGTTTAAAAAAATCAGATTTGGAACGATATTAAAATAAAGCACCCCAAGTTTGCATAATTATAAAGGTGTGTTGTTTCATCTTGATGCATGTGTAGCATTCTGCTTGCTCAGAATATTGAGATGTTGATCAGTAAATGAAATACCTACTACTTTTTCCAAAATTTGATTTACATAGCTGAAAAATGGAAGCAATTACAATAAATGCTAGTGATTTTCGCAAGTGTAGAGTTGACTGGCATTGTAGTTTTGCTTCTTTGAAATGTAGAAGAAAAATCTGATTTTTAAAAAAAAAACATTTGTCTTGTTTCTTACATTGCTTGGCAACTACTTTTATAACTATTTTGGGCATACTAATTTTTAAACATGAAGGAAGTTGTTCAAATTAAATAAAGGCAGAGCACATAGAACCTTTCAAATTAAAATTCTCAGATTGTTACCTTAATTATGTGTCCCATTGTATTATCATTCCCGATATCAATTTATCTTTCATCAAAACTATTTGAATTCCCACTGAAGAATAAAGATCATTGATTATTTTTCACCTGGCTATAAGGCCTTGTGAACTTGTAGTATGGCCACATGTCTGTCATTCATCATCTGCCTGTCATCCATCCATCAGTATTTGCATACCACTGTATGCCATGTTTTTGATACAGTTTTTATCAAACTCGAAATGTAGGTTGATGTTATCATTAACTCTTACAAAGTAAGAATTTATGTGCAATTTATGCATACTAATAAAGTGATCATGAATTTGATTAGCTGAAATTATTACCTCTGTGGAGGCCATATTTGTGATCTGATTTTGACCAAACTTAGAATTTTTGCAGATATTATCAAAATCTTTGACAGGCTCAAAAAGGAACAAAATCCATGAATATTAATGATGCTATTTTGCAGCTGTTTGGCTTAATTTGTTACTAGTCTTGATTCTGTTTTTTTTTTAATATCCAGTTTTGATCAAACTTGAAATGTGTACTTCTATCACTAGTCAGTGATGATATTTTTGGGGTTGGTTTAAACAGCACCTGTAACATAATATTTGCTATATCATATTAAGGAAATAGGAGCTAAATGCCTTCCCCTAGGAATCATTAGGCAGCCAGTCTGGGCTGGCTTTGGTAGGTATCAAACCCATGACTCGTGGTTTATGAGTCTGATGTGCAACCAGTTAAGTTACCATGGCTCCCCTACAAATTGGTGAGATACATGCATATTAATGATATAAACTTGCAGCTGATTGGCCAAGGTTGTGGACACTCTTAGAGACCGTATTTTTGATCATATATGGTATGTATGGTATTGCTTTTGTCATGAATTAGCAACAACTATCTTATTAATGAGGTGGTCTTACAACTGATTGGCTGAGCTAGTAAACACGGAGTTTACATTTGCATGCTTACATGTGTCAACTACTCATGTAAGGAATATCTGCACCACTTGGGGTTCTTGCCCTTGTTATGTACACATTGTTCAGGGTCCGTAGGGAGCCTAAAAAACCTAAAAAAAAGCCTAAGATTTTATTTTAGCCTAAAAAACCTAAGAAAAGCCTAAATTTTTATAAGAAAACCTTATAAATTAAAAGAAAACCTAAAAATTCTTCAACACAAGTCAGCAGTAAAAAGTTAAAATTAAAGTTTCTATAAGAAAAAGTCGGCACTGCACGACAGAGGAGAAAAAATAACGTAACCTGCACCGGAAATCAACTACAGCTGTCGTACATCCGGGTTGTCATTAACTTGCACATCCGGTATATCCTGGCTTGCAGTAATGGCGAGCAAGATACGTTTCAAATGAGTTGGCTGTCAAATCCGCAGTACACTCCTTGGTTGGAAAAAGATGAAGATGTGTTTTCTGCTAAATGTAAATTATTGTTTAGTATTAAGAGATTGGATGAAAGCTGTTTACGAATACACGTAAGAGGAATAAAATGTCAAACGAACGAGAAGAGCGCATCCTCCACATTCGACTTGAGGAAAATCTTGACTGTGAGTATAACTATACATTATCTGTTTTTTCTCTGTCTGAACTATAACTTCAAAAATAATTTTTAATTTTGCAGAAATTACAATGAATTTGAAGCCGGTCAGACTAAGTAGTTACAAGTGTTTTTAAAGGGAAACAACTGCATCATAACTGTAACAATAAGCTTACCTCCCCTAATTTTACAATTTATATATAATTGGTCAAGATGTTTACCTTTTATTACTTTTATATGGTGGGATCCATATAAATTAATAATGCATGTAAAAGCTAGAATTAAATTACAATAAATAATATTTAATATATTCTTAATGATACATAATAAATTTGTTTTTTTTTTCTTCTTCTTTTCTAGCGTCAACAGCCTGATTCAGGAAAAGTACTGTCACCACAAACTCCGAATTCTCAGCCATCCTGTTCATTGGTGTCTACTACCTCAGCATCTATGCATGATCATGTAGCAAAAGAAGACACATTGCAAGCAGAAATTATTTGGACATTGTATACAATAGATAGACACTGCAGCTTTTCATCAAATTCCGTAATAACAAAAGTATTCCAGTCCATGTTTCTAGATAGTGCCAAAAAAAAAAAAAAATCAGCGTTAACTTATGATATAGAAACAATGAATAGTTTAGCTGATGACTATGCATTAAAAGCAGAACATCAGAGGAACCTTTCTTTCATCGGCACATCAAATAGCTTAAGGACATCTCTGGAAAAAAAAACAGGAAGATCAGTTGAAGCTGGACAAGCAGATCGATGATAAGCTTGAAGCTTCGAAATATATATGAATTTTGCATGACATTTTGTGCAGTGTACATTGATCTACTTTTGTAAATATACGATTTAATCTTTCCATTCTTGTTCATTAAGTTCATTTTGATCTTACCTTGCTAAGGATGTGGTAAAGAAGTTCCAAGTTATCTTATTAAAAATAATGTAAAATTGATGAGTATGCTATTATTTGTGTGCGTGAAAGCCTGAAAAGTGCAATTCTTGAACCTAAAATTTTTCACAAAGGCCTTAAAAAAACCTAAAAAAAGCCTAAATTTTGTAGATCAGGATTTGCTACTAACCCTGATTGTTAAGTTACCTAACTTTTTCATTGTTTTGCATGTATCTTTCTTGCAGCTGAAAGGTCGTAACTTAAACAAAGGTCGGGATCATTTGATGTGGGTTCTGTTGCAGTTCATATCTGGAAGTATACAGAAAAACCCTGTAAGAAAGTTTTGTTTTTCTTGTACTTGCAAGTATGTTATTCCTTGTTTGTTATATGATGTCGATTTTTAAAAATTGTAAAATCACAGAAGTCATAATCACAGAAGTCATGCTACCTATAAATTATTAACATAACTATCATCTCAGTTATCTATATCATAGTAAGTAACATGGATTCCATTTTTCACTCACCCTCATTACTACACTCTTCATCATGGACTACGCCTCCAAATGATCTGAACAAATTTAACAAAATTTAACAGAAAATAACCTGGCATAAAAACCTTTCAATTTTTTGCAAATGATGTTGATCTGCCAGCATATGTCACTGCCATTACTAAAATTGAAGAAAACAAAACTTTAAAAGACCTATTTTGACAGAACGTATTGAAGGATGCTGATCTGATATGAAACATAGCTGCCATCACAAAAATTAGAATAAGAATAAACTTTCAATGACTTTTTTCTATATCAAAAACAGCCAAAGAGAATTTGATTAAATTCAACTAAAGACATTCTTGCACACACACACACACCCAGCGATGAAATTTTATTTTTAATGTTACAGATCTGTCCTCAAATATGGCCACCTTATTAAAAACAGACATAAGTTTTCAGTAACTTAAAATGGCAGTTCCAAATGTATAAGAACATCTCAGACATAAATAGCCTGATAACAAAAGATTGTCAAATATGGTTAATGTTACTAAAATTAAAGACAGGCTTGGGATGGCTGAGTGGTCTCAAGCACTCACCATTACTGATTGGTGCCATCTCACCTCTGTCATGTGGATTCAAATTTAATAACAGAATATACAAAATAGAATATACTTTCTAGTCTTGTTTTTAAAATAGAATTTGTTGTAAACTAATTTTTTATGCTTTATCCAGTAACAATTTTAATTTTTTATATAGAAAATACCATGTTCTTATGTTCATTATGATTTACCCATCCCAATAATCAGCCATTTTTTGCCACCACTCTTTTCTGATTAGAAATAAGAGATAAATGAAATTGATCCTATGTATGCATTGATATGCAATGAGGCAATCTTACCTGAGGGATCCAAATTTTGTGCACTTAAACTTGACAAAAGCTTATACCTGCCCTTGTTTCTGACACTCATGTGGGATTTCCCTATCCCACATAAGTGTATTTGATATATGTGTGAAATGGTTTGCCCATGTAAGAAAGTCATGTGGGATTTAATTATCCCATACAAATGCACTCTTTGAAACTGTAGATGACGTCATGGTGCTTATTACAAGGTCATTATATCTCCAAATGAGCTTATTATGGTATGGTCCTTTAACTGCCCTGCATTTTTTTCACTATTGCTTTACACATCTTCTAATACATTAAAAAAAACAGATTATCAAATAAAGCTGAGATGCTTTTATACATAGTTGCAGATACAGTAAAACCTGTCTTGAAAGACAACATTCTCTGCACAAATTTACTGATTATATAGCATTGTGACCTGTTACGAGAGACCATAACTTTTTGGCAAAAGAGTAGGTCTTTCAAGACAGGTTCTACTGTACTAAAATTAGATTTTTAAAAAATGTCTTCTCATGAATTTGTTTAAAACATTTGACCAAATTTGACAAAAAAGCATCTTGGCATAAAGGTTTTTAAATTTATTTAGCTGATGTTTGTCTGCTGTCAGATATGACCTTTTTTACTTTTGTTACATATAATTGATACAAGTCATTTATATTACTTTTATTTTTTGTTTGTTTATTAGATTTAAATTTGGCATTTTAAGTTTTAAGATTCGTTCATTGAAGGGTGGGGTGACCTTTACTTGACAGAGTAAACACCAGGTGTTGACCTCATTTCTGACCTGGTTTCATAGCTGTATACGAGCTTTTAAAATGATTGGTTGGTTCCAAGGACAAAATGGAGTAAATTATAAACATCTTTCTAATTTAGTTGGGTCATATGCTGTTTACGTGATTTCTTGAACGTAAAATTGTTCTGAGAGATTCTAGAAGGTCGTAACCCCTTTCCTGTTTACGTAAAAAAACAGCTACATAAATTATGTTTTGGAGTGAGGTATTCAGTAGAAGTTTGGGTTTTTAGAATACTATGTTGTGTGTGGTTTTTTTTTATAGTTATTTTTAATTACCGTGTACTGGAAATTATGTCAATTTGTTTCGATCAAGAGGAATTATTTTCTTAGTTATCTGGAAAAGAATATGTGCTCATAGATTTTCATTAACAAGAACTGACTTCATCAAGAGACATCGTCTTTCATATTGAATACTTCGCTGGAATTTGAACTTAGAATTATTTGGACATTTTTATTACCAGGACTTTTGCAATTTCTCTAGTGGGTAGTATTTTGAATTATTTTGGATTAATTTTGGAATTGATTCTTAAAACCATAAGTTTACTTTTCTTTTCTGAAAAATATTTGTACTCAATAAATTGTTTATTAAGTTTTACAAGCTTGTTATTTTCACTCTTTCTATGTTACTGTTTATTCGAGCCTAAGCACATAACACTTTAAGTAGGGAAACCACTAATATAAGAAGAATAATTCAACAGAATTTGTAAGAAAGTATCCAGGCATGAAGGTCTTTCAGATTTTTTTAGCAGAACCTGATCTGCTGTCAAATATGACCATCATTTCTAAAGAAATGAAACAGCCATTGAATGACCTATCGATAACTACACAACAGAATTTGACCAAACTTAAATGCAAACCTCCTGCCTTGTAGTTGTTTCAAATTTATTAAGTTGATTCTCAGTCACCTTTAAAAGTATGGCCACACTTACAAAAACAGAATAACCTTTACACAAGTTTTTCTCAGAACTGGTAATATGGCGATACTAATAATGCGTCTTTTTTCACAATCTTTTTACCAGTAAGAAATGAGAAGAGAATAATCTGTCATGTGTTGGTGTGGAATTTCCCAGTACTGCACCAGTGCATATGATAGATTCTATTAATCCCACATGGTTTTATCAGATAGATAAACTGTGTCAAATGGTAAATAAGAATCAGATACATAAGCATCTCACTTTCTGGTAAGGATGTCTACAGCAATAGTCAGAAGTAGTATTTTTGTAGAACCGTTTTTGTTTGATAGTCATGTACTTTACATCTTTTCATGGTATGGAGGAAATACACACTAGTATTCAGAACCCTTGGTGTTTTTTTTTTAATTGTGTGTCTGTGTTTGTGTAGCTGACAGATTTCTTGCCAGTGTTGAAGCTGTATGACCTCCTGTACCCTGATAGTGCCCCATTGCAACCCCCTGACATCAGCAAAGCCCAGTCCACCCACGCTATGGCCAGCACCTGCATATGGATACACCTTAACAAGAAAGCGCAGACAGACAAGGTCCGGCTTCTGAGACCCATTCCTAATGCCCTGAGGGACCATCTGAATTCCTTAAGGGAGCACTTAGAGTAAGTATTTTATATAAGATCTATGACCTTTGTTTAAAAAATCTACTTTTGGTAAGTAAACAAAATAATTCTTTGATAGATTATGTTATCACAAGCTCCATTTGTGGAAGTTTGACTCAGCACTAACTTTGGGGTCTTTTTCGGTTGTCTGTCTATTTATCGGTATCCATCCAGTATTTAAATTAAGCGCAATGCTAAAGTGACCATAAAATACTTTATTTTCGTGGGTACCAAATTTCATGGTTTGGGTACAAAAATATGTATACAGTGGTCCCTTTCTTATACGGCCACCCCTTCTGCACCAGGAAAGTGGCCTTACAAGACAGGTGGCCTTTCCAGAGGGGGGCTAAATTTATTATGAGATGTATATGTAGTGTACGTAGTAAGAAAGCTACATACTTCAAAACATTAAATATCTTCATCCAAAAGTAACATTAATCATTAAAAGGTTCTTCTTGTTATAATAACAAACTTATTTCAACTGAATATATGTTACTAGTTCTTTTTCTTGGTGTAAGTGTGATATGTGAGCGGATATTGTTGTTATGCACCTTGCAAATGGATTCAAAAACGTCATTTACATCTTGGTACATACATTATTATCTTTCCATTTGCTCCATTTTCCCACTGCTGCTTTGTTAATTCGAACTATTTCAACATAAACTTGTTTTTTCGAGTCTTTGCTACATGAAATTGTTCCGCAAGCCCCCCCCCCCAATGTCGTCGAGTAGAATAACCGACTTAATTCTAAAATAATATCTTCATTAACGTGATGATATGTTAATGTTTGGTAATGATTTATTCGGTTATTGCTGACTGTATGCGATTTAATTATGCAGACAAAACTTGTGTCGAATGGATGAAATAGTCTTCATAAAGGAAGCCATAATGTGTTGTCACATAATTTTTCTGGTCTTTGTATGGTACCCTGTTTTTTTCTTTCCAAGGTTCTCTGTGTGTGCCAGTGTACAAAATCTATTTTTAGCCTATGCTGACCCTGTTATGATCGTAACAATTAAGTCTGGTTATTATGCGGCCCTAAGTGGTCTAAAGTGCTCAACGTTACGGATCACTGCCATCTCACTTCTGTCTGCGTGGGTTCGAGTCTAAGATTCGGCTAATGTAGTTACGTGAGAAAGCTTGCCAGTAGCTTCTCATGGGTCGGTAGTTCTTATTGGGGGTTTTCCTGGGTTCTTCCTCCACCAATAATACTGGCTGCCATGTATAGCCTATTGTGTGCATAAAAATGGCGTTAAACCCTACAACAACAACAACGTCTGGTTATAATCATCAAAGAGAAGAACATGACATAAGTGTTAAACCCCAATCTCTATGATAACATTATTGAGCCCATTTCCTGTAAACATTGACTTTTATAGATATTGATATGCTATTAATCTTTAGTCGATACTTTTAACAGAAACTTGACACTGGCAGACATGTATCTATGATAGAGATAATCAATTCTTACCTTACGTCAAGATTTTGAATTAATTATTGGTTCTGGATACATTTGAAGAAACAAAAGTGGCCGTTCATGAGGGGGACATTTTACATTTTTTGTACTAAAATGCTGGCCAGTGGTCGTGTTAGAAGGGTGGTTGTTCTTGAGTGTACTTTTGAATACAAACTTGTCAGTGCCAAGGGATTCTGGCCGTAAGAAGCGGGTGACCGCTGTCCAGGGGTTCTGTTCAAGAGGGGGGCTACTGTATGTCTCTGTGTAAGTTTGCTAGTATACCAACATTCATTTCCGTACAGAAGTAATTAAGTTGAATAATTGTATTATTCATTATCTGGTGGAAATGCAGAGATCTTAAATAAAATACTGACTTATTTGTCCTTTTGAGCTAACACACTTATTGTAATCTTGAGTAATTAGGTAGTCAAACGGTTTTTCAAGCCCTCTTACAAAGCACAAAGTTTTCAGCAGTTGGAGATTAGGCGCTTGAACAAAGCCAATGACTATAAACCGGACAAGCTTGCCAACATCGCCAGGTGGGAACCCCTTTTTGGGAGTAACCTTGACATTGTAGAAGAAAATTTCATCATTAAATTTTGGTAAATGGCAGTGTTAATAATGCACATATTGTGATGGCTGGTGCAAAACATATTGTTACAGAATGCATTTCATTGGTGGCATTCAGTACAGGTAATGGATCAGTTAAATGCATTCGAGAACAGCGGAGATGTAAGTTTTAAATTAGGTCTCAGTTGACCTGAAGACATCTATCCATAAGCCAATTCACACATAGTGACTTATCTGCAAACATGACCTGGTTGAAATGGACTTTGAGAAAGCTTGACTAATCTGCTAGTTCTTTAGTAAGCCATGAACTTATTTCACTATCTTGGCACTTTAGATTGCCTTGAAATATCCATTGCATATCCATATGATGGGAGGAGGGGTGAGTGTCACCATGGTTGATAGGTTGTCTTGTTTAAATTGATGGTTTTAAGCAGGAATTTCTGTATGTATATACTCATTGGATGTATAGTCCAACTGCAAACTGTACAGACCCAGATCTTCTGTCATACAGTGTGCCATTAATAATCTGGATCTATGCAGTTTATTAGGAGTAATCAGAAAGCAAACAGCGCATGTTGTTTGCTGTTTAACTCAACTTATAAGTGGGTATACACGCTAATGAAGAGATAAATATTGTACTCTCTATTGTGAAAATTAAATGTTTACTGAAGCAACTACCATTGGTTCATACATTTGCATGATTACTACATTTGCATGATTACTGATTTATGCTAGTTTCTTACCCCATAGTCAACCTATTCATTGGTTGCATGAATAATAACAAAAGGTCATTCGGTTCAAAATATAAACAGTGGTGTGTGATTAAACACCCCCTAGCCCCAATTACAGATACACTAGTTCTAGCCAGTATTCATAAGAATTTTGTGATTAAACACTCCAAGTCTAATTTACAGGTAAACAAGTTGTAGCCAGTGTTCATAAGAATAATGTGTTATAAAACAATCCCTGCCTAAATTACAGGTAAACAAGTTGTAGCCAGTGTTCATAAGAATTGTGTGATTAAACACTCCCAGCCCCAAAATCACATGCACAGGTTCTAGCAACTGTTCATAAGAATAGTGATCATTTTAACTTGAGACAGTAATATTCAGCTTAATTTTAGAGAAATTGAATACCCCTTCAATGTATTAAAAATCTTAGATTTATTTGTGTGCATACATTGAAGATGTAACTACATTAACTAATAGTTATATCTCCTGGACATGGATTCAACTATTTAAGTCTTACCAAATTCAAGTTGGTTTTTATTGTTTCTTTCTTTAACATATTTCCCGATCATATAAATGTTAGGAATATATGCTTGCTGCCACCCGAAACCAGTCAATTGGTAAAAAGAAGAAAATGCAATCTTTTGTCTGCATACTACATTGACAAGGGAAGAAACTGTTACCCATTATTTCCCCTTAACTAAAACTAGGTGCTGCCAGTTTTAAGCTTTAGCTTTTGCACTACCAATTAGTATTTTTTTGGACATCCTGAAATCCTTCAAGTTTTCTATTAATGTACAGTTCTGAAGTTATAAATGCAGTAAGATCCTTACTACAGGTGATATTGTTTATGCAGCATGGAATTTGCTTATTTTCATATTATGTTTCAACTTGGCGTCAAAATATGTTGCAGGTTATTAATGCCTATTGCATTGATATATACTTTTCCTTCTGTTCATTTGTTAACTTTTAATTTTCATTCATCATTCTTATCATTTTAGATAATACAATGATGATGAAGTTTTGCAAGTTTAAAGTAAGGAAGGACACAATGAGATGTGTCTTAAGTTGCAGAGCTGGAAATTTTCTGGTTAAGGCAGAAATCCAGTCTTTTAAGACAGACTTGTTTCCTTTTTTAAAAAATTGGAATATTTGTTCCTGGATGTAATTCGATTAGGAATAAGTTAGCAAAACACCAAGACACTATATACTGGAAGTTTTTTGTGGAGGTGGGAATTGTTCATTGTTACAGTCTTTCATTATGCAGTTTTTAATAATGTCTTGCACGCTCAGATCATTTTGTGGCTTCTTCAGAATTGAAATTTGTTGAAAGAGGAAAATAGTCAACCAGTCAGTAAAAAAATTCTTTCAGATGAAGCAGGCTAGAAGAAAAAGATCACGATAAGTTGGTTTTTTCCCCCCGCAATTTGTTCAGAAATTAGTGAAACCTGGACTTGCCTGGTCCATGAGCTGCAGAGACAAAATTAATTCAGGATCAGCGCTCCAAAACGATGCTAAAATGATAATGTACAGACAGGTTTTAAAATGCAGAAGTTTCCAGCGGTTTTACAGTCACTTTGTCACTGAAAATGGCAGTGACTCTCTAAGGCCAAACAAAATTGTTTCTGGTCCATCCCTGTTTTTGTTGCTGACCCTAACACTTTTTTCACCCTGGATTTAAAACAAATCCTGAAATTGTTATGTGCAATAATTGAGCTAGTTTAGCCAAGTACTTGAAATGCTTATTACATAATATATGCTAATCAATGTAATATATAGTGTTTAAAAAATATACAATACACTTACAAATTTTTTGTACCTCACAGCAGTTGCCATGGGTTCCTATTACACTAGTAGTGTCAGGCAAAAATAATATTCCATCAGAACTGTCTTTAGATAGGAAAACAGATTCATACAAGCTGAAAGAAGGTTATCGACAATTGTTCACAAGCAACCTGTCAAAAAAATGAAAGATTATTTAAGTTAATAAATGTTAATATTAGTTAATACGTGCGCGCGCGCGCACGCACGCACGCACGCACGCACGCACGCACGCACACACACACACACACACACACACACACACACACACACACACACACACACACACACACACACACACACACACACACACACACACACACACACACACACACGTGTGCCCTGCAGATGCATGGAATATTTTCAGTTTTTTGGGGGAGAGGTTGTTTCCATCCCTGCGCAAATGCTCTGCATCATATGCAGTCACTGGTCAGAAAATATCTGGTATGCATTGCTGAGAAAGAGCGTTAAGAACAAAGAAAGATGTGCAAGTCATGTCCAGGCAAATGTGACATGTAGAGTTTCATCTAAAGATGTCATCAAGAACTAGCATAAACAGTGGTTTTTCATCCATCAAAAGTCAGATGTACAATGCTGGCAGCAACTATCACATCTGCAGAATTGGAGGAAGAAGGGACAGCAAAATGCAAAGGTGCTAGCCCATAGTTTGTCTCAGATGCTGCTAGAGTTACAAAATGCATTGATTGGTACAAGAGGTGACAATGCATTTACTAAATTCACAGCAGTATACCCATACATTTGTCACAGTTCTCTGATAATTTCAACCATATGTACCATAGTCCCTCCATTTCTTGGCTGCCCATTGGGTGTAAGTACAGCAATGACCAAGCATGGTCATTGGGCTGCGCATCAGAACACATGGAACTTTGACTTATTCAGAATTGTATTGATCCGTGTCGGTATCCATTGTTACCATATGTAGTCACTTTTGCTGCCGACCAATCAGTCCAGCCATTCAGCATATAGTGACCATAGATAAATCACTGGCAAGCAATACCACATACCACCCTGTTAAGCCATTGTATCCAAAACGATATGGGGATCAGATTGATCCATCGTTTCACCGCATGTTCATCTGGGTGGTTCAGATTCAGACTGACTGGCTGGCTGGTATGCCATTGATAGGTATGCCATTGATACAGCAACTCAACTGTCCAGCCAGCGATTGAACTGACGAATAATACCATCCGTGTATAACAGCAATACTTGCTTGGCCTTTAAACCGGCAAGACATTTATTTGCAGCTTATCCCTCAGAATACCATAATACTTTTGGAGAAAAAGTCTGTGCCTTGTCTATCCCACCAGGGATATTACATAAGATCATGGATATGTATCATGACAAACGGTTAGTGCAAGAATACCTCTGATGCGTTAAATAACTCGGATCTGATAATTTGAAGGACTGAGTTTAGTTTTAACACAGACATGAAATCTACAGGGTTCTGCTGACTTCAGGATGTCCATGGACTATAAAGTAATTACATTGGTACATTGTGAAGATTAGGAGGAACTTCCATCCTTTCATCAGCTGCCACAGTCAGTGAAAACTGGTGGAAGAAATCTGGAACTAGTGAATACAAAAGTATTCTTTTCAGAAAGTTAAATTCCAGTGTCCTTTTTGGCATGCTGGTAAAGGACCCATTAGGATGCTGTTACCTGTGAGTTTCCTACAGTAGATAAGAACATCATGGCAGTAAATATGTGTATTCCACTACTCTATAATGTGTATAAATGTATTTTTCAGGTCATCTCAAAGCTTATTCAGAAATTAACCAGACAATTGTGGATGTTGGATCTAGCATGTCTGAATATCCTGACCAATTGTCTGTCAAGAAAGGGCCAAATCCTTCATACAGGATGATCCCTTGATCAGATTTGTTATGTTTCAGATAATTTTTTTTTGTGACAAGATGGAACCACAGACTCACGAATATTGTCTCATATGAGGTGTACATTTTGAACGGCACTCTCCACTCAGGCAGGTTTTCATATGTATATGTGTATTTGCATATTGGTGTCAGACAAAGCATGAAACATATAGGCAGATAATAAACAAAATATAATGCGTATTTTAAAGAAAAAGGCGGTAAGTTTAATTTTGCAATATTTTTTATTGAAAGAAAACATTTTATATTTCAGGAGCCTGAATCAGAACCAGAGCAAGTTGACCCTACCAGGCAATGACTACAGGATAGCCCTGCTGTGCAATGCATGTAAGTGACATTAACTTTTTGAACAGTAGACTCTTGCAGTGGAAATGGTGAATAATGCATAAGAAACTTTGCATACCTCCTGAATCCAGCCCTCATGATAAGACAAAAATATATGGTCTTTTTTCTTCTTTATCTATATGTCATAAAGAGTTTTTTTTTTCTTCTTTATCTATCTGTCATAAAGACAAATGTTCTGTCGATCCTACTGACAGATTGGTGCCTTTTTATCATGTGTAATCATGGTTCTTCTGACCCAGTGGTACTCCTCCTCTTATGCCCTGATGGTCTTACTGACCCACTGGTGCCCCTTTTTATGTGTCCTGATGGTCATGCTGACCCATTGGTGCCACTTTTTTATGTGGCCTGATGGTCTTACTGACCAATTGGTGCCCATTATTATGTAGCCTAATGGTCATGCTGACCTTGTGGTGTCCCTTTTTATGTAGTCTGATGGTCATGCTGACCCAGTGTCCCTTTTCCAGTTGACATGATCAACAAGATATGACCATGACTGAAGTAGTAATATTCCTACATCAAGAAGTATCGGACATGGGACATGGACACTATTTTGTATGGTTGATGAGCCCAACTAGTGCCATGCTTTGCTATGGTAAATGGCATGTGGGGTCAAAAGGAGTTACGTCTTTACATGAACTGCCTGGAAATGAAGGCTATAATCAAGGCATTGAAGGATCAACTCAACAGGCATGTAGCCTGTATTGTGTCTGGTAATTTGGTGGTGGTGACCTACATCCGTCAACAGGGGAAGTTATTACCTGGCCTTTTTATTCAGGTCTGAACGTTTCTGCACTGGTGATCCCATCTAAAGATAACCTTCCAGTTCAGACACATTCCTAGGAGGCTCAGTGTCCGATCTGACTCACTGTCAAGATCTATCACACTGAGTGGTCCATTCATCAATCAGTCTTTCACTGAATTTGTGCATTTTGAGGGTGTCCAGGGATAGATCATTTTGTGACAAAGTGAAATGACAACTGCACGCTTTTGTCTCATAATTATTTTTGATTATGTCAAACCAACTTATATCCAGGCCTTTGGTGTAAAATATAATATAGAAATTTTAGGGTCAGAAATAGGAAAGTGATTCTCATAAACCCTCCCAGGTGTGACAAGTCAATGTTTGAAAGATCAGGTCAAATTTGTGATTAACATTTATGGTGAGGCAGCCATAGTCTCAGGTGTTTCATCCTTGCCTGGACAAGCTTCTGCCTGGCTCATGTCATGAAATTTTGAAGAGAAGGGTTTCAATTTTGAATCCTTACAAGGAAAAGTGGCACATTTTCAGGGATAATAAGTATACCTGAACTATCCAGTTTAAATTGGATGATTAATTGGTCCTAATGACCAATCTTTGTAACTAATCAGAATGGTTGTATACTTGCTTTGACTGATATATCAGGAGAGGTGGTGATGCAAGACCCTATCCATGATCTTTAGAATGACTTGAAAGGCATGAAGAAAAGTCATGGGCATGATGTCTCTTTCTAATGGTAAAGTCCTGAAGAAAGGATTTAAAGCGTCTAGATTTAGCCTCATGGTTGAAGTAGGTAATACACACACTCTTAAATCTCAAAAGGTCAAATATGCCTCGCGAAGATGTAATTTATGAAATTGAGCAGTCTCTTCAAGCCTCATATTTGAATGTAATGCTTCAATCCAAGACATATTAGAAACCATTGGATGGCATGCACAATCAACCATCTCAAGTTTGTATCTATCTTCACAGAGACAACAATTGAATCTGGTTGGTCCAGTGGCTGCAGCCCAGATGACCATCAGACTCAGATAAGTTCAGCGCAACCTCCTCATTGGCCTAATTTAA
This sequence comes from Unio pictorum, assembly GCA_030141615.1. Classification (NCBI taxonomy): domain Eukaryota; kingdom Metazoa; phylum Mollusca; class Bivalvia; order Unionida; family Unionidae; genus Unio; species Unio pictorum. Next base: position 2,647,734 of record JARLTB010000360.1, on the reverse strand, counting down.
TAACTTTGGATTTGCACATATACTTTTGACATGACAAGAAAATTCCATCTGAGAGAGAATGATAAATACTCAAAAGTCCGGTATTCTATTCCCTAGTTTGAGGAAATTGCAAAATGTTTTGCCTGATCTTTCATCTTTAACAAGCTTATTTGGCAAAGAGGGTTTCAGGATGGAGATGTCAATCTCGTTCGGGAACACCATAAAGGTAATCAACTGGTGAATATCCATAGCCCTTCAGGATGCTTAGTCACAGATCCCCATTCCGTAGGAAATTTCTGTTTCTGTCTGGGTAACGATTTATTTCAATATTAGACTTTTACCTCAGGACTATTTTACTTATCCATCAATTTTACTATGGTACTGACTTTACTAGTAGCTTACTTTAGATGAAGTGGATGCCCATCATACAGTATTTCAGCTGATACAGTATTCCTAGATGTTTGTTACTAAGGGACCTGTCAGTCTTTTGAAAGACAGTGACATGTCAGACATTTGTGGATTTATTCCTCAAACAGGTCATGTCAAATTGCTTTTCGAGAATTTCATAATGAAGAATGAATTTCCTCACAAATAAAGGACAGTTAATGTTCCACATTACACGGACACTGTCTCTCACAACAAGAGTGCTTGAAAAGACTTAATTGTCTGCTCATATATACTTCTCTCTCTCTCCTTGGGATCCTTCTTATGGAAGCAGACTGAGTTCCCATACAAGGCTTCTCCAGTTTCTGCTGTTATCATGGCTCATCACCACAACAGAAGAAGGTTGCACACCTTGCTTTGGAACATCCTTCTCCATCAGAATGTTACAACTCCATGACCACAAACTTAAGTAACAGAAAAAGAGCAACTTTTATAAAACTTTACAAACAATTATCAAAGTTATAAATGTGAGAGGAACTGTCAGTATTATAAAGTGAATCCAGCTAGTCCTTATAAAGGTCTATAAAAGTTCAAAATGAATGAAAAGTTCCTTATAAATTTCAATACTGGGAATGTATTGGTCCTCCAAGAACTGACATTATCAAGATGACATTTTCCAGAATTCCTTCAAATAATTTATAATTTTAAGTTCCAAAATAATATTATAGTCCAAAAAATAAGCACTTTCTATTTCCACGGGACAGTCTAAAGAAATGTTTTTCCTCTTGAATATTATTTAAGTAAAGACAAGACCAACTTAAAATTGCAACACAAAAAATGTGAATGACTCCAAACCAGAATGAATCTGATTGCTTAAATTTCACTATATATTGTGACTAAACTTCTCAATAAACCCGACATGACAGCATACGCTATGGATTTTGTGTCAATTAAACATAGTCACGTGACCGTGTACTACCAATGGAAAGCTGCTGAATTATTCGTGAAGCATCCTATCAGTGACTGAGAAACTTAACCATAGATACCATTTAGGTCTTATTATTGATATTATTATTATTATTATTAATAATTGTCAACACTAAATAAATAACTGTCTATAAATCATATGCAGTGTTATACTCTTAACATATTCAAGTTGCATAGGCCAAACTTCTTTAAAGATATTTTGTACACATTACAGCTATGAAAAAGAATTATAAAATCGAGATAAAATCATGTAGGAATTAATTTTGTTAGATATACATAACAAAGATTGACCATTTCATTTCGCTTGATGGATCTGAAATTTCTTAAGTAACACTTGTACAACTCTTATAGAAGAGGACCGAAGAGCTATGCAGAGCACATAGGATCTGTCAACAATTAATAAATGCTGTCCCTTATCACCTGGCTGATATCAAGCAATCTAATCTTCAAAGATTGCCATCACCAATCTGGAAACATCACAGGAACCTCATCAGCTTTTCAAACAACCTCAGTTGTTGGATTAATCAAGAAATATTCTGACTTTAGTTCTGGTACACATTCCAGAACCTCAATCTTTCCTGTACACAGGTGCCTCAGATTCAGGATGGGGTGCTCATCTGGAACCAGGTGTGGTAGCCCCACAGAGCTTATGATCCCAGCAGGAATCTTTTTAGCATATCAGCAGTCATAAAGTCCAGGACATTTTAGGTGTACATCAACCTCATAAAACACAGCTGTGTTCTGATTGTCATAGACAACCTCTCCGTCATAGCATGCTTCAGATCTGTGGGGCATTCATGCCCATTATCTCTGCTTTTAATTATGAAACCTTGTCCATTGGACACTGTTGAAAAGGACCACTTTCAGAATCAGTCACTTTCCAGTAAAGAGAATGGTGTCTGCACCAGTCTGTAGAAAGGCCAATGGTAAACTTGTTGGTAGTGATAAATCCAGTTACAAAACCTGAGCGCTATTGCTTTGGATGACCACAACAACAAGGGGTTTTCACCAAAAGTCTTCTTATGATATTTAATTGGACCTAAATAAAAATGGTACTAATATTATGTCCGTTAAGGTTGTCATCATGACCATATTGAAAATCTCATTCACTACTCCTAAATGATAATTATACCATAGCAGCTGAGTTGAAAATCTTGTTAGTACTCAACAGTATCGGAGATGGTTTCAGTATTCGAGTTTCAAGGAAAGGAAAATATTTTCTCATCTTGGATTCCTGAAAAAAAAATTTCAGACAGTAGAACATTGGTCCATTTGATGGACTCGTGTTTTATCTGTAGCATCAGATCTGTTGTCACATTTATATGAGTAGAACATCATAACTAAATAAATGTATTACATCTGTCTTGTTTAAAAATACTTTTGGAAGAATTAAATATAACTTTATGGTGATAAATCAAGAAACCATTATACTTTTTATATGAAATCAAAGCATTACTGTACAGATTATAAAATTAATTTTTTAGTTTATTTTTCTTTACTAATAGTTTCTCAATAACTTCCAGATAAGGATTGCTCCCCTGAGTAAAATATTGGGATTTTGTTGTTGTTTCAAGTATTCTGTGCTTTCACTCATAGAATGTGGCAAACATTGATTAGCATCTTCAAAGTAGATTTATTACTCAGCGGTGCTGAATTCTCAATCAAACTTGTGAGGCTCGTATATGGAGTGTTACTACAACTAGAGCCAGTATGTTTTTATGTAGAACTAACCACCCAGAATAGGTTATAGAACTTGTATCATCAGTTGCTTCATCGCAAAAATTTATACCCCTTGTTAATTCCACAATTTGGTCATTATTATCTTTTGCAATTTTCTTACCACCCCACGAAGCATCTAGAAGAATTTATATTCCGTTCACAATTTGACTCTTTGCAGCTTTAATTGGTAATACATGCTAGTGAATGAGGTGTATGTTCCATTATTTTCAGATTTGCTGCCATACATGCGATCCAGTGGCTATAGTGTTGCTATAATACGTTTTGTCAGCAGTGTGGTAGCACAGCTGATGAAAAGTACAAATCTGTAACAGTATAACTGCTAGCAGATCTGAGAATATTACGGTGTATTTATCCTCTTTTTTTTTGAGCACACTTTGAAAAATTTGATACAATTTTAGTGCAGATGTACTTGTCCTTGGGTGATATGTCATGATGTAATAATGTTGTAATGTTTCCAGCTGTATATTGTGCATGGAAATTTTGATTTTCAAACCAGTCAATAAATATGATAGAAGATGTGTTTGAATCAGATGTAGCGACAGTTCTTGCTACAATATTGCATTCTCTTAAACTGTGTGTGAATAACCACTACACTTTGTTTTAAAATCCTGTAGTAAGATATTCTCATATTCTCATTTTGAACAAACATGCTTAAAGCATTAATAATAATAATAATTAATAATGATTAAAACACCTGCATGCTAATGTCTCTTGCCAACCATTATGTGGTTGTGTTTGGAATTGAAAATCTGATTGGCCAGCTGAGTGAGTGTGAAAGGTTATTTTAGGGTTTAACATCATTTTTTAGCAGAGGATATACATGGTGGCCAGTATAAATGGTGGAGGAAGAACCTGGGAAAACTCCAGAAAGAACCACCAATCCATGAAAAGCTACTGGCAAGCTTTTTCACATGCCCGTAGTGGCCGAGCTTGAGACTCAGACTCAGACTCAAAGCTGAGATTGCGAGTGATCCGTAATGGTAGGCACTTTAGACCACTCAGCCACTTTGGGCCCCATTAAAGGTAATGTTAGGTCAACCTTCTGAGAATTTTTTTGGGCTTGATATGATTGGTTAAACAGATTTATGTGTGTGTATGTGATTAGGATTTTTAATGTAACTTTAAAAAAAAATTCAGTCTTATTGCTACTATGTCTGCAGTAAGGCATTTTACGGTAATGTCTAGCTCAAGGGTATATCTTACCCAGTGACATTATCCTGACACCAGGTGGACCAGTCCTAACACTAACCTCTTAATGCTGAGTACCAAATGAGGCAGCTGTTAGTACCATTTTTGTAAGTCTTTGGCATGACTTGGCCGGGGATCAAACCCATGACCTCCTGCTTCCACAGACAGATTTATGCATGATAATGACAAGCTAGGGTGAAAAGAGAGCATATTGGATTTTCTGATATTTTTTGTGATGAAGACAATATTCATACAGAGCTGTATTGTATCTATGTATCTTTAGAAACCTGTCCAAGTATCCCCTAAAACCCTGCTGAATATCTTTTAAAACCTGCCTTAGTATCTTCTGAAACCTGGCTGAGTATCTTTTGAAAGCTGTCACAGTATCCCCTCAAACCCTGCTGAGTATGTTTTGAAAGCTGTCACAGTATCCCCTCAAACCCTGCTGAGTATGTTTTGAAACCTTTCACAGTATCCCCTCAAACCCTGCTGAGTATGTTTTGAAAGCTGTCACAGTATCCCCTCAAACCCTGCTGAGTATGTTTTGAAACCTGTCACAGTATCCCCTCAAACCCTGCTGAGTATGTTTTGAAACCTGTCACAGTATCCCCTCAAACCCTGCTGAGTATGTTTTGAAACCTGTCCCATTATCTTGTGAAATCTGTCTGAATATCTTTGGAAAACATAATCAGAGCTGTAAATCATAGTAATCTTTTCATATGTTAAGAAGGAAATTTGGTTATAAAGAAACCTAGCTTTTATTAATTATAAATATCTACTTTCAGTGTATGAAGCCTTTAATGGTATATAATAAGGATTGTTTACCATATCATTTCAGATAGTACGAATCCAGAACATTTCAACCTACCAATGGGATTGCTTGTGGAAAGTATATATGGCAACAATAAGAACACTACCTTGTTGCCAGGTAACCTAGTGGCTGCTGCCCCGACTCAACCTTTACCCATGAATCTTCTGGATTCCCTGACTGTTCATGCCAAGATGAGTTTGATCCATAGCATAGTGTCACGGGTAATCCGGATGGCAAAGAACAGGACTAACGCTGCTCTTGCTCCTGCACTAGTAGAAACATATAGTCGGCTTTTGGTATATATGGAAATTGAATCTTTGGGAATCAAGGGCTTCATTAGTCAGCTTTTGCCAACTGTATTTTCTCATCAAGCTTGGGGAATCCTGCACACCCTGTTAGAGATGTTCAGCTATCGCTTGCACCATATTCAGCCTCATTACAGAGTTCAGTTGCTTGGACACCTCCACACCCTTGCATCAATTGCTAATACCAACCAGAACCAGCTCCAGCTTTGTGTTGAAAGCACTGCACTTCGACTCATCACAGGGCTTGGAAATGCTGAGGTGCAGCCCCAACTGTCCAGAATCTTCAGTGAGCAAAAGAATCCAGGTCTTCTGTCGCAGGATTCAGAGGAGCTGAACCAAGTTCTCATACTTACACTGGCTCGAGCAATGCACATTACAGGAGCTGAGTCATTCTCTACAAATTGGTACAAGGAAATTCTGGTCAGCATTATGCAGAGCACACCTCACTCTTGGCCTCAACATACTCTTAGTAGTTTCCCATCCTGTTTAAGTGAGTTCTTTCAACAGAACCTCATTTCCCGAGAGGACAAGGCTGTCTTGAAGAAAAATGTGGAGACAGAGTTTAAGAAGTGGCGCTCAATGGCGAATGAAAATGATATCATTGCACATTTTTCAATGCAGGGTACGCCACCCTTGTTTCTTTGTATTATCTGGAAGACATTGTTGGAAGATGGTCGGATTCCTCCGACAGCCTACAAGGTTCTGGAAAGGCTTGGTCCAAGAGCACTACCAGCTCATCTCCGCACCTTTGCAGATTTCTTGGTCTTCGAACTGAGTTTGCCTAATAGCCAGAGTCTGCTGTCAAGGTACATTGAAGCAGTGAATGACATGGTATGGAAATACAATATCCTGACTATAGATCGACTTGTGTTATGCATGTCCCTACGAAATCTGGAAAATAATGAGGTGCAGATTTGTTTTGTCATCATTTATCAGATTCTGTTTCGTTCAGCAGAATTCAAGAATCGTGTGACAGATTTTATTAGAGAAAATTCACCAGAGCATTGGCTTCAGAGCAGCTGGCATGACAAGCACATGGCTTTCCACAAAAAGTACCCAGAGAAGTTCTTCTATGAAGGAATTCAGGATCTGAACTGCCCAATCCAGCATCAGTATCTGCCAGTATATTTTGGGAATGTGTGTCTTCGCTTCATTCCAGTGTTAGACATACTCATCCACCGGCTTATTGAGATGCCATCTGTAGCAAAATTTCTTGACAACATTCTGGATCATCTAGGAAGTCTGTACAAGTTCCATGACCGTCCAGTGACATACCTGTACAACACACTCCACTACTATGACAGAAAACTGGCAGGTAAGCCAGCTTTGAAAAGGAAGCTAGTTGGAGCAGTCATTGGAGCTCTTTCGGACATTCGGCCAAGTAATTGGTGCCTCTCAGAGGAATATCAACGTTATCTTCAGATGCCAGCAGATGCACTGACCTGGGTTCCAGAGCAGGAATACTATATCAAAATGGTTGGACGTTTAGTGGACACAGTGTCAGGGAAGACACCGCCACCCTTTCCGAATTGTGACTGGAGATTTAATGAATTCCCCAATCCTGCTGCACATGCTTTGCATGCAACTTGTGTGGAGTTGATGGCACTTCCTGTTCTTAGCAGTCAGGTCGGAAATGCACTTCTAGATGTTATCATGAAGAGTGCGATCCAGTTGCCAAGGGACAAACTGATGAACTGGATGAATGCAGTTGGGCTTATCATTACAGCACTACCAGAAAACTACTGGATTGTCCTCAATGAAAGAATCCTTGACATGCTATGCAGCCCACTTTTTACAGCAGGCAAAACTGAGTTTCACTTTATCAACTTCAAGACGTGTCAAAGTGTGTTTGGAGAACAACAGGCAAACTATCTCTTAGCCTTGATCCATGCTATCTGGCATCATGCTGGAATTGGACAGCTTAGCCTGCTTCCTCATTTTATCCGTGATAAAGTGAAGCTTATCCTAAAAACTGAGAACCAATTTCTGTACCTCTGTCATCTGATTGGTCCATTCCTTCAGCGGTTCCACTCTGAGAGGACACGCTGCCTCCTAGATATGACTGTAGAACTTTATGAAATTTTAGCCAATATCGACAGGTCATGTACATTTTTGCACTGCATGGATCCAATAGTGGACTTCCTGTACCACATCAAATACATGTTTGTAGGAGATGGTGTCAAGAATGAGGTAGAAAAGGTCATCCGTAACCTGAGACCAGCTCTTCAGCTGAGGTTGAGGTTTATTTCTCACATCACTGTCGAGGAGGCTAGCACACCTATTCAGCAGCTGAATTAAGCCCTCAGTTATACAAAAATAGTTTTTTTTTTTCTCATGGTACTCTGACCTAACAAATGGTACTGAGGAATGAAATGTGTGTGTTTTTAACAGGAAAACAACAGTACAAATATTTCTTGTTAGTGGCAACATATTTTTGTTAGATGTGTATTAACAACCATGAGCCAATCGAGAAAATGTAAAAGGACTGTAAATTCACTTTTATTCATGCAGTATCTGTTTTCATAGATTTTATAGTTCCTACAAACCACTGATTTACAGATGTTACAAACAATGATTGATCTGCAAGAATATTAGTAACCCCTGTTTCAAAAAGACACATATTTGCAAAGTTTAGAATAAAAAGTGTCATATTTTGCAAAATCATGAAAATTGTTTCCCATAATAATGCAAGGCATTGCTTGTACTTGGTCCAACTACAGACTTGTAGAATCAGATCTGCCATTGCCCATTGTGCCAGCAGGACTGGGTCAATGTAGTTTGCTAGCAGTTATCATTAGAACAAAAACCATAGACCATGATCTACATTCAAGTAATGACTATGATTTACTGTAAAGATGGGGAGTGGAAACAAGAATATTTAGCCATTCCACTGAGGTTTGACAGAAAAATGTATGAACAGTGTGATCTAATAAGGAAATTGAATATCAATTTGAAGAGGTAGAGGTCCTTGTTCAGAATAAGCAGAAGAAGACCAGCAATTTTTTAGTGGCTATATTTAACCGTGTTATAGCAGGTAATTTTTATCTGTATATTGGGGACAAAACATTACGAATTTGTTTTCAAAACAAGACGTTTAAGAATCTCTTGTTGTTGAAATTGTTAAAATATTTTGTCCTATGCGACAAAAATAATTGTTTCACTTCCGTTGGTGTGCATTGATAATGTTTCTGAAATTAAATATTACATGATTCTATTTTTATCATGGAATTTCTATGAAATTAGAGATACTGCCATAGTGCACAAGTGCACAGAATCTTGCAAAATGTTTATAATTTTGGACAGTAGAGATACATGACAACTCCTGCCAATTAGCTCAAAGTATATATACTTAAAAATAAGAATATAAACTGAAGTATAAAAAGAAAGGATACGAAGTTGATAAAAGTGCCTCATTGCACGCCAGGTGTAGCTTACTACAAAAGGATGCAGGGAAATGCTATTAATTATTTATTACACAAACAAGTGTACTGTAGGGTTCTGTACTTAATGCTTTTTCCTTACATTTATGCAGGCGCAAGCTTTAGGTCCATTTTAAAAAGGTGGTATTATGATAATGATTGGGCAATTTCTGATTGTTTTAAACTTCAAGTTTGTGCTTGCACAAATGTGCAAAGTGAATGACAGATTGAAGTAAAGGATGTAATTTCTTACCAATTTGACGATATTATGATAACATTTTGTGCTTCAGTGTATAACATGCTGAGCAGAATAATACTCTTGCAAGTTTCTAAATTTACTCAGAATTTTTTTAATTAAAAATTGCAAGTAGTATCTGAAAATCCTGGAGATATGTGTAGGATTGCAGGTACGTGGATGTGAGCTGTATAGGTGGCTTGGTATAAAAGAAGTCTTTGCCATGTATGATTCAATCTTCTGGCGATCCTTTTTTCTTAAATCTAAAACAAATTTAGAGAGAGATTGATTCTGGTGTGTTTCTTGAACGGAAACTAAGATTAATTGTGCATCATTAAACAAGATGAAGAGCCAGCTCAAATAATGTTTGAAATTTTTGTTTCTAGTTTTGATATAAATTGGAGAAGTACAGTGTGATCACACAGTAAGACACTCCATATTCCAATGTAACATGATCTTGTCTTAAATCCCAAATTTCAAATTCATGTATTTTTCTCTTACATGAAAAGAAAATTCTTTTTGAAAGTATACAAAATATCATGTATAAAGTTTGTCATTTTGGAGAAGAGATTGTGTATGCATTTTAATATAAAATAATCGAGGCAGGGCTTCTGAAATTAACATTTTACTAATTTCTAAATGTTTTGTGCCGAAGTACTTTTAGAAATACAAATATCTGAACCAATATCGGGGCCTTTGATCTTAGTTTATTGTTGAATGATGTCAGCTCATGAGAGTTAGTCATATTACTATTGATCCGTGAACAGTAAAGTTATTAGGTCTTTTTTGTGTTTGTCTTCAAAGCAGTCTGTGTACAGCCATTGCTCCAACAATATCTGACATGCTTTAAACTGCATACACAACCAGGTAACAAAACAATGCAGTGGTTAATAAAAGATTACCACCTGAATTTCTTAATTAATTTATGTACATTGTTAATCATCAAAGTCAATTGCAGAGTTAAAACATGTTCAGATTATGGGGCAATGATTTATTAAACATAAAAAGTGAAAGCTGCCAACCTATGTACTTGGCCAGGTGTTTTTTTAGACACAGCAGATCAGTGAATAATGTCATCCCTTCCCTATAAAAGTGACACTTTTGTTGATTGACAATTATTCTGTATGCTGTAGTCGTTCAAATAAATAGTTGTAAAAGTGTTATTAGTGGACTTTTACAATGAATAACTGGACACAGAAACATAAAGCTTTTACCATTAAAGATAAGATTGAAGCCTTGGAGATGGAAGATAATAACTAAGATTCTTTATTTGAGGAATATGGTTGACATTGCCAGGAGTAATTATGACTAACAGAAAGTAGCTGTAAATAAATCGGGTTTTCAAAAAACAAAGAAGTATTATGATTTGTAGATGAGAAAATTTAGCAGTATAAGATCAATACATATGCTGTTATTGACTTTGAGACTTACAGAAAAGTAAGTGTGCTTTATCATTTGTTACATAATTTTGCTATATTTGTCGTTGAATTGAAACAAAGGATCAGTGACAAAATTATTGAATATTTTAAATCTATGCATATTTTCAAATGGAGTTTTTATCTTGGATTCACTGAATGTGATGAGATTCCTGGGTGATATTCTATTAATTCTGTACATTAAACATGTATATAAACAATTTACACATGTACCAATGCATGCTGCTCTGAATAAAACAAGATAGATGCAATCTCTATTTTCACCACAAGTGTATATTTCATATAATATGCATTGATTTAAGATTTTAACTGTGCCGATGAAGCACATATGTGTGTGCCTACATTTACTACACACACACACACACTTCACCATCACCACCACTACCACCATAATTTTGGAATATGCATCATATTCTTTAGCTAACTGTCTTGATTGGTTGTAACATGGCTCAGTATATACGTGGGTTAAATGGACCCTAACCATCATGTTATAGTGGGGTCACACTGTACCAGCAGGCATCATGTTATAGTGGGGTCACACTGTATCAGCAGGCATCATGTTATACTGTGGTCACACTGGACCAGCAGGCATCATGTTATAGTGTGGTCACACTGTACCAGCAGGCATCATGTTATAGTGGGATCACACTGTACCAGCAGGCATCATGTTATAGTGGGGTCACACTGTATCAGCAGGCATCATGTTATGCTGTGGTCACACTGTACCAGAAGGCATCATGTTATAGTGGGGTCACACTGTACCAGCAGGCATCATGTTATACTGTGGTCACACTGTACCAGAAGGCATCATGTTATAGTGGGGTCACACTGTACCAGCAGGCATCATGTTATAGTGCGGTCACACTGTACCAGCTGCCATCATGTTATAGTGGGGTCACAATGTACAGCAGGCATTATGTTATTGCGGGGTCAAACTGTACCAGCAGGCATTGTGTTATAGTGTGATCACACTGTACCAGCAGGCATCATGTTATAGTGGGGTCACACTGTACCAGCAGGCATCATGTTAAAGTGGGGTCACACTGTACCAGCAGGCATCATGTTATAGTGGGGTCACACTGTACCAGCAGGCATCATGTTATAGTGGTGTCACACTGTACCAGCAGGCAATGTGGCAAGCTCTTGATTGACATAGACCATGGTGATGTCACTTAGCAAAGTATTGAAAAATATTTAATCGAAATGGAATTGAAATAGTTTGTTACAACAAAATGCTACCTGTGTCCTTTGTCAGCAGTGTAACTAGTGTACTAATTTTCATTACTTCCTACATCTTTTATAAATTGTCAAGATTCTCACATCCTAGAGACTATGTTACAGTTTTCTGAAAGCAGACTTCCTGACAATTCAGACCATTAATTTCTCAGTCTGATTATTAATCTTGATTATTGGTGTGACAGTAGTTCATGATATATCAATGTGTTTTAACATTATTTCATGATATATCAATTTGTATTAACAATATTTCATGATATATCAATGTGTCATGAGCAATATTTCATGATCCAATTTAACATGTTCACATGTGACACTAGATAACTAACACATTGCATCCAAATGGTGTATATCTTTATATCTGTGATAGTTGGTCACAGATACAAAATTAGTTTTATTTAGTACTGTATATACTCACATATAAGTTGAGTTCATCTGCAGACCCAGATGGCAGATAAGGGAATATTTGATAATACACTGTAGTTGTGTTTTTTATGTATAGGTATATCATTGAATACATATGCATTTTTGTTATCATTATTGGCAAAGTGATGTGTTGCTTAAGTCAGTTAGCATGGTGCATTTGTTTGTGTGAATGATAATGATAATAGTTTTGTAAATTTGTACATTTTATTTGTTTATGCTTTGAGAATTTGCTATACTATCAGTACTTCACTGCCAAATAATTGCTGAAAAACATTTTGGCTACAATTACAAGTTTCTGGCTAGAATTATGGTATCCGTTTTGGCTACCATGATGACATTAAATAAAATTCATGTTTCATATTGTGTCTGTTTTTTTAATGATTGGTTGGTCAGATGGTAGGATATATGATTTGTATCCTTTGGTCAACACTTCTTTGTTATTAGCGTCTTACCTTCATCATATTGTTTTGATAAAGACATAGATAATATGTGCACAAAACCTGGGGTCTTGATTGTATACCATATATACTCACTTATAAGACTTAAGTCCAACTGCAAACTGCACAGATCCAGATCTGCCATCACATAATGTGCCAGCAGATCTGGGTCTGTACAGTTTTTTTTTAGGAGTAATCAGTAGAATAAACAATAAAGACCCTGATCTGCAGGTGCATTATGTTATGGCTGATCATGATCTTTGTTGTATGCAGTTTGGCATGACTTACAAGCGAGTATATATGGTATTTTATTAACAATTTTTACTTGGACTTGAGATAAAGATATGTGCACTGTCATTATAATGAAATATACCCTTTTGCTATTCAGAGTTTGGTCTGAATTTGATTTAATTTTTAAAAACTTTTTTCATCGTGTAGTCTAATTTTTTTACATAGATACCCTCCATACATATCTCTACTGCATAAAGAGCACAAGAGCTTAGCCTCTTGTCCGTTCATTTGGCACATGTCATCCCTCTGTTAACTTTACTGTTTTTTTATCACTACTCCTAAACTAATGCCATATAACTTTTTACAGTAGAACATGTCTCAAAAGACCACCTCTTTTGCCAAAAAAATATGCTCTCTCAACACAGGTGGTTGCTCATAACAGGTCACAATGCTACATAATCTATACATTTATGCTGTATATGTATTCATCCTATTATCGAGGTGGTCCTCAATGAAAATGGTACTCTAGGACATCCACTGCACCTTGAAAATATTGTAATCATGACTCTCTTTTGAAAAACGTTTTATTGTATGTAGATAGGTCTGTGTTGGTGTGTATGATTAGGATTTTTAACATAGCTTTTTAAATTTTTCAGTCATATCGCTACGATGTCTGGAGTGAGGCAGTTTATAGTGATGTCTAGCACTGGGGCATCATGCCGCAGACATGTAGCATGATGACCCACTCAGTCACATTATCCTGACACCAGGCTGACCAGTCCTAACATTAACCTCTTCATGCTGAGCACCAAGCAAGGCAGCTGTTAGTACCATTTTTGTAAGTCTTTTGGTATGACTCAGCCGGGGATCGAACCCACAATGTCCCACTTCCACGGAGTGTGCTCTAATCACTAGGCCACTGGAGCAGTCTGTAGATGGGTCTAAATGAAAATGGTACTAATAGGATATCAAGTAAGGTGGGAATTTTTAAAATCTTGCCACTGCTGTTTTTGAATGGCGGTTGCTATTGAAAAAAGGTTTTAACTAAAAGATTTCTTATGATTTGTGGCTCCTAAATGAAAATGGTGCAAATCTGAATTCAAACATATCTGTTATTTTGGCTAAATCACCACCTGAAGAGATGATCATATTGATGTGGTGTTTTCACTGAAATACTTCTTATCTAGTGAAAATAGTGCTGACCTTAATTTGACATGGCAGTCAATGAAGACATCTTGAAAATATTTTCATTACTATTAAGGCTGAAAGGTTATAATTTACTCCTAAATGGAACTGGTGCTAATCTAACATTTAACATGGCCACTTTGGTGGCAATTTTTAAAATTTTGTTAGCTACACTCGTGATATGGTTGACATGATTTATGCTAAATGACTTCATATGAAGTTTGAATGTTTGTTACCTTCATCACGGCCACCATCTTGAAAATCTTGTGGCTATTGATTTGAATGTATGGTCTTTTTAACATGAGTATTTGTTTAACACTTCTTTGTATTATTTACTTGGTCCTGCTTGAAAATGGTGTCAATATGACCTCATAAAATGGCCACAGTGGAAACCAACTTGAAAATATTGTTACAATTCCTTCGGAATGGATCCTGGATTAGCATGGGTTTGCAGCTGAAATGTTTCTAATAGATTTGTAGTTTTTCCAAAAGAAAAATTGGGTTATGTGTGATCATCTCTTGAAATCTTTATATCGGTCATTATCAACAATCCAGTTAAGCAATAAGACGTATGTATTTGGTCCTAAATGAAAATAATGTTGACATTACCTCCCAGTAATTGGCTGTTTTGAAATGGGGTTTTAACTAAAGAACTTCTTACATCATTTTGTTCTCATGCTAAAATGATGCCAATCTAGCGTTAGGATTGGTGACCATCATAAGAATCATTTTTATCTGCTTCTCCAGAATGGATTGTTGTATTGATGTGGAGTTTTCACTTCAATGCCATAGCAGTAGGTAGATGTTCTTGAAGGACCTGCAATGCAATGCTAGTATTAGTTCATGCTTGACAACCTTTGTGGGCACCCAATTTTTTTTTTACGATACACAAAATTGTTACATTAACATGGGGTTTTCATGAAAACACCTTTTGCAATATATAGTTGGTCTTGAATTAAAATAGTACCACTCATACCACCTGTTCGGAAATGAGTTTTGAAAACCAGACCTTTTGCAGTAAAGTCCAATGTCACAGCTATTTTGTATTTAATTGAGCCAAATGAGCAAAGTGATTTGTAAATATACCAATGATTTGACCCGACATTATATTTAATTGCTTTTCAAACAACACATTGAGGGTCAATACACTTTCATTGATTTTAAGGTTAAATGACTGGTTTTCATCTTTAATGGCTTGTAACTTTTATAGCACAAACAAGTAATGATAGAAGTAATAATATAAATTTATCAAACCCAGTCTGTGAAAAACATCTTCAGTATAAATTATGAAATATCCGTTATGGGGGGGGGGGTCAGTACTTTAGCAATGAAATATTGATTATATATTTGGGTACCATCTATACTCTCTTAAAAGTCCAGTCAAGCTGCTAAAAACAAAAGTCCTGATCTGCTATAGCAAATGTGCCTGCATATCTGGGTCTGTGTTGTTTGTTCAACAGATTACTCCTAATTAACTGCACAGACCCAGATCTGCTGGCACATTATGTGATAGTAGATCTGGTTCTGTGCAGTTTGCAGTTGGACTATATGGTATATCTTGACAGTATCTTGGATGATCCATGATATCTGCTTAAGGGTCAAAGGCAAGACAGGTTTTTTTTTTTTTTATACAGTCACTTTATTTGTTAAAGTTTATAGTCAAACATACAGGTCTTAGCTAGTTTGTTTTTGTTTTTATGGTTTAATGCCATTTTTCAGTACAATATAGGCTATACATGGCGGCCAGTATTAATGGTAGAGGAAGAAACCAGACAAACCCCGGAAAGAACCACCGACCCATGAGAAGCTCCTGGCAAGCTTTCTCACATAAATACATTTGCCGAACCTTAGACTCGAACACACACAGACAGAGGTGAGATGGCAGTGGTCCATAACAGACAGAGCTTTAAACCACTCGGCCACTCGGGGCCCTGGTCTTAGCTAGAGTAAATTCATCGGTTAGTATGGAAATAATTATTTTTACAAATGTTAGTGGCAAGAGATGGCACAAGTAGATAGGTAATCTGTTAAAGCAAGAATATTTTTTTCATGTTTGAGCAGGTGAACATATTAGTACCTCTCCTTTATAAGTGTATGTTTAATACTGCACAGATCAGATTTTCTATAGCATAATGCACCAGCAGATCTGAGTCTGTGCAGTTATGAGAAATCAGTACAACAAACAACATAGACCCTGATCTGCAGGTGCATTATGTTACAGTTTTTGTTGTTTGCAGTTTGATTTGACTTTTAAGTCAGCATATAAAGTACTTTTACACAAAATTTTGCAATTATGTATAACCAAACTTGTCAACTCTATGCACTTTTGGTTTATTTTGATGTAATGTAGTGCTGTTTCCTCGTCTAATTCTAAATATGGCAGACAGAAATTATAATGATTCCTTGTTTGTATTGTGTCTCTTTAGAGCCTGTCACTAAGTCCAGAATGATGCAATCTGCTTTCATATTTTTTATTGTTATAATATTATTTCATTTTATTGTTGCACTGGTGCCTGTCAAGCTATTAAATTGATGGTTGTTGTGTTTCATTAAGTGAAATGTGATAAGGATCCTCTGGTACAGTGCTTACGGTACATTTTCGTTTTGCTAGTGTATGTATCTGAAAACTAAGGATGCAGTAAGAATTTTTTAAGTTTTATAGAAATTTGTATTTTAAACTATTTCTTATGATACAATAGTGATTGTATAGGTTTTAATTGGACTGTCACTTGTTTCCACAAAGATTGCATGCATATTTCAAAGGATTACATTTACATGTATAACCAAATCCTTCCAATGCAAGTTCTGTACACTGAAGTGCATTGTAATTAAGTGATACTCGAGATTTTTAAAATTCTCTGGTATAGATTGACACCTCACTACAAGGGTCCCCGAGTGGCTGAGTGGTCTAAAGCACTCTCTGTTACGGATCACTGCCATCTCACCTCTGTCTGCATGGGTTCAAGCCTAAGATTTGGTTAATGTGGGTATGTGAGAAAGCTTGCCAGTAGCTTCTCGTGGGTTGGTGGTTCTTTCGAAGGGGGGGGCCCTGGGTTCTTCCTCCACCATTAATACTGGCTGTCATATATAGCCTATTGTGTGCTGAAAAAAGGTGTTAAACTCTACAACAACAACAACACCTCACATGATGTTTACAAAATATACATGCAACAATTTGATTCTGCACTATTCTACAGCGGGCACATTCATTAGCCAACTGGAAATGCTGTAAGAAATAACCTGCAGTGTGACAATTCAGTTGATCATTTGACTTTTCTTATCTGGATTACTACTAATACTAGTGCCTCAAACTCATTGAAATATCTTCCGAAGTCATTTTACTCCATGCCTTGGTGTGGAGCAAAAAGATAATATTTTGTTACCAAATTTTGTATGTTGAAGTTTCTCAAAAATATCTTAACCTATTTCATTTTTTTTAAAAACAAAGTTCTATGAAGGAGATATGAAAGTGTTTTCCATTTACTTTTGATTTGAAAATTATTTACATGGCCATACACTGATGGCATTCATGTCTTATTGGTCGCTAAAGACCACCCCTTGTGCCAAAAAATAATGGTCTCTCAAGACAGGTGGTCTCACATAACTGATCATAACACTACATAATCAATAAATCTGTGCAGTGAGATTCTGGTCTCCCAAAAAAGATTGTCTCTCAGCAGTGGTCTCTCAAGACTGGTTTGACTGTGTGTATATATATATATATTATATATATATATATATATATATATATATATCTGGTTTTGAACTTTGTGTAGCTTCTTTATCTTGTTTATGGTTTAAACAGAATTTTACTAAGATGCAAGACAAGCTCATAACTCTTTCATTACCTATGTTTGGCTTAATTGTGAGCATAGTTTGATGCCAGTAGATTGTACATGCTGTACTATTTCTAGTATGTATTTAACTCTGTTAGAGAGAATTGCTGTTGTTCTAATTGTCTATATATGTTGAATTCTTTATTGTATATAACTGATTTAATTTTATGTCCATGCTTTGGTGAATTACAGTAATTGAATAAATCATGCTGTATTCATGCCATCATGTCTTCTGTTCTGTGTATGTTTTTGTTAATATTGTACTTAGCCAGGATGATGACAGGAAGCAAGAGAATCAGATCTCACATCATTAGGGAAAAGAAATCAATACAGAAATTGTAATACCAATCAGGGTAGTTTCCATTGCTCAGGAGTATATCTTGCTTATATCTCTGTTTTTTTAATTCAGAAATCTTTATTTTGTGACAAGGGAGGTACACGTGCTGCATGATAATAGGCTGAGTTGTAGTACATTGTTATTTTGTTAAAATCCCTGTGTTATATATATATATATATATATATATATATATATATATATATATATATATATATATATATATATATATATATATATATATACACACACACTCATGTATTATGTGTTACTTGGTCAAGTCATATTGAAGAAAACCTAATGAGCAAGCAATGACTTGTTCATGTCGAGTTTTTGACTTATTCAGTTATTTATTAAGTAAAATTGAAGGGCCATGATATCTTTCATGAGAATTAGAATCAATGTTGATAAAAAAAATAATCTTTTTAGATAAAATCATAACAGAACAGTGGCTTGGTGTTTCCTTGTACCTTTATGATCTCGGGTTTCCATTCCTGGTTTTAGTAAAGTGTCACCTATTCCAAGCTAGGGTTTCTTTATCATGTCTTGAAATCTACAGTTTCTCATTCAGATATATTGCCCACTCACAGTAGCATTTGGAAATAAACTTGGCTACCTTCTAGATCTGGCCCTTCCAAACAGATTACAATTTAATATATTTCTAACACTATAACATTATAGACAAAGGGAGGAAACTCAGCAGACTACCTCCCCTTGCCAGCACTAAGTGTCTACCTATGTCCTGGCTGAACTCCACGTTGCAATTGCACTTGATACTAAGATCAGCACTTTCTAAATCCATTATATTTTGACATCAAGCTGTCCATCTACAAAATTTGTGGATATAGACAGCTACACTGTGTTGAAAAATGACTTTCAGATGAAGTCTGTGAGGACTCGTGAAACGTGCGTGTTATATACCAAATGCAGCCGCCCTTCGTCTGCAACAAATGCTATGAAGGATTATGGATGTTTTACAGAATCAATTGAGGGGCAACAGAAACCCATAAATTATACAAGCTTTCAGACACAGACATCCTGTGTATGTGCATCCACACTTGGGGTCTGTGGCTAGAATTATTGGGGAATCCACAGTGGCACTCCAACTTTAGGTTTAAGATTTCTTGGATCACAACTACTGAAGCCATCACCTTGGACTGCACAGATGTAGCATTTCAGTATTAAATTACACACGACCAATACAAGCCATCTTATAGCAGCCTTCATTTAATTTTTGCTGCCTATGGGCTTCATGACAGGAAATCAGTGATATCAGTGTCCAACAACAATTCGGTTGACAGCATCAAGTATGACTGATCAAGGTATTCCAGTCATCCAGGCATTCCACACTTTACGGCTGTCAAGCTGACCATGATGCCAGCTTTTTATACATTACCACCATACAGTCTGTCTGCTTAGGATCAACCATTGCTGAGCTGCAAGTGGATACGACGGGTATAAACCAGATGGCTTATCATTTTCCAAGTACCACACTATCCACTAGAATGCTGCTGAATTATCACTTCCACTGAGACTGTCATGCCTGAACATGGAAGGTATAGAAGACAAGTACAACCCCTCTACTAAGAGCGAGCTACACATACAGTTCAACTTTAACATGGCAATCCACCGTATTTTGTTACTAGATAAATGCCCTCGTCCACCTACAGTGAAACGGGCCGATACATTCAAGGTTTTGGTAACACTCCCATCAGGATTCTCCCTAATTTGCCAAAGATCACTGAGGTCACCAGACAACTCTCCGACTTTGAGACCCAAACAAAGTCAAACCTTTTTACAGGATCGATTGGCACGTATATAACAACACGTTGATGCTGACGAGGAACTTCTTTGTGCTAGATTTGCCATCCAGTTATTTTCTGATTGACTGAAAAAGCTGATAGCGATCATACACGGGAATCGTGCCACATAGTGAAGTTCATTACCGTGCAGCACATTATACAAATACGAATGCTCTAACAGCCTCTTGCAAGCTGAATATGATGAGATGATAAACTCTTTAGCACATGACTTCACTTAAGCTGCACCATGTGAGTTCGGTAGCCTGCCTTTGGGCTGGCTGTTTCTATTTGTACAGCGCTTGCAGGAAAACATGAAACAGGCAACACAGGAGGTATCTCAACAGCTCTACCTCCACCGTTCACAATTTCCAAGGCAAAAACAACTATGTCTTTCTCAACCAGGCGAACTTCAGGCGGCCACAGACCTATAAATGTTGCTGCAAGCCAGGGGAATTTCATCTCATCCATGCTCAATCAGTAACTACCGGTCCATTACTCCAAATGGCATTCATGTACTCAAGTCTCTCTATGTTTAGGCAGACTTAGATCAGTTGTTTTTTGGTTTTTTTGTTGTGTGCAAACAAGGAATGGGTGATCCAGGTCGTTTTGGAGAGGCTGCAAATACTATTTTCCCAAACACCAACGTTTTCTTTATCCCCTTCCATGATAACCCCATGAAGGCGGATGTTGTACAGATGGAGATCTATCACAATCTCACCAAACAGGCAGAAGAGATAATTGTAAAGCCAAAACTAATCACGATTTTCTTCCATACTTGTTTTCGGATCGGGACGATGTTCTTTAAGAACGTATGGTAAATTCGGTTCTGGTTCATTACATGAACCCTCTCCGCTTGTCCTCTAGATCCTTTTCTGTTTAGAGTTTCAGATACATAATGCTACGTCGAATTTAGTAGTACCTTTTCAGCACTTCATTGATCTGAGTTTGAAATTCCCGATCCATCATGACCTAGTTTGACTTTCCCCAGGCGAAAATCTCAGATCATCGAACTATTATAGTCTACTTCCGTCAAGAAACCTATTTTGGCAAAGGAGTTTCTTCAGCTAATAAACCCTATCAACGCGGCCACCGACTTGCTCGTCTCAGATGCCTTTTCGAGCACCTCTTGTTTTTGGCACTTCTGGCCCAATGGTGTTCCTTCTAAGGAATCTGAACACTTTGTATGCCAGTGGCAAGACAGAGTGGTTAGCCACAGGAATACTACTGGATATTTCACAACTGGAAGTAGCCATATCCTCAAACACAATTTCATTTCGGGGTTGGGGTATTTACTGCCCTCGTTCATAACAGTGTCGAGGGGACGCCAGAGGAAAGGACCATTCATATGAAGCTTTTTGAGGTGAAGGCCAATAGTCGATTTCCTTGCTTGAAAATATCAGCACTATGGAAAGGTGATAATGTCAGAAAACTCTTTTATGGTGAATTATCCCCTCAAGCAGGTAGGGACCAATTCACCAGCTAAGTGTTATAAAATGAAACTTGCTTCTTTTGGTGCGTCCAATACCATATCTATTTGTAAGTCAAACTTCCGGGTCAACTCAAAGTCCTGATCGATTTGTTGTCTTGGAGAAGCACGGAGTAGTCTCCATCCGTCTGTCTTTTGGGACCGCCTGATGATAGACCTACCTGTCGCAAGGTAGAACTGCAAAATGCCCAGCTTCAACTCCCCATTTTCGGACCCTGTGGCATGGACCGTCCATACGCTATCAATGAACTGTGGATGGTAGATGTGTTCTTACTCCTTGCCCAATCAGCACTTATTTTCGAAAGCAGTTTGGAATTGAGAACCTGGAATTGCAGAGTATTTCTGATTGCCTCTCATCTATGGGTCAATCTTAGAGAAGCAGCATACTCGGCCTCTCGATAGACATTTCCAGGAAGATAACAGTTAACCTAGGATAATCAAACGACCCAGATCACTAGTTTCCTAACATTCCCGGTGCATGTTGGGAATATTAAGGAAGAAAGAGTTTAGCACCTCAATCACGAGAGCTGTGTCACAGAATTAGGCGAAAATTTAATTTATTTTCTTCTTGATTTACAAACTAATCTCACCATTTTCTTTGTTTCGTCGTACATGCATTGCCTGGGTTGAATAAGTGGTTTTTCCCAAGGTAAGCGGCGCGTAACGATTTGCATGTGCCTGATTTTGAATTACATGAAATCAGGAACATTTGTTTCACGTAGTGCACGGTAATCTTGCCGTGATTTCTGCTCACCTATTTGAGGGTATATAAGGCAGAATATTTTTGATCAATATTACGGGACCTAAAATATCTAATCACAGGATAGATAGCTCTTCTTTCAATCTCCAGCCAAAGGGGCGAGTGTTAAATTTATATTTCGTTTTATTGTGAATTTTATTCAGTTTATCATTTTCATATAATGATGCCTTTATTGCATAGACTTTAAATGCAATAGCGTAATCTAAGTTGTAGATTGTTGTAGAAAAAAACTATTATTAGTTTGGTTTCTTTATTGTAGCTGATTGGCGCATCTGATGACGCATCTAATGGCGCATCTGATGGCATCTCTTATGGCGTCTCTGATAACGCATCTGATAGCATCTCTGATAGCGTATCTGATAACATCTGATAATCTCTGATAGCGCATCTGATAACATCTGATAATATCTGATAACGCATCTGATAACATCTGATAGCATCTCTGATAGCGCATCTGATAACATCTCTGATAACGTCGGCTGATAACATCTCTGATATCGTAGCTGAAATTGTTGCTGATTTATTGTGCAATCGAATTGAAGTATCTGACTGTCAGTCTGTCAGATTGTTTGTCCGTCTACATCTGTCGTGACGTGTAAATATCCGGAAATCTAGAAGTCCGAGTGTCGGAGCTGTCTAGAGTTGTAAACATCCGGGGCGACATCTAGGGTATTGAGGAACGTTAGTTCTAGTAGATGTTGTATGCTGTCTGTACGTATAACTGTGGTGGATCCGTGAAGGGCAAGTGACCGATAAAAGTACTGAGTCAACCCTAGGTCTTCGGGGAAACTGGGCGGCGATTCAACTGTGGGTGAATCGTACGGTTATACATGTGTGTGTTGCAATTGTAGTACAATTGAATACATTGTTGTATTTACATGGTTACTTCAAATCACAATAGTATTTCAAGGGATTGCATGAATCTCAATAAAAGCTAGCAACTTGATTGAATACATGTATATGTTCGTGCTAGTTGTCGCAATCCATACGTGCGATAGTATAGTTTGATGTTTGTGTTTATTATCGTGATTTATACTTGCGTTAATATAATTTTTGTAAAGGTTCATTGGATCTGTGTATAGTCCAAGTGATTCCTTTGTATCTGTGTTTTATTTTGTATTAATATTTCATTTATTCATGTATTGTGAATGGTTGTGAGTGTAATTGTGGGTTGAACGCATGAGTTATTGTGTTGATACATCATTATTTTTCTTTAATAATTTATTTCATAAATTTATATTTTCTTTCACATATTGTGTTTGTGTTGTTCATTTAATCCACCATCCTCTCGGTAACAATTCTGTTACAAGCTGGAAGGTCTTTTTATTTCAATGCATATGAGGAAAATTTTCAAGTTTTTGTTTACCATGTCGAGAGAGGAAAGGCTGCATGTGATTAAATCTTTCTTAGGTTATGTTCTCCTTTCAACCCCTTTTGGGGTCTGTCTCACAACTATTATGCACATACTCTTTCTGGTTGTGCTAACTTTGCATTAGAACTGCGCTTTCATTCTTCCTTTAAGAATATATGCACATTGACATATGAACGTGTCCATGACAAAGGAAGAATGCGCTTACATTTCCTCTTCTCTTTCCGATTATTCCAAATGTTACTGTAATCGATGGCAAATTAATTTTCATTATAGCAAATGATGTTTCTCTACATATCTTTACCCAATCACGTTACTATTAAGTCACTGACGCAAACATGTAAATACGAAAACCTTTGTTGTTGCTTTTGCATTCGCAGATTCTAGGTCAGTCCTACGATCATATATCTAAGGTCTCAATGGATAGTTTCACATTTCGACAGCTCCCTAATATTTAAGGTAGAAGGCATGGGCCTAATTATCACCATCCTAGCATTTTTCAGTTCACACATAAGCTAAATCTATAATGTGGGTTAGATTTACTTTGAGTTAGGCTTGGAAACTGGTTGACTTGTTGGTGACTGCCTGTCACAGTTAGGTGGCAGGGTCCAGTTTCGTAAATTGGCCCCTATGCAAATTTCTTAACTTAAGGGTATGGTGTGAGTTTTTGAGCTACTATTGTGTAATAATTAAAGATATGGATAAATTTGTGAACTAGGTGTTTCAGGCTTGTGTTGTTCTTGAAATTGATGTCAGACATGTACACTTTCCATAGTTACTCTGCAGTATGTTGATTGTGAAATACCAATAGTCGGCTAGGAAGAAGAGCTAGCCTCCCATAGCAGTAGACACGTGGGTTCAAGGCAAGTAGAATATCTCAAAAACGGCATGGATGACAACTATTATGAATTGCATCAAGCTATTAAGTAGACAATGTTTTTCAAAATTTTCATCTAGGAAAAGGCCTTGCGTTTGCACTGTGAGCACCACATGCTGTCAAAAATGGCCTTCGGATGTGAAAAATGCATGTATAAAATAGGGGTTGGGGTACATAAACATTTTATTCTAAGAACTTCAGTAGACTTGTCAGGTCAAGTGTGTGATATGATTATGTTGCGCTACATAATACCTATCCAGAAATATGTACCTTTTTGACCTCACTCGCGTATTATATTTTTAATGAATTTTTATATTAGGCAGGTGCATGCGACATTAAATTTGTACATAAAAACTGGACCCTGCCCCCTTAGACTAGCACAGGAGATCAAATGCGTAACTTGAGCTTCAAATGAGCCGCGGACTTGGCTTGCGTATTCACATGTGTCTGCTACAGAGGTAAATATCTAAAAATCTAGATGGTTGAGGGGTGATGAAAAGTATGCAATTTGTTACAGTACTATTGAACTGTATTCATGTATGAGGCAATACTGATTCTTTTAGCTGTCTTGTCATAGGAAAATATACAAAATACCCCTTTTCTGTAAAAAAAAAAAATGAATGTAAAAAAGAGGAGTTGGGGGCAGTGTTGATTCAGTATAAAAGCCACTAATTGCATGAGGAATTAGCTTTTAATTCCTCAGTCAGAATCTTACAAGCATCATTTCAACAAAAATCCTAAGTTCATTTTTATTCATGTCTTTAATGTAATATTATTATTATTCTGCTATAGGTCATTGTCGGGCAAATATTTGCCAAAACAACTGTCCAGTGAGACCTAATGCATGCTGATTACTGCCGTTCGGATTGCTTTGGTTTTTTACGAAACAGGGATTTGACGAGAAACTGGTAATGTTCAGTTTTCAACTTCTCGGTCAGTCCAGTCATGGATGGGATCTGCTATTTTCAATGAATCTCATGTTTAAAGAAATATGTATGGATTTTTTTTTTTTTGGGGGGGGGGGGGTTGCTTATGCTTGTCTCACAGTAAGACCCGAGGTGGTCCGATGGTTACTTTTGTACATCAGTAGATGGCTAGCAGTAAGAATGGGGTAGTCTGTATACATTTATTCCTTTTATTTGCATGTTATTTCTTTTAGGCAGGGCTGGATTCGAGAAATAAAGGCGTTTTGCTCATAACGTTAATGGGAGTGGCTGAGTGATCTAAAGCGCTTTCCGTTACGGATCACTGCCATCTCACCTCTGTCTGCGTGGGTTGGAGTTAAAGATTCGGCTAATGTAGTTATGTGAGAAAGCTTGTCAGTAGCTTCTCGTGGATCGGTGGTACTTTCCGAGGGTTTTCCCGGGTTCTTCCTCCCCCAGTAATACTGGCCACCATGTATACTATCGTGTGCTGAAAAACTCTTAAACAAACAAACCAAACGTTAATGTGATCAGGTAAGTATTCTTGGAGATGCACAACTTAACATTATCCCTTCAATATCTCCACCACCATAAATGCCTCATGCCAATGTCAGAACCATTGAGAACGGATGGAATTAGTCCTGTACACTTTGTATAATGAACTAATAATGCGTAATCTTCTGACTCAATCTTACCCTACCTATAATGTGCCGTTCATGATACCCTTTTTATCTGGATTGCCCTCGCTTTCCTTTGTTTACTCACGCTTTTCATAACGTTCTAAACAGACTACAAACCTTTGATAACGCAAAATAACAGGCGCCAGATAAACACATGTGAGGTTCACATTATGCGATGACAACGTACATACAAATGACTACACTTTGCAGTACAATCTTCGAATATATATATATATATATATATATATATATATATATATATATATATATATATATATATATATATATATATATAGATAGATAGATAGATAGATAGATAGATAGATAGAATTCTTTCACTTCAGTGATCTTGCTCAGTCAATTTTACAAATGTTCCCAAACCGTCGAGCTCGTACGATATATTAAATAAAATGTATACTGTCCACAGTAACTTTTCTTTATGCTTCATTTTTAGCTCTGGAACCCTATCGTACTAAAACAGATTGTTATGTTATACTATGATATCTCTGAAAACATGCTCCATCTCTCTCTCTCTCTCTCTCTCTCTCTCTCTCTCTCTCTCTCTCTCTCTCTCTCTCTCTCTCACACACACACACACACACACACACACACAGATTGACAAAGCCTGAATGCCAGAATCTTCTCGTTGGTCAGTGGTTCTTTCTGGTGTTTTCTTGGGGTCTTCCTCCACTAATACACGCCGTCATGTATAGCCTTTCTTGTGCTGAAAAAATGGCGTTAAACTCTATAACAACATTAACAACAAACAAAATCGGAAGCAAAGGAAAGCTTTTTGTAAGCTTCCTATAGTAATGTCGTGTGTTGTATGAAGCTACATGTGCTTGATTAAATTCACATAATTAATTTCATAAGCAATAAGAATTACTTGGTTTCTATTAAAATTTTATACTTGATAAAGTTAAATAGGAAGACGTAAAGAGGATGGGAAATCAAGCCTGGCTGCAATAATTACATGCAAACTTTTTTAAAATTAAAATTAAATAGGAGTAAAACGAGAACAGAAATTCAAACCTGACTGAATTAAAAAAATAATAATAGGTAAATAGCTGTTTTAAACACACAATTTTGTTCAGATAAGGTCGTGTAAATATTACCTTTCAAAGCAATATCCAGTTTTTTGTACATTCATTTTATCAATTTTCGTAAGCTTTTTCAAATTATGTGTGTTTTGAAGTGTGCCTGAAAGTACGATTTCAAATGTGTACGTGTAGCGCGACCACGCCTTGTTAGAGCATTTGTATTTGTCAAAGCACGTGCGATTGTTCCATAGTTGGTATGCAGAAACTTAACATTAGGACAACCATATCTAACGGCGTCACAGATAACTTAAATTTCTGATGTTACCATACTAAACATTAAAAAGGAATAAAAGAGAAATTACTGAATTAGGAAACATTAACAACAAACTCTTTGTTGTACTAAAAATGAAGTACCAATAATATCCTCACCTAACTGTAAGCAACCTCAATAAATCAATGTCACCACTTTAGACGTTGAAGCTAAAGTTACTTCGACTTCTGATTTTTTTTTTTCAGAAGGCGTGGAGCGGCCCATTAAAGAGACTGAATAATGTTAAAAGAACAACATCTGAAACCATCGGACTCGCACACTTTTATACGTAAAGTATAGCCTAGCAGAATCTTTAAATTTAAAAAAAAAAAACGTTCAGATGGAATGACATCGTTTTTGACAAAACGGCGCAATGACCAACCAAAGGTTTATGCATAATATTTATTTGCGTTTTGTAGATGACGGAGGAAGAAGGAAGGGGTGCGTTTTAAAACAATGATAAAATCCGGCAATATTTTTTTTATTTAAAAAAAAGTTGAAAAATATGGCACAACAATTTCAATAAATCTCTCAAGTTCATGCGTACAGGCGTGAAGCAAAATAGAAAATCTGACAGCACATTTGAGGAGCTGGTCTTCAACCGGGTTCAGACATTACAGATACCTGAGAAAAAGAATATAGTCTGAGAGAACTTAGCCATGTAAACGCATGAAGCACCTACAAGAAAACTCTAGAGACGAGATCATCTCGTGTGTGATTTAACCACGTGACACGATAACAATAAAACTAAATAATAAAGCAAATTCATAAACTACGGTGATAACATTTCGATCGCTTATTGTATCAAATGATCCACAATATGAAATATGGCCTTCTCCGTTTAAGTGTTAAGTGGATAAAGTTATGATATGTCTTGCCTCAGAGACGACGTTTCAAGTAATGAAGTGGGAATTTTGCATATTTATGACAAAATTAATTAAGTATATATTAAAACTTGTCACCTAATGTATTTAAATTTTCTAAATAAAGTAAATCACAATGGTGTAATAATCATTATTATTTACAACATTAACATCAATCCAAACAATAATAAACATTGTTTTGATTTGTTGGCACGCCTTAGCAATTTGTGAAATACATAATGAAAATAGTATTGTTTAAATACAAAAGTATTAACACATCAATAGCTGATTTAAAGAAAGAAAGAATTGAAAGAAAGTCGGACATATTAATAGTCCCAGGAATACAGATTGAACATGAAAGCATCTGCATATAAAAGGCAATCGGAAGGCAGCATCATTAAATACCTGGAGTTTCATTACAGAAAAATAAATGAATGCGTTACAGATTTTATAGTAGCAACAATCAAGATTTGCATAAAATTGTTTTAGTTACACTGACTAAATTCGTACAATTTGACAATTTGAATGTGTAAAGATTCCGCTCGGCTTAATTATCAGATTTCGAAGAGACCCACTCAAGATAATGATTAATCTTAACATAATGAACAAGATGAATGGATGATGTTTATGCAACATGTTACATGCAATGTTTGGAGTGGTTTTGATCGAATATGCCAGATGGCTGTTCGACAGGCTTTAATATTAAAGATGCGTTCACCAGTTATTATGTACTTTTGAGAGAGTGGCGTATGTAAGATAAAGAGTTTTGCATTTGAAATATGCACAGTGGAGAGAATGTTGACATACCTCTACGCTGCTTTGATGTAATGTGTCTGATATTTGTTTGGATAGTGGACTAATGGAAATTGTACATGATCTAAGGACACTGTTAACTAAAACGACTGCTTATGCTAAAAAAAAATCAGACTGAATTGGTATAAAGTACACTATCTTTAGTACATATTAAAATAGGGAAAATGAATTTTGCCCAACGAGATAATACCAGCTTTTGAAAGTGCAATGGATGAATTACTACAAACAAAATGTTTTTTTTTTTTTTAAAAAAGTTATCAACTTATGTTTTTACAATTTACCTCTGAAGTCCAGGAAGTGAAAATGATCATGCGGAGTCAGCATTTTTTTAAAAATGCATATCTGGAGTAAGGCCAAGCTGTATACTTTATGACCCATTTTATACCCATTGATTATAAGAAAAATCAAAAAGACTTCAAGGTTCTTTGAACAATGCCTAAGATATAAACTGTCTTTTTTAAATAGTAAGTTTAACCAGTGAGGAATCCCGTGGAAATTCTTTCTCTTTAAAATTCTTAAGCAAGATACGAAAATGTAGAGCACCACCTTATTTAACGCTGAGTGTTTATATTCTCCGCCTCAGATGCTGTATTTCGCGGGTTCAAACCCCGTCTGAGTCATGGCAAATACTTCTAAAAACATTTTTGGTACTATGTAATTGATAGACTTTTCATTATAAATCAGGCATTTATCAATTTCTTCGCTATTTAAATAACGGGAACACGACGAAAAACAAAATAGCTAAGGGTCGAGGAGATTTGTAAATGAACGATTTTGACAATCCTGTATATGTAAGTGATATTGCAGTCGAGATATAACAATTTGAAGTCGATCATACTGCAAATCTCGCCAGTTTCATTGCAGATTCAATTCAAGGCGTATTGTTGTAAGCGAAGATACAGGTATTCTAAGCCAAATATTTTATCGGCACCAATATGACATAAAGAAATTTCTTAGTGAGCAACACACTGCAATATGAAAAACGTGATGAAACGTTAGTTTACATTTCGAAGTAAAACAACAACATCAGTCTCTGCGGAACCAGTATTAATGCAAAGTAAACTATTAGTAACGTGTTAACCAAATTATGTTGGACAAGACAA
Source organism: Unio pictorum (assembly GCA_030141615.1). Classification (NCBI taxonomy): domain Eukaryota; kingdom Metazoa; phylum Mollusca; class Bivalvia; order Unionida; family Unionidae; genus Unio; species Unio pictorum. The sequence continues at coordinate 2,617,539 of JARLTB010000360.1, read as the reverse complement.
CGCTGTAAATGAGGACGTACTGTTGACACTATGTATCAACGCTAGACTATATAGATTGTCTAACCTAAATTGCGTTGCATATCTGAAAGTGTTATCCATCTGAACCTGATGTTTGTACAACAAGAAAGGCAAATTCCTGAGGAAAATGAGAAAAAATGGACATAGATTATGACGAAAACGTAAGAAAAGCAGAGACTATAACAGACTTTTTACCGCAGAAAAATTCAAACTGGAGAACTTGTACTTGGGATGGAATTGTTAATCGCTACAGAGGAGGAAACACAAAAGAGATGGGAACAAAGCAGCCATGAAAATGATGTTGAATTTGTCAAAAAGGAACGTATAAAATCTAATATTGAAGCTGATGATAGTTATTTAAAAAAGCACAATTTTTTCAAGTACCTAACATAGTTAAATATCAACTTTAGAAAGAAGAAAATAAAATTGAGTACATTAATCCAAAAGCTGGGGGAAATTACCATTAGGTCGAAGTTTGAAACACATCTTTGAAGAAAGGTGTGCAGTAATAGCGGTTATAAACAATATTTAATGCAATCCTCGGTTGCTCTATCTACAGTAAAGATTTTAAAGTGTGTTGTGAGTGACGAGGAGGAATACGTGGATGTTGTGGTTCAAAGGATGTAAAGATCGTTCGTTCTTTAAAAAAGTAAATTGTTTAAGAAAATTCATGATTATTTATTTATTCGTGTTAGCCCAGAAAGCAGTATCTGCATTACCCGGAATTAAAGGTAGTGAGATAATAATGGACTTTGGAAACAGCTGTACCAATAGATGGTTTCTTTACTTTCCCTTTGTCAGTTTTTCTGTTATATTTGTCCCAGTGTACAATCACTTGCTCCAATAGGGTAAATCTCCACTGAATATGATTGTGCCGTTATTATCAGTATTTTTTCCATTAATATTATAATAAAAGTTCTGTGAAAACTGAACAATGAAAGTATTGAATTTAGACAATTTGTGAAAAGTACACTTTTTATGTGTTAATTTCTTTGTTCGCTTTAACTCCAGCCATATCTATTGATGTCTGACTAGTGTTCTTGTATGCATAACTCAGCAGTGATTGAACGTCAACCCATTTTCTGATTATATTTTGAGTGAAATACTTCCACATTCTATTATGTAAGTTTTGTTCAACCTATCCACTAAAGATTCCCTTTTATCGGTATCATTAGAAAAGTACAAAATGTTTTCCTTTTCAGACAAATAATGATCTTAATTTTGGCTTTCGAAGTATTTTCCCACGTGAAACTGTATATTTCAAGCTTTCGCTGTTTTATAACTTGTCTCAAAGCACTGTGTATATCATCTTACTTTTCGTTTGTACTTTTCACCCCTACCACATATATTTCGCGAAGATAACTGTAACGATGTATTTGTAAATTTCGTATGTTTGGATGTCAAAATTGTCTGCAAGTCACAGATCATCCACTGAAGTAACATAGACTTTTCTGTATGTTTTCTATCTAGCTTGCAAGATATATAGGTGAACCATTCTTTTGATTACGTGTATTGTGTTTCATTTTGTCCCGTTCAATTTGTTTTACACAAAATTGGCTGAGACTCGTGTAAGCAAACTGTACTATCAGCATTGCAGTAGGAAGCCATGCATGTTGTTCTTTATCGACCTTTTGGAACGGTATAGAGACATCTAGAAATATGGTTATCAATAAACCAACAGGACATCCAAAGACAAGGGAAACATTTCTTCAGTCCTTCCAAACGTAAGAATGGATTCAGATTTATGTGGAAATTTGACGTAATTGTTAATTAAAACCTAACTGTTTCATGTACAGAGTCACCATTTCTTGTTTTTAATTGAACTTTGCTTACCATAAATTCAATCTGTTTTGTCGATTCCCTTTTGTCTGAGTTGCAACAGCCTATATTGTAATTATTTATTTTAATATTGTGTCACGCCACTCTCATACCTTATCCCCGCACTAGACCAGGTCCTCCCTAGAGTCTGAGTTATTTATATGCACACATAAACTTAAGCTTTCATATTTTGTGCTGACAATTAAAAAAATGTCAAGTGTCATATCTTATAGCAATGTTCTGCATTGTTTTATTGCCAAGTGTGTATTTTGTTCTGACCTTTTGTACCTTGTAGCTAGGTTTACATAGCTGAGTCGGCTAAGTTAATATGAACGCTAATTTCCTTATGAATTCTTTTTAACATTGTTAATTTGCAAAGGATATTAAGTTCATTCACAAACATGATTTTTTAAAAATTCTTTAAAAATGCTTGAAATTAGTTAGATTCTTGTAAGCATACGAAAGGTAATTAAACACTTTATATAAGTGTTGTATTATTTAAATTCTCTGATGTATGAAATTAATTTCATTTTTACTTGTTATATTTTTCTTTTAAATATTTTAGGAAAAATGTATTAACAGATAAGCGTCGATTACACACATACACCAAACAAAAACAATGAAACAATTGTTTGTGTGATGCACTTGTTTAAACTTTACTCACTGCAAATCCAGGAGCTAGTTGCTGGTTGTATTTGTTTTGTTTGTTTTAGGGTTTAACGCCATTTCAGCACACGATAGCTATACATGGCGGCCAGTATTATTGGTGGAGGAAGAACCCTGGAAAACCACCGACCAACGAGAAGCTACTGGCGCTTTCTCACATAAATACATTGGCCGAATCTTAGACTCGAACCCACGCAGACAAAGGTGAGACGGCAGTGATCCGTAACGGAAAGCGCGTTAGGCCACTCGGCAACTCGGGGCCCCGGTTGTATTTGTAAAAAGAAAATTACAATTGTTCTAGAGAATTCCTCTTACTGGGGCACAATAAACCTTTCACTAGTTTTAAACCAGTTATATGTTTTAGAAATTTATTGTTGTTCTGCATCCGTTCTCAGCTGTTCAATGGCATCGGTATGTTTTATCCATTCCTCTATTTTAACCGCTGGACTGGTGCAAACATCATTACTACTTTGTTTTTTTACTGTAACGTGGACACACTAATCCTTAGTGACTTAGTCTCCAAATTCTTGTCTTTGTTTAGTTATGTTGTTTCTTACGTCATATTAAGCCGATTATTATAAAATAAAATATGAACAATTTGAAATACTGGCAGTCTATAATATTTACAACAGACAGAGAGACGTAAATTTCGTGCTTTAAGAGGAGACATATTCCTGGAGGATATTGTTGGACCTTTTAGTTATGATATTGATTAAAACTTGTTATCGGTACATGTATTTGCAAGCCAGGGATGATGATCAGGTCAAAAGCTCGATATCATGCCAAGATATCGGGGGGAAAGGGCAACATGAACCGTTACGTCAGCTGTTTACCATAGCCGTGGAAGAATAAGTGGCTGCCGCTTTAAGAGCGCATTCGCATGCAGGTACAACATCCGCAGTTGGTAACCTGAAAGAAAGAAAGAAAGAAAGAAAGAAAGAAAGAAAGAAAGAAAGAAAGAAAGAAAGAAAGAAAGAAAGAAGAAAGAAGAGAAAAAAACATTTTTAGGTTTTCGTTTTTTGACCTTTTTACAATTCTTTAAACGTGTGAAATTCGTTTTATCTCAATTTCGAAACATGTATGTTTTGTAAGTAGTGGAAAGACATACATATTGTCGTGTTTTGACATGGCCAAATTATTTGCTATTAATATGTAAAGAATATATGCTGAAAAGAAACCACCCTGTACACAAATCCACTTGGAAGTGAACTATATATATATATATATATATATATATATATATATATATATATATATATATATATATATATATATATATATATATATATATATATATATATATATATAGTATGTATGTATGTATGTATGTATGTATGTATGTATGTATGTATGTATGTATGCATGCATGCATGCATGCATGCATGTATGTATGTGTGTGTGTATGTGTGTGTGTGTGTAATATGGAGCAGATCAAAATTGTGTTTAACATATACTTTAAAAATATATGATAAAAGTGTTTCATATATGTGAAATGATTTTCAACGCACATTTATTTCCAACCGTGTAACAATTTGTTGCATATATGAAATAAATGTTTAGTTTACATACAGAAATGTAAAATTAATTTTCCAGGATGTAAAATTCTTTTTTTTTTCACGTGTTCCTATTTGGTATATATGTATGAAACATTTATGTCACAGTGACAAAATCAGTTTCAGGTATGTGAATAAAGTTTGGATTGCTCTTTCAGACAGATATATAATTTCATATGACGTATAACATAATATCAGTTCCTAACAAGTTGGATTTTATATGAAAATCATTTATATTTTTTTTTAAAGCTACAATTAATTTAGTACTACATTTTAAATAGGCTTACATGCATGGTATTTCATATCATATAGTTTTATGCACTTGGCTTGAATTGTTGCCAAACACACCGTGTGACCCGTATGTGGTTGAGTAGTGTAGAATATGCATATGGGAGACAACTCATAATTTGCGCCCTCTGCAATTCCTTACGTCATCTGCAGCATGGATTGATGGAGATAAACTGCAACATCGGAGTTAACAGAAATGACATCAGAGACACGCGAGTTGTGTAACAGTGTTATGGAATGAACATGCATCATAAATAACGATGATTGGATGTTAATATGTTTTTATTTAGTGACAACAACCAAGAAAAGAAGAAAACAGGATTAGAGATGAAAGGTAAATCAGCAGACTGTACTGTACAGTACAGGATATCCATGGCAGATTATGTGTACCGGACGCTAGCTTGATCCTAAAACTCACAGGGGTTTGTATCGCTGTTTAAAATTTACCAATCAGTCATACATGTACCATAAATAAAACTTACGTAATACATGTATGACTAATGGGTAAATTGTAAGTAATGATACGAACCCTGTGGCTAGTAAAATGGTACAAATTTGGAAAAATGTTGGGAAGGAAGACTGCGGATTTAAAAGGGTCCCATTGGTAAATAGGTACAAATAGTAAACGGGTTTTAAACCCCGTGTCTTCATCAACCCTAATGTTCGTGATACCGACCAATTTTTAGTATCAAGCTTGTGTCAAGCTTGTGTATTATTAAGGTATCCGAAATCTGCAGTTAGGTGAGGTTCCTTGATCTGTAATGAAAGTGAACGACTTTTTAACATTTTTTTTTTTTAAGAATCGAGTGATAATACCCATGAAAAGTTAAAAACGTATAAACATCAATATATTTAAACGTTTACATTATATTAAAATATTTTGTTCAGACTTGGAATATATGCTTTGTATTATCAAGGCGTCAGCCAAGAACAGTAATGAGTGAGGTCCACTTACGTTAAGGAGGCAGTCTTGCAGCTGATTCGTTAATCTTGTTATTATTCTTGAAGTAATTATTTGGATCCGGTTTTAAGTTAAAAATTAGTTTAAAATATCCACCCTCTCGCAATCCATGATATTGTCTATTGAGTATTGCAGGTTTTGATTACACGGATATCTTCATGCAAAAGAATTATGCAAGCTAGTTACAACAATACAAGATGTGTAAATATCATTGAAACAGTTTATAAATATTGCCAAAATAATACTCCTTTAAAATGAAAATTTTGTCATATATAACTGAAGAAAGGTATAAAATAAATACATCAGAGAAAATGCAAAATTTTAGACTTGCTTAAACTGTGCTTAGTGTTGTAATAGTTATAGATTAGAATTTCTCAGCACAGTTAAAGATATTTCATCCATTGTTCTTGCATTATGTGAACAATTGCTTTTTTCTTCGTCAACTTCTTAAAGGAAATTCCCTACCAGTTTCAACCAATCTTTTCTGATGGTACTGATCAGCCATCAAATATGGGCACTGTTATTAATAATAGAAAAACCTTTAAACACCCTTTCCAAAACTTAGAAATTTTGATCATGTGACAGAAAGCATCATGGCTTCAAAATACTAGTGGCATAGTGAGGGTCTTCGGTGCCCGGGTCATAGCCCCCTTTCCAGCATAGTGGACAGTATTTGATGCCCAGGGACAAGGTATAAATTTTATGCCCCCGCTGTCACTGAAACATAGGAAAACAGTAGTCAATACTGAATAATGATACAGTCATAATAGAAAGGCAATTTAAGGTTAATACATATTAACAGCAACAACCACAATATAAATGTTACCAACAGCAACATACCCATTTCTTACTTCATAGTGTTTTTTTTTGCAGAACAAACTGTACAATAAATTGTTTATATTTTCTTTTGATCAAATCAAGTATAAAATTATCGACAACAAGGTAGATCTCAACATAAACATAATTATTAGTATTACATATTATTACTATAAACCCCGCAGTCTAAGTAGGGATGTCTCATTTACTGTCTCAAGCCAGCCATAGCTGAATCATTCAATCATTCCCAGACTGAATGGAATAGCCATAGCACTATATACATTTTAATAGTATTTAGTCTAAAACAGAGTTAATATCAATCATCCAGACATCCTGGCATGGACATAGTTGTTTTTTCTGAAGTACACTTTGTAAAAGTATACACTGAATTCTCCAATCCTTTTCTTCCGTGGCCCCCCCCCCCCAAGATGGTGCCCAGTGCAACTTGCACCCCTAGCTAAGCCACTGCATCACATATTACAGGTAAAAAATTTATGGTGATACAGATCTGTGATTAAATATAGCTGCCATTACCAAAAATAGAATACGCATCCATCATCCATTAGCAGTTATTTTAAAGTTCTTGTGGAAGTCCGCCGTCAGACAGATTTCATCAGAACTATGTACAGTACTTGCTGTCGTAAATGACTTTCAGTTTTATGCAAACAATACTGATATTCCATCAGATATGGTTCAGACAACTGAATATAGAAAAACCTTTGAACTCTTCCAAATTTACTGAACAGAATTGAATAAAATTTATTATCAAACATCCTAGCATGAAATTTAAAAATTGCCATCAGATCTGACCTCCATTACTAAAATTAGGCTAACCTTTAAATGACTTCTCCAAAATTTGTACTGAGTGTGTGCTGTGCTCTTGCAACTTCTAAATGGGCACCCAAATGGAACAGGGTGCCCATTCAAAAGGTGTAAGAGTGCAACACATGCATCTTTGACATTAAATAATTAATTACCGGTACAGTTTTATTGACTTTACTGCTGGTTGTAGAAATTGTAAATAGTTAAATAAGCATTAAATTTTAAAAATCAGTATTTGTTCTTGAAAATCAGTGTTTTTGTCATCAACAGCCAGTACTTTTGTACTCAGGGGATTGGCAGCAATGGGTTTTGAAAGAATATGTGAATTCTCCCTGAGAGGCATGATGATAAGCGATTTGTGATCTATGTTACTTTATTACAAAGCCAGACAAAGTTAATATGGGAAGTGTTTGCTATTATACCCTTGTCACAGGGTGGAGGGTATTATGTTATGATGCTATCTATCTCAGTGAATCTGTTACCAATACGGTTGCTACACAATAATTTTATTTGTCTACAGCCCACAGTTACTGAACATTTTGGATCACGTTGCACGGAGTAAGCAAGAACTTTTTTTATTTTAGGTGCAAAAGTTCAAGGTAACTGACTGAAAACAAGAAAATAGTTCATACACAATAACATACTTTCTCCATCATATACAGATATTATTTATTTATTAAAGTATTGCCACCAGTAGGTATTAGAGACGTTTTATTTTGTAAGTGTGTATACATGAACATTTTCACATCAAAGCTTGCATTGAGTGGCGCAGTTGTCTGCACTGCTGGTCATATTTCACTTTGTGCTCACAAGAGACAGTAGGTATACTCAGTACAGAGTACAGACTGAGATTTCCAAACATGTAAATATTTTGTAGAGTGTTTAGTTTGAAAAGAAATCAGTGATAATCATGCTGTATAGTAAATTGATTCTGTATATTATAGTCAATATTTTTTACTAAAGCAGCTGACCTTTGAATGCTGTTAAGGTTAGTATAACCTTGCCTTTGTGCAGTTATATAAATTAGAAATGGCTGCTGACAAAGATGCTATATTGTTACTCAACCGGTCTTACTCTGAGACATCATATTTTTGCATGGTTCCATATTACAGGCACTGCTGCTAAGATTGGACCTATGGTTAATGAAAAAGAATAAAGCATGCACCCAAATAAAGGTCACTTGTTGACAAATGACAAAGGCACATGCAAAGGCAGATAACTGATTAAGCTTAGCAATCAGTAAATTGTCAGAACAACCAAATTTGATTGAACTAAAAAATTTGAACCCAGAAAATATAGAGCCTTTAAGTGCATTATTGGGCATTTGTGCCAAAAACAGGATGACACATTTGATAGGGACAAGGAAACTACATGATAGGACAGGCAGTCAGGATTTGACCCAGGGAAAGAAAATGTACACAGTGTCACATGACATTGATAATGGATGATGGTGAAATGGATTTGTTTAAGCTGACAAGCACTTAACACAGTTAACAATTTTAAACCCGATTGTTTTTCATTTGTTCTGGAAACATTTATGGTAATATGAAAATGATTTTATCATATCCGTTGATGTAAGATATATATAATTCAGTATTTTCATCATAGGAAAATTTTCATAAGTGTATATAAAAATATATCAATTTAGGTGGAATTTGATACTATGATAGTTTAATTCTGCTTATTTAACCTTGTGATCTCCAGTACACAGAGTCACTACCAAAATTTGAAAACACCATATTTATAGTTGATGTAACATTGTTTGTTGTCCCTGCTACTTTGATGACATCATCAACATCAATTGATTCCTCATTTTATGCAGAAAAATAAAATGTTATTTGAATTTTATGGTTAAGTACAAGAGTTAGGCTGTCTCAAGCTTTTAGCTTCCTGGATTTCTTGTTGATTCAGTCAGTTCATGGCTTTTCCTTATGAAAATATATGTACATGAAAGCCTTTCGTTATGAAAATATATGTACATGAAAGCCTTTCGTTATGAAAATATATGTACATGGCTATTGAGATGTCCATCTGGACATTTTAATTGGGAACTTTTAAAGTTAAGGTCTGTACAAAATAAACTATATATTTATCCTTTTGATGAGATGGTATTATTAGTTTTCCTAGTATAAGGATACAAGTTTTCAAAACAGAATGATACACATCTTGGCTAGCCAATGTTCCGATGTGATAACCCAATCTACACCTTGGTGTATCGAACAGAAATTTCTGATTTGGGTCTTTGAATTTCATTGGATGTGGTGGCAAGACACTGCATCCAATCAAAATTAAATTGTTCAGATTTGAACACTTGAATGGACTGATGAATAAGCAATTTTCCAATGCTGGTATGTGTTTATGCAAATACCTTTCACTCAAATATACCTGTAATGTCTTCCCTCTGGTACATAGTCATATGTTCGATGTTAAACTTTCAAAGTATCATTTTTAGGTCAGTTGACCCCACCATTTTCGGCTGATGTACAATGCACCATGCTAAGAGAGGCAACTAGTGAAATCCAATAGATGTTGCTAGGACAAAGCATCTTTGTATAGGTCAATCTGCTAATGTGTAGATAGGGTTATCATATCACAGCCTTGGCTAGCGAAGATGACCGATACATATTTGGGTTATTCACATTTGCTCACTGATTTACACCTTATCAACCAATAATATGTAAAATATGTAAATCAGTATGAACTGGACAGAGCTAACAGGTCACTCGTGTTATGTTTGGATATGGATAATTAATATGGTCAGTTTGCTTAGAGATTATCTCTGACATTTATAATAGAGGAAGAGGGAATCAAATATGAAAGGATTAACATTTTGTCAAATATCCATTGTTCAGTTTGGCCATTCAGTTCTGAAATATGGCAGGTTGTGGAACCAGTTGTAAGAGGTAGGTGGACAAACATTAATTTTGTTTTATTGGTGATAAATTTGCTTCAGTTACTGAAACATTAAAAATTCTGTTGTTTTAATTAATGTATTATTCAGTAAGAATTTACTGGACATTATGCTTAGGGGTTTATTTTGTGCATGGAATGATGTTCTCATGTTAAATATATTTGTGAATATTTTACACCACAATGGCTCCGATAAAGGTATTTTTTTCCTTGTTTTGTCTCAGTCTTGGAGATGACATGTCAATGAGGATCATTCTGACCCTCAGACTCCGAAGAAATTATAACAATTCGGAGGAGGAGATTATGTTATAGAATTTCCATTGGTTAAGTGTTGTAAAATAGAGCAGTGATATTTGGTCTCCCTAACTGTTTCATACAAAATACTGTACAAGTATTTATCTTTTTCTGCAGAAGGCAGGAAATCTTAAAACATCAGATTGTTGTATGACTAATGAACAACCCCAGCTATGAGTTCATGATGGTTAATAATTAGTGTCTATTGAAATTTCAATTTCGACACTTGAGATTTTGTTTTTGACCCTTGAGATTATTTGGCCAAGGGTCAAATGACTCTTCAGTTATGAAATTTATTGAGAATACTTAGATTACAATGCCCTGCTCTGTTAGAAATTTAAAAAAAAAGAAGAAAGTTGAGTTGTGTTAAACCACAGTGTGATTGCAGGAAGATAATTAGTTGTTTTAGCTTGATTACTGTAAATGCAAAAAGGCATTATTAGCCTTAATTGAGTATCTTTCTCCCTGAGAGCTCTGTTAGCTCAGATGATAGAGTGCTGGACTTGTCATTCAAAGGTCATAGGTTTTATACCAAGAGACGCCAGCATGGGCCAGCTGACATTGTGTGATGTTGGGAAAGGCACGTAATGTTCATTTTCTCAGCATGTTATAGCTGGTAATATTTGGAAAGTACTTTTATTACCATATTTTCCTGCATATATCCTGTGAGTTATACCAGATTTTACAAACCCCGCAGGGGGTGTGTGGGTTATATAAGGGTGCGGGCTATATCACAAATTTTTTACACATAATAATAATTATCTGGTTCACTTCATCACTGGCGGCATCACTGAAACCCTCAAAATCCTCATTAATGTCACTGTCATTGTCCAGAATGTCAAGAGCATTCTGAAGGCTCAGCTCGGTGACATGATCCTCTTCTTCTTCGTCAGTATCGTCGGAATTTGCTGGAGCTTCAACAGGAGGAAGGATCAATCCAGCTTTGACGAATCCATTTCACATCGTTTCCGGTTTTATTTTGTTCCGAGCTGTCACAATCCACTTGCACACTTCTACATATGTTGCCCTGCGTTGTCTGCCTGCTGGGGTGAACGAATGTTCCCCATTCGCCATCCAATTTTCCCATTCCGTGCGCACGTAAGTTTTGAAGGGATGGTTGACAGCAATATCCAGGGCTGCAACTTGCACGTTAGGCCTCCAGGGATTATGGCAATATGCGCACCGCAAGAGTTTATAACTGCTTGAACTTCTGTTTCTTTGTGTGCCGCCATCGAATAAAAAATCAACAGAGATCTCGGGGAGAAAAATCCCCCAGGCCTGGCTCGATAACATTTATCGATCCAGATTTTCATTACATCACAGTTCATCCATCCTTTTTTGTTGCATTGGACAACAATGCCTGAAGGTAGTTTCTCACGAGGCATTGTCACCCGCTTGAAAATCACCATAGGTTTAATTTTCACTCCATTTGCAGCACAAGCCAGTACAACCGTGAAAGAGGTTTGCTCGTGCCCGGTTGTTGCCACTTTAACGGTTTTAATGCCGACTTCGTCCACCGACCTTGTTGCCGAAATGTTGAAACACATCGGTACTTCGTCCATGTTAATAATGGCAGAATGGGGAAGGTCAGACTCCTGAATTTCCTTGGCGACGAATTCACGAAAATCATTCATCTTCTTCTCCCAATTCTCCGGTAGACGTTGGCAGACGGTCGTTTGTGTTCTGACTGACAATTGGTTCCTCTTCATAAATTTATATACCCAATGCACTTCTCCTTTGAAATCATCAATGTGCTTCTCTGCCGCCATGAGATTGGCCTTCAGTTTGATGGCAACTGTCGAGACCGCTGGGCCACGATCCACTGCTTCAGGTCAGCTTCAAGGTGAGGCCATTTTGCTTTAGGTCCGTGATGAGCACATTTTCGTGGATTCATCTTCTCCAATGTTCCTTTTTCTTTTCTCCAACCTCGGATTACATTCTCATCAATATCAAATTTTCTGCATGTGGCTCTATTGCCATGCACTTCAGCATAAGCAATGGCAGTTAGCTTGAAGTCAGCTGTGTAAGACTTTCGTTTCGGCATTTTTTAAATTAAACAGAAAGAAATTATTTAAACTCTAATCTACACTTCACAAGAATACAAGATTATTTAGAAATGTCTGCGTTTATGTAGCCTGTAGATGAGGCATAGCTCCTATAGAAATCATCAACGACGAACAATTATTGACACACTGTATTTACGCTATCAAGTCAGTCGGCCCCAGTCCATATTCATCCCTCTGCATCAGTTCAAGTTAGTCACCCTACCGCCACTATGCAGCCGGCGGATTTGAATTTTGAAGCCAGGTACTTGTGAGCCAGATATGCAATGGTACGAGTTCCTGAGGCTGAATGCCACAATTGTCAATTTTGAATGTAGCTCGCATGACGTCAATTAACTATTCAGGCTTGGTACACAGTGTTTGTGCGCATAGGCTGGGTGGGTGAGTAAAAATGTGATAGTTGTAGTATCGTTCGTCCTCCACGTGTGAGCATTGACGAATTCGGTCCTTCTAAAAACAGTAATGGTAGACAATGTGAACATACACAAAAAAATTTCATCAATCTATGGTTGCGGGTTATACCAAGGTGCAGGTTTTGCCAATGATTTTTTACACAAAACCCCAAAACTTGCGGGCTATATGAGGGTGCGGATTATTTGCGTCTGCAGGATATATGCGGGAAAATACGGCAAACAATGAATAAACTTATCAAGAGCATAATTTTTTTTTAGTATCTGTTATCACATTATTAAAAAAAATGAAAGTAAGAAAGATAATTTATATGTTGAAATAAAAAAAATTCTTGATTGTTAAGTGTTAATGGAAATTTAAATAATCTCATTGTGGAGGGTCGTTTAGTAGGGGTGGGGTTCTTCCTATAGACTTTAAAGAATTATGAGGAAGTTCCCCTGGTCCGCATTCAGAATGTTTACTTCTAGACAATATATTATATATGGCTACGAGCCCCCAGTCAGCAATGCCGACAGTTAAATTAAAAGAAATACAAAGATGAAATTTAAACAACAATTTAATAAATGAAAATTTTAAAGATATTAAGCAATCAATGTCACTCTTGACCCAATGATCCCTAGATCATCATTTGATTTCAGTGTGAGGAATATTTTCCCTTCTTGAGTGTTACTCATCTAAATAAGTCTCCTTTCGTCTTTCTCTCCTTCCGATTCCTCTACTTCCGTTTCCTCTTCTATCTCTACTTCCGTTTCCTCTTCTATCTCTACTTCCGTTTCCTCTTCGACGGTATCTCTTGAGGTCACCCGAAATTCACTCGGTATCTCTCAAATTCACTCGGAATTCTTTCCACATCATCCGGAATTCCCCCGGAATTCTCTCAACGTCACCCGAAAGCTTCCTGTTGAAAGGTATAATGCATTAGCATAGGGTGATGAATATTACCTCACACTAAGTCACTGAATTGAACCATCAGTTTAAGGCGGGACATTTTTGGTCACGCATGCGCACACATCGAAATTCCCCTACGCTTCCGCCGCTTACAAAATGGCGCCACAACACAATCTCACAAAGAATTCAAACATCTCCATACTGAGCCCTATCAGTATCTACATACAAATATTTCAAATATCATTGTATTATAATATTACTACTATTAGTAATAGAGCTGTACCGATGTCACTTTTTGCCGATTATGCCGATGCCGCGTATAGCCGATTATCAAAATTGCCGATACCGATTATGAGACTGATTATTTGATTATCATATTATGTACTCAGGTATAACTGAGCGTGGTTCTGCCTTGGCCATCAGGTGTTGAAATCCAATGTTTTCAACGACGGAAAATGGTTGTACATCTACTGCAATGAATTCTGCAATGTTTTTGTGCCAACTAATAGCTCTCGGGTCATCAAATGCAAATGGCTGTTTTTGGTCCAGCATGGCATCAATAGTCAGAGTACGAGAAGTTGCGGAAGCTGCTGAGGTTATCTGCGGAGCATTCTTTTCATTTTTATCTGCCAGAAACAGGCCATATTCGGCGATGTGCTTGCAGCGCAAGTGCTGGATAAGATTGGATGTTGTATAATTTTTAGAATCCTTTCCACCTCTGGAAATGCATGCTTTGCAAAGTGTGCAATGTGCTGTCAACTCGTTGACTGCATTTACTTTGAAGTAATTCCAGACTAAACTTGATAGTTTCAAGTCCGACATTATGCAGAGCCAATATTAATAATCCAATCTATTCGGGCTCTTGAAACAATGTGTCCAAATAAATTACTACTCTGTTGTCCACAGACCGTGGGGGTGGACGATTTTTTTTTTTTTGCTTACGGATTAACTGAAAGACAGACGACGTACTCAAACCTACACTGAAGCCCTTTCAAACAATTTCTCACTGGAACATAAGGACTATCGGTGTTTTGTGAGTTTTCATAAAGATAAAGAAAAAACACAAACCTCAAAATTGACTGTGTATATATCCATCATTACTCCCTTTGATGTTAATCTTACTGGCTATTCACATGACTTTGGCACTACAATGGCGGTTAGCGACATGTACTTTAGTCTGGTTTACTGCAGTTTACAAATGTTACCGGACGCTGGAGTTGAAAATTTCGCACAACTGGCAGCAAGATAAATTCTTTTTAAATACTTTATTAGAGCAATCTCTTTGTTACAAAAGATTAATTGATGGTTCGATGTGTTTATCTCGATATATGGTTATTCGACTATACAGTAGTGTTAGTTAACCCTTTCGCTACGACTGCTGCATCTAAGCGTCTACTGTAAATAGCTCTCGAATACCCGTGACGCATATCTGCAGTGCCGAAAAACCTAGCTTACTACTCAATGTCGCACAGATGCCTAAAGTTCAGCAGTATTCGATGAACCAGCGACGCTCATGTGCGCAGAATACGTACGTGTTAACTAAACGTTGATTGGTTGAAAGTACGAAAGTTTACACATTTTTGATTATCATAACCAATGAGAGGAAGTTTGAATGCTGAGAGGTTAAATTTAGACACACTAAAATGAATTTTCCGCGGTTTACGCAACACGTGTTTTCGAGATGAACAAAGATGGATTCCGATTCAGATATGAGCAACTTTAACGGGTCCAGTGCAAGTGATATCGAAAAGTTTAATGGATCATAATTAGAAAATGGATCAGATATTGATTTCAACATCAGATACAAACTATTTTTAATCGGATGACAAGGCGGACGTAGTTTCAGTTGTACAATGGAGTGACGACCTCGCCGTATTCAAAATCAATGTTTTTGATTCTTACGTTGGTTCAACAGACAACAATCAAGCTTGGACCAGTGAATGAAATATTTTTTACTCAGATTAATTCCTGAATATCTGGTAGAAAATCTTGTGAAAGAAACAAACAATGTTGTTAAGAAAATAGGGGACCAAAAGCAAGACATGAAATGGTATGAAATCAGCATCACATGTGGGCATTAGACTAATCATTAGTCCTACATGTAAGACATAGAACATGGTAATTTTGCTATACATATATTATAATATACTTGATAACATCGTCATTTATGTGTGGATAATTACTGTTTTGAGAGGTACCAATTGCAACATTTTAATTAGAGTGGATTTCATTCATGTTTTTATATGTACATATGAAAATATTGGATTTATTTTATGGAATTCAAAACAGTTTATGTGACTGGGATTTCTTATATAATGGGATATAGGAGTATATATAAAGTAAAAATATATGAATAACAGACACTATACAAGATAAGCTGTTTTTTTATTTCACTTAAATCTAGTAAAAACTATTGAAATAATGAATATAAATGTAACCATGTTTTTATTGTCAATTTCTGTAGTCAGCCTTGATGATGCTCTAGTATTCAGCCTAGCAAACAGCCTCAGTAGTCTGAGTAACTGATATGATAGCACAGAGCAGTAGTGAAACTACAAAACAGCTGTAGTAGCTAAAGGGTTAATGAGCAGCTTGTTTGCATACTGCATTTATCCTGAGCTCTAGTGTTACAAAGGATTAAGTTACGGTCAGTCAAAACGCGACTGTATATACAACTTTTATCAGGAAAAATTGGTTATTTAAAAAAATTATTTGCATCGGCACCGATTATTTTTGCAGATACCCGATTATAACGATTGTGCTAATAATGGGCCCGATTACGCGTACGGGCGATTAATCGGTACAGCTCTAATTAGTAATATGACTATCTATATATTTATATATATGTCCTACACAAGCATACCGAATCCACAATACATTGTATTCACATTCAAATTGCAATAACGGAAATACGTTAACTCAATGGCAAAATATATCATTACGTAAACAAAGTGCTAGTCTACCATAATATACCTACACAAAGAATTATAATATTAATTCTTATAGCGGCTAGCAAACAATACAATTCTTCACGAATACAAATCGTCCTTTCAAAAGGGTGTAAACGTAATAATTCACGAAATAATATGCACACCTATTACTAACAAAAGAAGAGCAACATTTTACCTCACAAAATAAGGGGTAATATAATATCATGAAGAAGATGCAACGAATTTACATCATAATCAATTGCAAGCAAAGGTACTAACGAGCATCACGAAAGATGCAAAATATTAATATCATAATTAACTATTCATACTACAATACAAGTAAAATGAATATACATACGAGAATCCTTCCATTCCGCAGACGTATCAAGCAGAAATCAAACAAAAATCACACTGACCTTTGAAGCTATCTTAAGATTTCCTTGATTTCCAAAATCTGAGTCTGCCACCAATTTTCGTCTGGCTGTACGGAGTTCTACCTCTCTTAACACAGTTACTTCTTGTAGCGAACTGACTAATTCCTACTAAACATTAGGTATTATCTAAAATTTTCGAATTAAGTCCCACCCACATCGCATTTCGATTGGAGGGCGATCGACTCTGGTCAGTCGTTCGACTGTCGATCATCCGAATGTCTGTCTGTGTGTCTGTCAATTGTTACAGTCTTCTTATTTGGCGCTCTCCTGTCCTTTGATGTGGTTACGTCACCCGTCCGCGATGGACAGTCTCCTTGTAGAATTTCCCCTCGAAAGCTAACAAAGACCATCTTACGTAAGGGGATTAGCTAACTTAGAACAATTTGAAACATCACAGCGGGGTCAGGCAGACATACAATTTATACATGTACAAGGCCAGTCAGAATCACAAGTTATAGTAACTTATACCTACATACAAGGGGTTGGGGTAAAATCGTCACACTCATTCTAAAATCATGAATTTATAAAAGTTCAACCACTTTTAGAATCCTTCAAAATCAGGCTCTGTATCAGACTCGCCAAACAGTTCATAAAACTCGGCTTCTGTTATGGGCGTGCTTTCATCATATACATCGTCATTATCATCATGGTCATCCGATAGTCCGGTTCTTAAAACTAGAGCACCAGCCGGCAGATGCAACAAATTCTGAATCTGCCAACTTATATTTATAATTTTTTTGCCATCTGCATAGCACATAGACTAATTGCCGCCATTCCTGTACTTCTTGTTCACAAAAAATTTGCGTGCTGCAGCACAGTTTTTATTTGCTTCAGCATATTCTATAACGTTAAGTTTGAATGCTGCATCATAAGCAGAACGCTTTTATTTCTAATACTATTCATTTTATCTGATTGAATTGAATATAAACTTCTAGTGAGATTAAACTGAAATAATTTCTTATAATGGTATTATACTATTTATATACCTTATCCTGTAATTATTTCCATGTGTGGTTGGTTATCAATTTGTATTTGATAATTATTTATCATTGTTATTTATTTGTGAGTTTTTTTTAAAACTACCGGTAGTGTGATTCAGTTGATCAAAATATGATTGGTTTCAGCATGGTCATTATTCAAGTATTGTGACAGTTTATAATTTTGAGCAGAAACCATGTTCACTACCATATCTCAGTAAACAATACATCTGAGAGTTGGCATGTATTAGTAAAGTCATTGGCATTGTGTAACAAAACAAACCTATTATCCCCGAGGCATTGACCACATATTAAGCATATGGTAGCTATTGTACAACACTACCGCTAACAAACCACTTTGCTTTACAAACATCTAAACAACATTAGTATATAAACTGTGGCTGTCTATTGCAGATAAAACACCTATCAAAGAAATCCCACAAATTATATTGTTTTACAATTATTCATGCTGACTATATATTGCACTGTTATTTACCCTTCCTAGTCATGCGTGCAACAAACCCCTATGGAGCCTCTTGCTATTGTTCCCTTAAGACTATCGTACATGTAATTCTACTCTGGATCAAAATGTTTGTTGTATATACCTTCAGTATCTTAATTCTTTTACCATTTTACATAGATTCTTTTCATATTTACAGTGAAATAAACTAGCGTGCATTTGTACCATACCATATAGTTTAATGATTACTGATTAGCTGAGGGCTAATTACTTGATTGGAGATTACTAATATGACAGTTCTTTTGGAAAATACATGTACCAGCGTGGCTCAAATAACATGTATGGCTGTATTTTCTGGTGGATGGACATTTGTCAAATAGACATCAAGTACGTTAAAACATGTTTTTCATTCATTATCCTACCACTTAAGTTCGAAAAAAATATTTGTTTCACTTCATGACAGCACAAATCTTATGAGCCATGTGGCATCATTAGGCATGTGATCTTATCTTAGATGATCGACAGAAACAATAATTACTGGAAATTGAGGGAAAAACGCGTTAAAAATATCAACTTGGACCTTAACCCACAGATAAGCCGACCCCTCCCATCTTCCAGGCCTTTTGTTTCCCTTAAATTTTTCTGCTTATACGCGAGTATATATGGTAAGTGATGATACATGCCTCTAGTTGCATCATTCTATAATTTAGTTTTTGTGTAGTGGAGATTTTGTCCCTGGAACTTGAACTCATATCCAACCTAATGAGCATCAAGGCTTGAAAATTTTCATCCAGCTACTTGTCTGGCATGGAAAATTACTTAAAATGTATATTTAACCTACATTTAAATTTATTAAGTAAACTGTATATGAGGTATGCAAGATTACTGGTTAGTTCTTTTGCCTCTGATGGGGGAGGTAACGGGTTTGAATTCTGGTGGAGTCATTCCAAAGACTTCTATAAATGGTGCTAGCAGCATCCTCCCATGGGGCTCAGCATAAAGAGGTGAGTGTTAGACAGGTCAGTCTGGTGTCAGGATAATGTGACTAGGTGGGACATCATGCTGCATGTCTCCAGTATGATTACCCAGTGCTAGACATCACTGCAAACTGCCACTTTGCAGACATCGTAGCGCTACATTAAAATCCAAATCACATGCGCACAATATTACCTGTATACTGGTTTACCGCAATATATATTTGCAGTGGTATGCACCATGGTAATTTTTCACTGCACCGCTACATCATTAGTTTCCAACAGAAACGAATGTATATTGTTATCAATTTAATTGATATTTAAGCATGTTTTCATTTTTAAAGACAATTCCAAAAATGACTATCATTTTCTTTTCAAAATAGTTGTAATTGTCAGAAATTAATTTAGACTATTACAAATATAATTATATTTATGACCTTCAATCATATTTGGCATGTGTGAAATATGCCAATATTGTGCCTGAATGAGATTTCATGAGAGATATTCATACCAATTCCAACTTTTGGAAAGAGAAATAAGAGAACAAAAAATGTAATTTGTTATTTACTAATTTATATTACTGTGTTTTGTACCTGTATTGCTTTGTTAAACCAAGAATCACTTGTATTTTAGGGAGAGCAGTTGTTTTCTGATTGAATTTTATATACTTTTTCTAGTCCACTAAATATATTTTTACTTTTAGAGTCACAATGTATTATGTTCGCTGACTGTCTCTGATAAACATATTCGCTGACTGTCTCTGATAAACATATTATCTTGTGTATTAGCGTAGCACTTAAAGTTTACCCGGTGGCTCCCACATGGCCGAGTGGTCTAAAGCGCTCCTCATTAAGGATCACTGCCATCTCACCTCTGTCTGTGTGTGGTCGAGTCTCAGATTCGGTCAATGTGGGTATGTGAGAAAGCTTGCTAGTAGCTTCTTGTGGGTAGGTGGTTCTTTCCAGGGATTTTCCTGGGTTTTTCCTCTACTACTAATACTGGCCGCCATGTATAGCCTATCTTGTGCCAAAAAATGGCGTTAAACACTACAACAACAACAAGTTTACCTGCTAGTAGGCATCATATTAACACTTCCTATTTTTTTTCAACAAACATTCAGCCCAATGTCTTTTATAGGCTGTCAGCAATAGTGTAAGTGTAATCAACCCATTTTTTGTACCGTCTTTAGTCGATGACTTGTACAGCATTTAAGATACACATAGCAAATTCACCTACTGTAAGTACAAGGTACTGACCAGTTAATTTTTTCGTTACAGACTGCAGTTTTCTTTTGAGCCTCAATAGTTTATTTTCTTTTATCTGAAGATAATTAAATTTTTTTCTTCGTCAAATAATGTGATAAATATGAGATGGTTTTTATTTTGCTATAAATCAGAGTAAGATATCTTTTAAGGTATTTGAGAGCTGGAAATGTTTTCTTTATATAAATCCATTGCATGCTAAAAAAAATGAAATTGTTGGTCTCAAATGTAATTGCAGTATATCATAGTACATATCGCAGTATGTTAAAAAGTACTGCATCATACCATGGTACCAAATTTGTCATGTTTCCCAGTTCTGCTGTACATTTTATTGAATCTGAAGAAGAAAAAAAATGCAACTCTGGATGATATTGGACATGCATCTTGAAAAACACTAGCCCTTCCATATCTGCAGCTAGTATAATAGGCAGCACAAGTGAAATGTTCCAACCCTGAGGTTGTCAAATAGAGACAGAAAATTGTCATGCATCAGTCATTGACATGAAAAAAAGATCGCTGATTTATATTTGTAATTTTACTAAATTTGTCTGGATCATTAGGTTCATTTGAACCATAATCCACATTCCTTCTAAACTTCAGCATTTCTGGCTTATTTGAAATAAAGTGTAGAAAATGAGGGGGAAAAAAAAGCAATTTAATACTTTGTATGACAAGAATGTATTCAAATTGTAAACCAGCAGTTGTAGGTCATATAACTTTGGACAGGTCATGGAGATCATTTTATTAGAACAATCAGCTTTTAAAATGTTTTAATATCATCTCCAGGAATGACATTGTTGATAAAATATTTGATGGGCAATTATAGTTAAATGGTTTATATTAATGAGAGATATCCTGTTTGTTATCTCATTGTTTTGTGTTTGAATGATTGTTTGAATGCGTATTTCCTGTCTGGAGCAAGCTATCATAAGACACCTAAGCAGTGCTGGAAAATATTGCAACAAATTAAACATGTACCGGTACATGCTTTTCTGATTAATTTTACTTCCTAGTCCCTAATTCCAAGATCACTAGACTCCCATTTGACCATGTTAATTTCTTCTTTGTAAACAATATTTGAAAACTTGTTTACATCCTGGATTATCAATATATGCATGCCCTCTGGTTTTGAAGTGTGGAATTTAAATTTTACTGATTTCAGATGCTTAGAAATTACAACCTGTGCATTTCTATGACACACCTAGATTTCAGTCAGAGTGTCAAGTCTTAATTGTCCTTTATTCACCTCTGGCATAATTTCCTACTGAGTGTATCAAGTCCATAACAAATTGATGTATATACCAGTGATCAATAAACTACCCTTATTCCTTTTTGCCCTTGTGCAAAATCAGTATGAACTGGTTACAGGTCACTGATGTTATGCTTAGGTGGGTGTAGCTGAATCAAGGTCAGATTGTATGGAGATTATCTTTGACATTTATAATGGGGGAAGAGCAAATCAGATTGTTTGAATCAAGTTGGTGCTCAGCCAAGAAGGTTTATCAAAACTGTGATAACCTATGACAACTGACATTAGTTGAGGAGTTTAAGAATTGCATCCATAATGATGTCATGACTTGAGATTTTCATTTTGATCCTTTAGATTTTTCGTGTCATGGGTCGAAGACTCTTTTGTTTTGAAATATATTGGGAACCCTGACTTGTACAAGCTAGCATCAACAATTTCACAGATCAATGTTTAAGATGGTCTGACCCATGAGGTCTCCACCACTTCTGAACAATGGGTTCTCTACCACGTTTGACCTGATGTTCTCATCAACAAGATCTCTTGTCCTTATAACCTCATGGATTAGTGTTATGGGGTCCTCATTGATATAATATTTAAACCACTTAAGTCATTTTGGGACACTACTGATTTTATTCACACACACACAGATGTGTGTGTATGTGTATATATATATATATATATATATATATATATATATATATATATATATATATATATATATATATATATACACAGGGCTCGAAATTAGCGGTAGTCAGCTAGCCCGAGGCTAGTAGATTTCCTGTCGGACTAGTAACTATCATAATGTTATTAGTCCGATGGGCTAGTAAGTTTTGTTTATCAACAGTCAGCATTTGTTTTCTCAATACCCTAATAAAGACGTGACTTCAGCATATATTCTGTAGAATCAATGCATTGACAGTTGTAAACTCAATCATAAAATATTAGCATGAGAAGTTGAAGTCAATTTATGCCTCAGAAATGTGTTTTTCTATTCCAAAAAGCCATCTGATTTTGTGCATTTCGTTTAACAGCGCCAATCACGGTCCCTTCATTAACAAACAACGGAAGTTTGGTAATTGATATCCTAATTAATCTGACATGCAGATTAAATGAAAAAAAACCTGGTATCACACTTTATTCTCGCGACCTTATTAAATTAGTTTGCACGCTCGCTTGTTTCTTTCCTTTTTTTCCCCTTAGTTTGCTTGCTAGCCAAACACGCTAACAGTCACAAAAGGGGAACTGCATAATTTACGTTTGCATCAAAATAATTACAAGAATTATATCAATTTAGTATGATCACATTACTGACACATCATTTAAATACAACTACTTTTTCTATGACAATAAAAATTGTTTTTAAAAAAATATTTTTCCAATACAAGACTGAACAAATAATTGAATACACGTGGAGATATCCTAGCAGAATGCCGTACATTTGTTGGTAATTAAAATCTCTCAGCATGGGCATATAAGATTTGAAAAATTCCGCTTATTATTAATTTCAACAATACATTGAGGTCAGATTAATTATGAACACTTACTAATCTTGCCCTGTTAATGATGAGACCATAATTGGAGCTGTTAAATACCGGTACAACGCGCCAAGTTAGATGGGTTTTGATGGGAACACACATTTTCCAAGGTGAAACTAACATTATCTTTTGATGTTAATATTTGAAAACAGTGTTTACAATAGCCACTGCTTTGATTCTGCAGAAGTCAAGACTTTATTAGGGAGAGGCCATTTACTTGGAAGAGGGGGAGGGGGGCAAAGGCACGTGTTTTGAAATGCGTGTCTTGCTTGGAATTTCTTATATAAAGGACACTGCCATTCCTTTTCTTACTTTAAATAGTTCGCGTTAGCTATACTGTAACATTTCGTTTTTCGAAAAGAGGCACAATTCCTGCCTTATAAGACAGGCAAAATGTGGCGTTTTAAAGGTGTTCAGCCTCTGGAAAAAGCAAATGTTGAATGAAAATGAAATAAAAGAGAGGAATAATTCTTATGATAGGGAAAAGCATAATCGGGCGTTTCAGAAGACAGGACAAACGACAGGGAATGGCTGAGTTATGATGAGGACAAGAACGTTATGCGGTGTAACTGGTGTATGGAATTCGCATAAACAAACACAGTGAAAACATCCAGTTTTGTTGCGGGTTGTTCGAACTTTAAAATTGAATCGGAGATGAAAATGGTGAAGAGTGACTGGAGATCTTGTTTGAAACCTTGGGTTCTGTACGACCTACTCTTTATAATCTTCCATACAAATGACATTTCAACATATCTGTCACCAGCAATACGTTTGTGGAATGTTTCAGAGAGATGGGTAAGGAGATCAGAACAAACCCGATATGGACCCAGAGTGCAGGTGGAGGACGAAAAATGACACCTGGACCTCTTTCTGGAATTGTATCCAGATTGTCTTGAGAAACAAGAAATCTTAATTGACTGATTTGAAGTAGGATTTATACTTTTGTACCTCTGCATTTCATATGATAATGCTATTTATGAAAGAAAATTGTTGTTAATCTCAATACAAGTGTGTGACAGTTTTGTGGACAGGACAAGTAAATGTTTGGCAGGACTAGTAAAATTCTCAGCACACTAGTCCTTCTGGCTACCAAGAAATTTGTGTTAAATTGAAGCCCTAAATATATATATATATATATATATATATATATATATATATATATATATATATATATATATATATATAGTAATGTTCCGTCCACCTTAGACTTACAGTGTCGCTACATGGTTTCATGATGTGGTGTCCACTCTTTAATATACAATGTATATTTATTTATTATACATCTATCTTCAAATGTCTTCTCTCTTTTATATTAAGTCCCAGTCTTGCATCTGTCTCTCTGTATTCCATCTCTCTATTTTTTCTCGCACTATCAATATATAAAATATATCACATACCAACACCCACTTCACTCAAATACAGAATGCAAATGGCTAATCTTTACTAAATGAAGGACCGACCCTCGCCCATGATACTATAACTAACTGTGCTGAACCAACATTAAAAAGAGTATATTCTAGTTACCAAGATTTGTGATTGCCTTCCTGAATACAACAACTGTCTTTGCTGTTGATGTTTTCCAATTCTTCTTTGCCTTTATTGCTAAATAGGAACTTTTACAGATATTTCCCAATAGCTGTAAACTGCTACACATGTTGTTGTAGGGTTTAACATCATTTTTTCAGCAGATGATAGGCTATACATGGTAGCCAGTATTAATGATGGAGGAATAACCCAGGAAACCCCCGGAAAGAACTACTGACATACGAGAAGCTACTGGCAAGCTTTCTCTCATACCCACATTGGCTAAATCTGAGACTTGAACCCACGCAAACATAGGTGAGATGGCAGTAATCTGTAACAAAGAGCGTGTTAGACAAATTGGCCACTTGGGGCCCCCTGCTATATATGTAAACGCACAGATAATTAAATGAACCATAAATATGCACATAGACATTTTTGATCTTCAAGTATATAGTTCTGCTTCTCCTCTCATGTACATGTGTAAATCATTTATGTTACATTTTTTCATATTTTTAAGGATTTTTATTTTATTTTGTTCAAATTACTCTTTACGATGATTCATATAAATATTATTAGTGAACATGTGTACAACATTATAGGTGAGTACATGATAATGTTGTAGAAAGTAGTAGTACAGAATTAAGCAAAATCATACAAATGATTCTTCTGTTGATATTGACTAAGAAGTTTTTTTACAAGCTGACTTTATATAATTTTGTTGTTGTTGTTGAGTTTGGATGGTGTTTAGATGAATGGTATGGAATATCTAAATTAATATTTTCGCTATCCATATATGTAACCATTCCTCTAACTTTACCTTTATACATTGTCCTAAATCATGACTATCAAATGTTTCTTCACAACATTTGTCAATGACTCTAGAAACAATAGCGCATTCAACAGTTATGAGAGTAGCAGTTACAACCAGTGGCGTAGCGAGGATATTTGGCGCCCAGGGCAAAACACTTAAATTTGTGCCCCCGGCTGCCCCTGTTGCGCAGTTATGTTAATACTTTGGTCCAATTCGGCACCCCCTAGCCACCGGCGCCTGGGGCAAATGCCGTTCCCCCCCCCCCCCCCCCCCCCCCCCCGTCATCACTTAGGTGTCAGCAATTTGCTTTTCGTCATCACAAGAAGAATTAGACTTGGCAGATCTTATGGGAATCGTTTTGAAGTTTCAGGAAAGATGCATTTGGTTATTAAACTTTTGCCCCATTTTCAGTGCCATTTCCTAAAACTGCTTATTTGAGTGGAACATTGAACAGTGTTTTGCCTTGTGCCCATATTGTAGGTAATAATAGACACTGTATTTTACTTGTGTCCATATTGTAGGCAATTGACACTGTACTTGTGAGTCTGTCTGCATGATTGCACACTATGCCCTCATTCAAAACAGTAGAAACATCTTGATTTTTCTTGATAGAACAGTTTGCATGTTCCCAATAATATCTGTAATCTTCATTTCTGTGCCTTTTAGAGGCAACACAGTTGTCCTTTAGTATTGGGAAAATCTTATTTACTACATTGAGAAAGTGGGACAAACCCTTCTATATATCCATATGACAAAAATTGTGTGTTATGGCTTATTTACACTGTTGTTATTTGCAGCAGTCCAAACGTTTGAGAAATTCTAAAATACTGTTATTTATGGGCACACAATATCCAGATACAAAAGTTGATAAAAGCACAGTATCAAACTGGATAAAGACTTATTTTAAACGGCCAGTCCTGGTATCTGTCCATTCCTAGTGTGCTACATGTATTTACTAAAATATTCAAGGATTCTAAATCTTGTGTATGGATTTTTAAAATTTGTGTCAATTTTCTGTTCTCCCCACAATATCATACTGTTGAATCTTTTCTTTTCCTTTTCAATCAGTTTCTGTTTTTTGCAGTGAAATTGTCCATATTATAATAATAATAATAATAATAATAATAATAATAATAATAATAATAATAATAATGAGAACTTTGTGTAGCACCTAATCTTTAGAAGCTCTAAGTGCTTTACAACATCATTAATGATATGACTATACTACAGACAAAAAAAACCCAAAACCCCATGAAACTGGAAAACATAAAAACATGCTGAAAACAAATAAGATACAAAACATTATTACGTCTCTAAGTTTGTTCCTGCAGTTGAAAAAGGTGAGTTTTAAGAGCACTCTTAAAAGTGACCACTGTGTCTTTGTGTCTAATTTCAATGGGCAATTCATTCCACATCGCCGGGCCCTGGTATGCAAAAGAACGTTGTCTATATGACTTTGTTTTCATAGTGGGAACAATGAGTATATGATTGTCAGAAGAGGAGCATAAGTATTTTGCTTGTGTATACACATGGATGAGGCTGGATAGGTATGTTGGACTGGAATCTGTCAGTAAAACGTAGCACATAGAACAAATTTTGTGTTTGATTCTGTATCGAAATGGATAACCAGTGTAGGGTACAGAGCAGTGGTGAGGTGTGCTCTGATCGAGGTACTCTAAAGATGATCCGAGCAGCTGTGTTTTGAACTTTTTGAAGTTTCTGGAGTAGATATTGTGATGAACCAGACAGAATTGAGTTACAATAGTCCAGTCTTGAAAGTACTAATGAATACACAAGTGTCTTAGTGGCATCAACTGAAAGATATTTGCGAATGGAACTGATGCATCTCCGCTCAAGATATGCAGCCTTGCACATATTCATGACATGTTGGTGCAATGTGAGAGTACTGTCTAGAGTAAGACATAGGTTTTGTACTGACTGTGAGAATTTAATGTTGGTGTTGCTGATATTTATTGACTGAGGTAAAGGATGTGAATGAGAAAGTCTTTGTGTTGTGATCAGAATGGCCTCAGTTTTATCATCATTCGTCTGCAGCTTGTTACATATCATCCATGATTTCACATTAGAATTGCACCTCTCTACTCCATGGATGGTTGCATCAACTTCAGTTGGGTGGCTAGACTTGTATAGTTGGGTGTCATCAGTGTACAATTGGTGAGACACCGGGTGATGATCTATGACACCTGAGAGCGGCTAAGTGTATGGAATGAAGATAACAGGACCAAGAACAGGCCCCTTATGGAACACCACAACATAGATCAACTGGGCTGAAATGTATTCCATTTGCAGATACAATTTGTGTCCTGTTGACTAAGTAGGACTTGAACCACAGTAAGGCTATATTCTGAATGCCAAATACATGTTGGAGATCGTGAAGTAATATATCATGGTCTTTTGTGTCAAATGCTGCAGACAAATCAAGGAGGGTAAGGAATGTAATCTTTCTACTATCAAAAGCAGAGAGAATATCATTAAATACTTTCAGGAGAGTAGTTTCAGTACTGTGGCAAGGGTGATATGCCGACTGTACGTTGCTAAAAAGAATGTTTGAATTTAAATGAGATACAACTACAAGTTGGGTTAGAACAACTTTTTCTAATAATTTTTTATATGAATGGGAGATTAGAAACTGGGCGGTAGTTCTTTAAATCAGTATGGTCAAGTGTTGGTTTCTTCAGCAGAGGGTTTACGATGGCAGTTTTGAAAAATGATGGGAATTCCCCCGATGAGAGAGATATTAATAACATCAGTTAGTGAAAGCAAGCACTCAAGCAGCAGTAATGTTGGAATTGGATCAAGTTCACATGACTTTGGTGCACTCTTCATCACGATTGTGCATACTAAATCCATAGAGACAGCTTCAAATGCTCCTAATAGTTGTTGCTGAAATTCTGTATCATAACTGTATGGTGACAGCGAGTCAATTGAAGTTGTGTTATGAAGCAAGTCTCTAATGGTTTGTACTTTGTCACAAAAGAAATTTGCAAATAGTTCTGGAAGGTCTACTGGAGAGAAGGTATTTGGAAGTGGGATACATTTTCTCCTTGACATTAGTTTGTTTAGTTTTCTCGAAGAGCTCTTTGCAGCTGGAACTCTCTGTGATCTTAGTACTGTAGTGGGATAATTTAGCTAAATGGACTATGTTTATGATGTTTTTCTTAGTGGCTTCATAGATTTGTCTATGAATAGCGAGTCTGGTGGAAAGCCAAAGCCTCTACTGCTTTTTGACGATGTCTTTTAGCAGTGCGAAGCTGGTCCATAACACTTCTATACCATGGAGAAAACTTTTTTTTATTGATACTCTGCATTTGGTGGCTGGGGCATGATTTTCAAGCAATGAACACAGGCAGTTATTGAGTTGTTCTGCTGTAGGATGTAAGTAATTTGTTAGGGTTTCTTGACTGTCATGCATTAATTTGGTTCTATTTATCATATGGATGTTTCTCTTAGTAGCAAATAAAGGTGGAGGGTTAGGGACTGATATGTCGCGATGGCATATGATGCAGAGGTGATCTGATGCAAGTTCGTGGGATACAAGGGTGGTTTGCAGATTACTATCATCAGGCCTATGAAGAAACCAGTCTAAAATGTGACCAAGTTTATGGGTGGGTTGGTTAACTTACTGTTTAAGGTTGAAAACATGAATGGAATCTAGGAGTTTTGATGTGTATGTGTATGGGTTTCCAGGACAGTCAAAGTGAAAGTTGAAATCTCCAAGAATAATTAGGTTGCCACCTATCGAATTTCCATACTCCAGAAGATTCGGAAACTGCTCCAAAAAGAGAGATTTAGTCAGCTTGTTTTTTCAACTAGGAGGAGGGTGGTAGAGATGGAAAAAATGGACTGATCCTTGTTCCAGTGTGAGTGTTGTTTGGACTAGTTCAAACGATGTGTGAAACTGTACTGTGATGAGTCTTCGTTTATTTACTTGTAAATATTTGAATAAAGCAAAGAGTCTCAATGGCGATTAGTTTATTTATCAAAATTAATTGGGTCATGTGCTGGAGAAAAAGACATTATTATTACATGTATTTACAAAATTGTTATTCAGAAAATTAAGTCACAGTCAAATGAAGGAGAAGAGTCACCAATGTCACATGGCCTATTCAAGAACTGAAAATTAAGGAACAAAATCGTCCCCTCAGAAGTTGAAGAAATCAAGGTAGAACTTAAAAACTAAATGTACAATTTTGACAAGTTGTGGCGGGATTGTTAGGGCTGCTACAATATCTTAGTTAAATTACTATAGAAGTCCCACCCAGGCTTGTTTTTGTAGGAAGTGAAATTAGTGATAGAGAGAGGTAAAGCTCAGAGCCCCCAGTCAGCAATGCTGACACTTAAATTATTTTGTACACAAAAAGGTGAGTTTCAAATGAATAACAATTTAATACAACTCAGTAATCAATGACATTCATTCCCCAATTACTCTGCTTCCTCTTGACCCTGTAACAGCCTTTTACATCACTTGATCTGTACCATATTTTCTGGCCTGTAAGTCAATACTTTTTGACTTGAAAGTCAGGTCTTCATCTTATACTCCGAATTGACTTGTATATGGATTGTGTCATTGAAAGTTTAAATAAATTACGTTTGTAACTACAGGTAATAAAATGAACTATAACATGGATGTGCTTTCAATTATTATAAAACAAGCACAGACTGTTTATTTAGCTGTGCCAGTTGATAACAGAATATAGCAGTAATTTGTTTAGAAGTAAAATCACAAGCATGTTAGCATCGGTATACAATTTCACAACTGCCGGTAATATGGAATATAAAATATGAAGCCAAGATATTGACATGGCCTTGTCTTGTACTCGGAATCGACTTATATATGGACAAAGGATGGAAAATTTACAAAATTGGTGAATTTGACTTGTACTCTGAATCGACTTATAGCCAGAAAGTACGGTAGTGTGAGATAGCTTTCCACCTGTCCTTGTATTCTACTCCTATGATCTGCATGTTCTACCCTATTCTTAAAGTTCCGTCTCTTTCTCCTGACTTCTTCCAAATTCTTTCTCCTCTCAATGTCTCTATACTCCTCCTCCTTCACTTTCTCCTCCTCTACTTCTTGTACTCTTCCTCCTTGACTCTCTTCTGACCACTTTGTAGACTCTGTTTTGCCAGTCTCACTTCCATCTCTCTTCTTAGAGACTTGGTACTAACTATACCAGAAGTCTGTCCCCATAAAGTTTTCTTTACAAAATTTTGTCTTTCTTAGAATTTTCTGAGTTTTCCACCAAATTATGAGTGGCTTCCTAGTAGTATTGCTTTATCCTTTCCTTTGTTTGGGCATGTACTGAGTTCCTAGCTTTGAAAGTACTATGTTAAATTTGGATTGAAAATGGTGACCACATTCTCTATCAATTTCGATTGGATAGTCATCATGGTGAGATTTACGATGCCAATAAAAAGGTCCTTTGTTCTTGAACAAAGCTTTCAATGTCCATGTGCAACTTTTCACACCCAAGAAAGCTGGGTTCTCCTACCTTTCAACTATCCATGGGGTCTAACATATAAACATGACTTCTAACAATTTCTTTGTCTGACTTAAGCAGTCACAGGCAGGGCAACATTACACATATTTTGGTAGATTTTTCAGCATGATGTTTTCTAAAGTATCACAAATTCTGCTATTATGTGTCCTTGTAGCCATTTTTTAGTAGTAATATATGGAAGAATGCATGGGTAAAAAAGAAGCTTATCTCCCCTGATGAATTAAAACTCTTTGTGCTCTGGTTATCGTGATGGGTTTGGTGCATAAATCTGACATTGATTTTTGCTGATAGCTGAATATTTGATGTTGACTTCTTATTTAAGGTCATAACAAAAACCTGATAAAGGATGTATTTCTTAGAATATTTAGGAATGTAACACTTAAGTAATGAACTCGATAGATGACAGTGTAAGCTAAGAAGTGGACATGACACAAGAGGTGTAATATTAAATAGATAATGGGGAGAGAAAAAATGCAATTTTGTGAACATTTATTACAAACATTTGGATGTCTAAACTTACCAGTGGTATTGCTGGACTGGATGGTTATTAACTTCTCTCAATTATACACCTGTGAGTTTTAACAACTTTAATACAGCATTGTAATATACATATATGTACAGGATATGGTTAGGCTATTAAAGGCAAGTATTCATTTCAGACTTATTTGAATTTTTCATTGAAAATAAAAGAAATACCTATGAAATACAAAGTTAATTTGTAATTTTATCTGTATATCCACCTGCAAGTGCCAGTATGTTGTTGTTTTAGGGTTTAATTTAATTTTTCAGCACAAGATAGGCTATACATGGCAGTAAGTATAAATGATATAGGAAGAACCCGGGGAAAAACACACAAAGAACAACTGGGACGCTACTGGCATGCTTTCTCATGTAACCACATTGAAAGAGTCCAAGACTTTAACCCATGCAGACAGAGGTGAGATGTATTGATCTATAATGATGAGCACTTTACACTTATCGGCCACTCAGAGCCAAGTGGCAAATATGATAAAGTCACAATGACTTGACACTTATTCTAAAATTAAGACTTCAGCAATTATTATTTTTCATATATCATGTTTTGTATCTATTATGTACAGTAATTAAAATACAAGCTGAGGGCAATTTTCATTTCTTTTCTCAAACAGTTCAGCACTGAGGTATCTTGTATATGTACAACAAATTTATAGCACTTTAAAGGTTAAGTTACACTGCATATGCATCATATGACATGCAATTATATAAACTGATATGTTTTGATCAACTCTTGACTCTTATTAATAAGCTAACCAATGCTCAATCACATTTGGATGCACTAATGCGGACTATTTGTAGTTTTATGCAAATTCTTTCTCTGCCAGTTACACTGGCTGCCATGTATAGCTTTTCTTGTGCTGAAAGATGTTGCTAAACCCATGGCAGCAAGAAGAAGGCTCAGTCAGGAATTGTGTAAGATGAGCTTTACAACATTACAAGCATAGACATTTCATGGATGGTTAGGATCAAGGTATACCCTGTAATACAAACTTTTTCACAGACAATTGTGGTAATATAATAGGCTACCAGGATGTGATCTATCTGCAGTGCAAATTCAAACATTTGGGCCAAGGGTATCAGTGACACCTAGCCTAGCATGTAAGCACAAGTGTGATTCAGAAACAAGACTAATAGAAAAAAATTATTTTATTACGGAGTTTATGGAAATAACTGATATCGTGGATATGGCATCAGAATCCGCCAGGAAATAAACTTTATGGTAAATATAGATTTGAGGATGATGTTTTGGGTTGCCTCTTCTGCATATAAGTTGTCACCATTTCAGGATGTTTCCAGTATGTGTGGGGTTGTATTCTTACTTGTGTTCCTATTTTGTGTTTACGCACAAATACGCACACAAGTTGCTTTATTCTATTTTTGATACCTAATGACCATCACAGAAGTCTTGTTTTAAAGTTTTTAAAATCCTAAATGTTTGTACACTATGTGAAGTTGTTTTATTCTATTACAAGTCTTATTGAAATTCTTAGATATGGTGGGAAGTTGTGAAATTTACAAAAATATTTATTTTAGCACCATTAAGTGATTCTATTTGTAAGTTAAATTAAGTTAATTAATTAAGTTAAATGTAGGTGGAGCATGGATTAATTTATGTTTAACTTATATTGAACTTGCATACACTAATATTTAGGGCATAACCGATTAGCATTTTTCTACTGATTTCCAATTCCGGATTTTGGGCATGAAATTTTTCCGATTCCGGATATGATTCAATTAATCGGAAATGCTAAATCCGTATTTTTTTTTCTAAAAAATTTAATCTTCTGTTTCCGGGTTTCTGGTATCTGGTTTTGCAGTGTCTAGCATGTTACTTAGTACTTTACCATATCCGACTTCATTTCCGGTTTTCACCCGCCAGTTCAAATAGATTGTCTCACAACATGGTTGTTTTGACCATATTGGACTTTTCTGACTTCTTATTTAACTTTATTAACGCACTATCGAATGACACGCAGTGTTAGACACGGTGCTATAGAAATTCATCTTTATTATTTTTATTATCCGAATCGGTCATTCCTGCCTTGTCCGACTCCGATTAATCAGAAGTTCATACTATCCGGTGGAATCCGATTTCCGGATCAAAAGTCGGTTATGCCCTACTAATATTTCTTTTGCTTCATTGTCTATGTGGACTAACTTGTATCTAACCTTAGGTTCCATGTAAGTCAAGCATATATAGTGTAAGCATGAGCAATTTTCATAAGGGTTGTTGGCCACATTGACTTGCAGTTTTGTGTGTGGATTTGTCTGGGTAAGTATGAAGAGTGTAATATTATACCAGTAAACTGCAGTAAAAAATGTGATACGAGTATAGAAATGCCGGTATACTGTTGTTTTTCTTCTTCACCTATAGTAGCCCATCTGGAACTACCTTGGATCACACTACATGTACTGTCTTTTATTAGGCTTGACATTGTTACCAACATGGCAGCTTCTAAATACGTGTTCATGAAGAATCCATTTGCAAATAGTAATACATGTATTTGGAATAATGTTTGATTGAAAAGGGTGTTAGGTACCAATACAAAATGGTCGCCATGTGTAATATGTGTAAAACTGAAATAAAACTTTCAGGAATAGTGCTTCGAGCGTCCGCCGCAGAAGTGGGAGGTCGTGGGTTCGATCCCTGGCCGAGTATTACCAAAGACTTACATAAATGGTATTAACAGCTGCCTCGCTTGGCACTCAGCATTAAGAGGTTAGTGTTAGGACTGGTCGGCCTGGTGTCAGGACAATGTGACTGGGTGGGACATCATGCTAGATGTCTGTGGGCTTGATGCCCCAGTGCTGGACATCACTATAAACTACCTCACTGAAGACATCGTAGCGATATAACTGAAAAATTGTTAAAGTTATGTTAAAAATCCTAATCACACAGATATACATGTATATATGCCATTATGCTCTATGCAGACATTTCTAGTAATATGTATCTCTTAATATATTGTATGCAGACATTGTTAGTGTAATATATTTTTCAATATATACATGACAATATACTGGTCAGAGTCTTGATGCTGAGTAAATGGAAAATCAGAAAGATCTTTTCAGTGCATATATTTCTTTTACTTACAACATTACAAAGTTAACTGGATCCTTGAGATAAAGTAAGGGCATCTTCCTGATTTGTTCATTCATCTCAAGAATGTAGTGAATCCACAGTTTCGAAACTGGTTCCAAACAGGATGTGGTTTTACATTGTTATATGGGTAAAGAAAGCAGTTTAAACCACAAATGATATTCAGATCAGGTTTCAAAATGCATTTGATAAATCTCAGGTATCTTTTGAGCTGATAATCATCAAGGACTCTTTGTTTGCCATTGCATATTGTGTCAGTGGATCAGGATCTTATTTGTTCTACTGATTATTCCTAAAACATAGACCCAGATCTTCCAATGCATTCTACAACAGCAGAGCTGGGTCTGTGCAGTAGGATTCAACTTGAGCAAGTATAGACAGTACTTGGAAATTTTAAACTTTTGTTGTTGTTGTTGCATAAACTAAAAATCTAAATTTCTTGAACCATTTTTTTTTTTATTAAAAAAATTTGCATAACTTTTTCACATATAATTTTTTCAGGTGAAAAATAAGTGGATCATATTTAGGAATATTAAATTCAGTAAATGTCGGATATTGAATTTGGCATTGTTGGGAAGAAGTCTGATCAAAGAATTGTTGTGATGGTGTTAATGCCATATATCAGCACATGATATACCATATATAGCAGCCAGTATATCTGGTAGTCATAGTCTTGAGGAGGAACCCAGGAAAGGCCTGGGTAGAACAACTAACCACAGGAAGCTACAGGCTGGTGCCTCAGACCACTTGGTCACCGGGAGCCCCCTGATAAAAGAATTATTTGCTGCATTAGCATATTTGATAATGAACTTGTATTTGTACACCAGACTGAGACAGGGTTGCTAGCAGTCATAACTGCTATACAATACTTCAAGATGCAGCTAAAACTGCCTGTTCACTACTTTAAATTAACTACAGTAAAACCTGTCTTGAAAGACCACTGCTATGTGAGACCACCTATCTTGAGAGACCACATTATCAATGCACACATTTATTGATTATATGTTTGTGACCTGTTATGGGAGACCACCTGTCTTGAGAACCATAATATGTTGGCCAAAAAGGTGGTCTTTCAAGACAGGTTCCACTGTACAACTGAAAAAATATTTTTTAAATAAACAAATTAAAGGTATATACATGTATAAGTGAATGAAAGAAGATATAGCAAATGCTAAGTATGAACATAAGAGGTTAATTGTGTGTCTAGTTATTGACAAAACAGAATATCGGCAAGTATCATTATTCTCATCAAATAAAATAACAGTGTATCACAATTATTAAAATCTGAGAGCCTGCAAGAATGCCTGTGTAATAACTGTTCATAAGTTTTGAAGGTCTACAGACATAGACTTGGTTTTTGTCCAAAAGCTGTGTAAAAGTCACTGGATATCGGATGATTTGATTTGGTATGAGGCCACTAAAAATAGAGTAGAAAAACGTAATATAATCTTGTGATAAAATCTGTTTCTCGTTGTAAGCATGTCTGTTAACACATTTCTGAAACAAAATCTTTGGACCATGCTACAACACAAAGAATGAGTGAGAGCGCATTTAAAAGATGCGTGTCAGAGACAAAAAACCTGCTCGATGCAGTACGGTATATTTTAATTTGCAGCTGCATAGTTGACAGTTTGTAATTTCAGCAATTGTATCAATAGTCTTCACAACTGAACAAAATACCTAACCATGAAGAGAGGTTGTATGAAGGTGATTCAAATTACACTCTTACAATATAGGATTGCAGAATGGTGAGATTCAGAATTCTGCTGAGAGTCCATCTCTCCCTGGTGATTTATTTTTAGATAATTTCCCTATTGTCGCTATGATTTCATCTTGCGATATGAATTCCTCACATTTGTTTCTATGATCTGAGGTAATTTTCTCACAATTTGTCTCTCGTAAGTACGTTTCTATATCTTCGTCTGCTATCTTCTGTGAAGTATATAGGTCCTTATAGTAGCTCTGTATGTAATCCAGTATTTGAGTTTTCTCCGTCTACCTCCCTTCCCGCGTTTAAAGTTTCTAGTGTTCTTCCCCCCCCCCTCTTCTTAGTTCCTCCCTTTTATATAGCCCTTCTGCGTTTTCATATAGTTTTGTAAAAATACCTGCTTTAATTTCCCTCCCCTTCTGGTGTTCTTTTTTTAAATTTGCTAATCTTAAGACTAGTGTATCTTTTGTGTTCTGCATTGTTGTTGTGTTTATTAAATTTTCTAAAGCTTCTATTTCTAATTTAAATTTCCTATAGACCTTATTTTTGAGTGGTATATCGCTATCTTCCTAAATTTAACTTTTAGTTTGTCCCACTCTTCTGTAATATCTATATTCCCATTGTTTTTAAAATCTTCTATTTCCCTTTTAATATCTTTTATAAATTCCTCATTTTTTAATATTTTAGTGTTTAATTTCCATGATCCCCTCCCCCATTTAGTTCTTTTGTTTATTCCTACTTCTAAAAAGATTAATTTATGGTCTGAAATTTTATAATCTGAGATCCATGCTTTTATATATTTATTTGTTCCAAAAGATGTACCCCAAAATTTATTTATTCTACTCACCTTGTCATTTCTGTATGCGTAAGTGTACTCTACCCTCAGCATATTATAACGTCTGTATATATCAATCAAATTTAGTGAGTTCATGTGTGTTTCATTATATTGTTAATGTTTAAGTCATCGTAGGTCAGTTTTCCATTTGTGTCTATTTTGTCCCCTCCCCTACTACCGTATATTCAAATTTTCTGTTGTGTAGTTTTCTAAGTATTCCATAAGTTGTGCTGCAAAGGCTACTTTCAAATTAGTTTTGACTGGCATATATATATATATATATATATATTGAAATAATTATTGTTTCTCATTTTCAAATGAATTAATCTACCCTTAAAAAACTCCCCTTCATCTACCCTTTCCCATTTACATCCCATTTTATTTTGATCATAGTTGCTACCCCTCCTTCTTTATCCCCTCCAACATAGTTGTTGCTAATTATTACACAGTCCATCTCCCTTTCGAGTTGTTCCTTTATTTCGTCCGTTAGT
This sequence comes from Unio pictorum, assembly GCA_030141615.1. Taxonomy (NCBI): domain Eukaryota; kingdom Metazoa; phylum Mollusca; class Bivalvia; order Unionida; family Unionidae; genus Unio; species Unio pictorum. Next base: position 2,579,679 of record JARLTB010000360.1, on the reverse strand, counting down.
CCATTATGTGTTTCTTGTATAATAAGCAAGTCAGAGTCCCCTATTTGTGTCAGTTTTGTTACTTTTTCTGGTTTACAGCCTTCCTTTTAGTTGTTTTTTTTGCCCGTATGGGGGTTGATGTTTCTACCGGTATCATGTTTTCTGAGATATTGAAGGAACCGGTTGGTTCTTCATGAGTTACGGCTTCAAATGGGTTAGTGGTCGTGAAAAGGGGTATCATCTTTTTGGGTGTCTTACTGGGAGTTTTGTTTGGCATAAGGATATCCACCCATTTTTCCCCTACTTCTGGGGTTATGTCCTTTGCTCTTGCTTGGTCTATTTTTTCTGGGGTTTTGGGGTTTTGTTCAGGGTCCCGGCAGTTGTGTCCGCATATGTTTTCCCCATTTGTTATGTGTTCTGTCCCTTACACTCCCAAGGGCCGTGTCCACTTCCCCGCACTTGGGGCACTCAGTTCCTGTACCAGGAACGCAAACGAAAGCCCATGCAGTAGAAGAAAGGTGGGATCTTTTTCGCATCTTCCTTCTCCACTTTAATAATCCCTACTCCCGATGTAATTGTGCTGTACCCTCAGTAGTTAGCCAATTTGTTCCCATTGCTGCATACTCCAAAACGGTTAAAGAGTTTGGACTCTAATTCGTGGGTCTCTATTTGGTAGGGTAGTCCATGGAAGCTTTGGACCAATTTTCCCTTTGAAAGGGGGGGAGGGGGGCGCTTTGTGAACGTGTGCTGTTTTCCCTTTCACATCAAAGGTCTCACATTGTAGCAGTGGTTTATACTGATCTACAGGGTATAACATGAAGCATTTGGGCTTTGCGTTTTGTAATGCGGCGATTTTGGTCATATCGGTCCCCAGGGCTTGTAGAGCTGCCAAGATTTCAATCTGTTTGGGAGCAACATCATCCCCTCCAAAGTCTATCAGTTGGCAACCTCATTTGTGGTAGGCCAAAAGCACATTGTCTTCGACAACTACCTCAAAATACAAGTGCAGACGAGACCTACTTCCTTTTAAGTGTATCCCCTATATTGGTGATCCCCTGAGGAATGGATGGGGCTGCTTGGGATTTGTTTTTGTTCCCCCCCATGGCTACCTGTCCTACTTCTGCCATTGCAGGATAAGGATAAGATGAATGGTCAGCAAGTTGTAAGATGATTATGAATTATGTAAGATAAGTGCAAAAATGTTCTTCAAAATTGCAGTGATTGTGATGATTTAGTTTAAGCTAATGTAGGCGATCAATAGTGAAAAAACGTGAATATAAATAAGTAAAATGGTGACCTCTAGGAATAATCCTTTTGTAAATCCAAATCGTAAATCCAAGACAAAAAATGACTACCTAGACTTCTAAACTCAACTTCTTGTTTGATCACGAGACATTTACTAGAGTCCAGCAGAACCACAACTGCCAAATGGCGGATCTCACCCATATTTATAGATTTTGGGAACACACTCTGGAAATTCATGACAATGTTTTCATGAAAATGACTATATATGGAAGAATTCGAAAAGATTAACTTGAGCGCCTCCTAGTGGAAAGCCGATTGCCCAATACACACAGTAGTAAACATGGTGCCCGATTTCAAACGACAAAGATAACAATAATTTCACAATAAATGATACAAAGATTCACATTGATGATGAACAGTTTCATCATGCTGGCGACACTTGTGAACTTACATGAGTATTACCTTAATTCTGGATAGAAAAATGGATACAATTACCTATTTCTCTCTCAAAATAGACGGTAAGTAATAACAATTTACAATCCTATCATTTACACTTTTGGCTTCAAAAATCTTTACCCAGATGATTAATATTTAAACAAATCATTTTTTTTATCATTTACATATTGTATCAGATTACTTTTGTTTTGTACAATGGTCATATATCAAAAACTGTTACCATAGTTACTATTATTTGCATTGGAAACAGGTAAAACTTTACAACATGAAGGGAATGTAAACAAGAAAAGAAGATTATAAATTCTCTCAAACATTAATGAAATTTGCAATTGCACTTTATAAAAAATATAAGTTGACAGGTAGTCAGGATTGTTTCACTATGTTATAACTAGGGATTTTAATATCGTTTTTTTCCAAAACCGATTATCGTTTGTAGAAATCCGATTTTATAATCGGTTTTTGTCCTACATTGAAATTACAAGAAATAAATTCTTATAATGCAAGTTAGTGAATGCCTCTTGCGAATAAAAGATATTCATTACATACCATAACGTATAGACGCGCATCGTCTGACGGCATGGAGGATGATATTGTGGCTCCACCAAAGCCATCAAATCATGGAAGGAATTGGATTCAACAATCGAAATTGGTAGCATGTTTTCAGCGACAAACTTAGCTACAGCAGCAGTAACTTTTTCTTGATGACTATCAGGACAGTTTCTTTGTGTTCCAATAAATGTTGTTAATCGCAGCTGAACATTTGAAGGAGCCGCAATTCCGGGATGTTTGCTACGCAAATGTGCATGCAATCCAGTAGTAGTACCACCGCTCCGACTTATTTGTTGGGAACATAGTTTACAGCGAGCCATGCTTGATGAAATTTTTTCAAAGTTTTCCCATACATCAGATTTATTTATACGACCAGCCATATTTGTAAACTTGAAAAGACACAACCAGCAGAGACCAGTCCTCAACAACAGAGACTGTAGCTATTAACAGAATATTGTTGTCAATTTCGGACATCAAAGAACTTAGCGACTATTTACATTCTTCAACAATAAATGTATTCATTTACAATCACGCTGCATGGAGCGCTCACAAATTTTAAACAAACACACCTTCTTATCTGCTGGCCATATTGTATTAAAATTTAAACACTAAACAAATGCTTGAATGAATTTTTTTCTGGCATTTTTTAAAATTTTCACTACAAAAATGGTAAAAAATATTGAATTCGATTATCGTTCTGTAAAAACAAAAACCGATAATCGTTTTCAAAACCGATTCGTTTAACAACCCTAGTTATAACAGGTACATGTATAAGGAATGGTACCAATTGCTCAAGGCCAGGTGGGTGGAGCTTAAGGTGTAGAGAACCTTGCATTCAAAAATAAATAACAACACTATAGCTTATATTGGTGGATTATGTAAGAGTTGTACATTCTGTTAGGCTTAAAAAAAACGTTTAGCCTCTTGGCAACATGTGAATTTATGCTAATTCCTATATAGATCTTCTTATATGCAATGGAATACCTGGTTCTGTCATTGTCAAATTGACAATCTAACATTGTTCTCTATGACAGTGTTTGACATACATGTTGAAATAGAATAGAAAGTATATTTTGTTTCACAAAACATTAGCATTGAGATCTATGGAAAAACAATTGGTACTGTGATACCTATAGGAGACTCACACTGTATCCATAGAAACGCATGCATGAGGGCAGCATTTATGAACTGTACTAGTTTGATGTAGGAAAAAATAAATGGATGCTGAGCAATTTTGGTCAAATATTGACATTCTTTTAAGAATAACATGTCTGAAATCTTCAAATAATAACACAAGTTGGCTTTTGTAACTATTGCTATAACATATATAGACTGATGGCTTTATGCTTGTGTAGTCAGCTCCAGTATTATCATACATGCAACAAAATAAGTTATGTAAAGTTAATATAGTTATTTTTAGCCAAATACACTTGTATTGACTATTTTTATGCGCAGAAGATGAAAAATCAATGATATTAAAAAAAACTATCTTGTTCTTGTAAAGCATGTCATAGACCAGGATGGAGGAGACTCCTGGTCCACTTGTAGATAGATCACTTGTATCATAATGAATATTCTGGTATGAGTATTTTAGGTAATTTATTAAAGATATGGTATTCCTTCCTATTTTGATTTTAATTGTCTTTATCTAATTTACCATTTTTGAATACTTGCCTTGAAATTTAACATGCAATTCTTTAGTTAGTTACATTACTCTGTGGTCTCCACTACATATAGAAGCCTGGATTTTAGGTTCTCACTTTATCAGTAATGTATTTTTGGATAATTTTATTGCAGTGAAGTTAATATGTGTTCTTGAGCTCATCTATATTACATGGATAATATATTGGAGGAAATTAAAGGACCACACCTTATGTATATCATTCAGTTATCTCCCTTACACCAGACATAAGATTTCAAGAACTAAAAACCCACATTTTTTCAGTGATAGATTATGAAAATAAAGAGAAGATTTGTGAAGTATTATATTAGCCCTCGGTCTTGATGCAAATTTAAATAGAAGTACTTTAATAATTTCTCCTAGTAAAGTTTACAAGTTTAGAAACTGATCAAGTATGTTTTGTTTGGTTTATGTATTTTTCTGCATAACTGAAGCCCGTTATTGTTAATTTCTTATGTAGAAGAAATATAAATTATATGCATCTATATTATAAACATTATTCACCTTTTTATATTAGCTGGGAATAAACACCATTTCACCTGAAATTGTGGTGTCTGTAAGGGATGTTATATCACAGGTGCTGAACTGTCCTTGCACTATGGTGCACTGCCTCCCTATATTGTCCAAGTGTCCAAGGTATTGTCATCAAGCTCTCACTTCTTATTGCTGCTTCTGTCTCCTTTAATTCCTTTATCATAAGCTACATCTCCCATTTATATATACACTTTCCTCCTGTTTTTAAATCCATTGGAATCACTATACTCATTGTTAAACTTTGGCCTTTTTCTGTATTTTAGTACAGAATTTTTCACCCCAAATCCAACATAACCACTTAGAAAGCTGTGATCTACTTTATTTGGTCTCATTAGGCTTATTGCATCAATTTTAGTCACTACACAAAGGAGGGAAGCTTTCTGTTTGTATGACAAAGAGGCTGGGTAGCTTGACCTTTGTGTGAGGACTGGGGGCTTGTGACCTCATGTATCTGCAGACAGTGTAAAGTGTGGTAGTCAGTTTAGCCAAAAACATTCCGATCTCGGGCCCTATAATATATTCTCATTTCTGTCTGTTTGTCTCTTATATCACATGGATTTTGTTCCACATTAGTGAAAACCTAATTAGACCTATGTCATGTTGAGGGGCCCTAAGTGGTAGAGTGGTCTAAAGCACTCTCTGTTACGGATCACTGCCATCTCCCCTCTTTCTGTGTGGGTTCAAGTCTCAGATTCAGCCAGTGTGGATATGTGATAAAGTTGCCATTAGCTTCTCATGGGTCAGTGGCTTTTTCCGTTTTTTTTCTCTGGGTTCTATATAGCCTATCATGTGCTGAAAAATAGCGTTAAACCCTGCAACAACAACAATTTTTGTGCATTTTTGTAAATAAGTTTACATTATCATTATAACTAGACTAGTTCTAAAAAAAATTTTATCTGTGCATATTAATGAGACAGCTTACAACTGACAGACTGAGCTTGTTATGGCTGTAGGCCTGTTTAAAAAGAGTTGTTACCTCCCTTGTGCGAGTTATCATTATTTGTTAAATCTACTTCCAGTGAGCAAAAAATCCGATGAAATGACGTCAAATATTGAACAGAGCCATATACAGTCAACTCCATTTAACTGCACATTGGTTAACTGCACACTCTGGATAACTGCACATAGTCACGTCGATCCCATTTTTCCCCAATGCTTTTCAATGGGAACAACATTCGGATAACTGTACTTCGCTTAAATGCACACTCCGGATAATAGCACGATAAATTTCTGCCCGTGGCACATTATTCATTACAAGTTTACTCCAGTTAACACAATGTATAGTCATGATCAGTTATTGCCAGTCCACTGCTGTAGCGCTTCAAATAAGGCGACAAATAAGCCGGTAAATGTGACTTTGTAAATGATTGACATGTAAAGGATGCCTTAGGTGGTATGGTATATACATGTATATCCGCGCCCACTAGAGAGCAATAGTGTGAGAAAAATCATAGTACATGTACAGCATGGGAAACATTGCTCTAAACCGTTCGGGTTTGAATGATTTCAAACCAACAAAGGGATGGTTGGAAAGATGGAAAATGCGCAACGGAATTCAATTTAAACGACAACACGGCAAAAAACAGGATGCAGACGACATTGGAGCTGAACACTTTTTCTGCGGGAGGTGACCCATCAATGTCTGACATCAGTTTTCGAATAACTAGTGATCTATAGAATTTCTTGAAATTCGCTGTAATTCCTTGATCCATTGGTTGAATCAATGAAGTTGTGTTCGGAGGAAGGAAAACAAGCTTAACATTAAAACTTTTGATAACTAGAACAGGATGTACAGCTTGTAAAGCGAACTAATTTGTCTAAGGTGTGGTTTATAGACTAGTGTACAAAAATGCTTAGAATTCTATCATTTGAGAACGAGTTTAATACATGCTTAGTTCAGTGCTTTACTGGATTTGTATTGCTTAGTTATATACACAGTTAGGTAACATTATATATATATATATATATGTATGTATGTATGTATGTATGTATGTATGTATATATGTGTATGTATGTATGTACTCGCGTATAAGCCCGTTCGCGTATAAGCCGACCCCCCCCCCCCCAAACTGAATTGGTAAAAGTGGTATAAAGTGCATGACCCGCGTATAAGCCGACTCATAATTTTTATACAAACGGTACATCACAAGATGCACAAAGTGAGTTCTGAATATGTTTATTTAGGTAAATCACATTATTAAACAAAATAAAAGAAAGAAATCTAGTTTATATGTGAAATAAAAACAATTCTGAAGTGTTATGTCTTAATGGAAATTTAATTAATCCTCATTCTAAAATCATGAATTATAAAAGTTCGATCACTTTTAGAATCCTTGAAAATTGGGCTCTGTATCAGACTCGCCAAACAGTTCACGAAACTCGGCTTCTGTTACGGGCATGCTTTCATCATATACGTCGTCCCCCCGTACTTGCTTCTCGTTCACAACAAATTCGCGTGCTGTAGCACAGTTGTTATTTGCTTCTGCATATTCAATAACTTTAAGTTTAAATGATGCATCATAAGCAGACCGCTTTCTTTTACTTCCAACACTATTCATTTTTCCCGATTGAATTGAACATAAACTTCTACAGAGATTGAACTGAAATAATTTATTTCAGTAGTAGTATACTATTTATATACCTTATCCTGTAATTATTTCTATGTGTGGTTGGTTTTCAATTTGTATTTGATAATTATTTATCATTGTTATTTGTGTTGTGTTTTTTAAACTACGGGTAGTGTGATTCAATCGATCAATCTATGATTGGTTTCAGCGTGGACATTATTCAAGTATTGTGACAGTTTATAACTTTGAGCAGAAACCATGTCCACTACCATATCTCATTAAACAATACAACTGAGAGTTGGCATCTATTAGTTAAGTCATTGGCATTGTGCAAAAAAACAAACCTATTATCCCCGAGGCATTTACCACAGATTAAGCATATGGTAGCTATTGTACAACAATCTTCCGCTAACAAACCACTTTGCTTTACAAACAACTAAACAATAGTTGTATATAAACTGTGGCACCCGATTACTTCTAAAACACCTGTCAAAGAAATCCAACAAATGATATTGTTTTACAATTATTCACGCTGACTCGTATATTGCACTGTTATTTACCATTCCTAAGCGTGCGCGCAACAAAACCCTATGGAGCCTCTCGCTATTGTTTCTCGAAGACTGTCATACATGTATTTCTACTCTCGATCAAAAAGTTTGTCGTATATTCCTTCAGTATTGTAATTCTTTTATTTCTTTTTACGTAGACTCTTTTCATATTTACACTGAAATAGGCTAGCGTGCATTTGTACGAAACATTAGAGTTTAATTATTACTGATTAGCTGAGGGATAAATACTTGACCAGAGATTATTAATATGGTGGTTCTTTGGGAAAATACACGTATTTCCGTAGTTCAAATAACACGTATGGCTGTATACCTTCAGTATCGTAATTCTTTTATTTTTTTTTTACATAGATTCTTTTCATATTTACACTGAAATAGGCTAGCGTGCATTTCTACGAAACCATAGAGTTTAATGATTACTGCTTAGCTGAGGGTTAAATACTTGAATAGAGATTACTAATATGGCGGTTCTTTTGGAAAATACACGTATTTGCGTGGTTCAAATAACACGTATGGCTGTATTTTCTGGTGGATGGACATCTGTCAAATAGACGTCAAGTACGTTAAAACATGTTTTTCATTCATAATCCTACCACTTATGTTAGAAAAAAAATATTTGTTTTACTTCACGTCAGGACAAATCTTATCAGCCATGTGGCATCATTAGGCATGTGATCTCATATTCGGCGATCGACGGAAACAATAAATATTGGAAATCGAGGGGAAAAGGCATTATAAATTTCAGGTTTGGAACTTGACCCGCAGATAAGCCGACCCCCCTTCTTCCAGGCCTTATTTTTGTCCTAAATTTCTCGGCTTATACGCGAGTATATACGGTATGTATGTATGTATGTATGTATGTATGTATGTATGTATGTATGTATGTATGTATGTGATAATGATTATATAACATTAAGCACATCAAGTACTGGGCTAAACTAGTTCAATTAGATGTAGAAATCAATTTCTGAAAATATTTTTTAATTATTTTTTTTTTTAAGGGGGTGGGAGAAAAGTGCTAGGGTCAGCAAAAAAACAATTGATGGTCAGTTGACCGGAGCCATGCACATTTTTAATTTTTTGTTTGCATTACATGATAAAAGTGGTGACCAACTGTAAACAACATAGATCCTTATCTGCAGTCACATAATGTGGTGGCAGAAGAGGGTCTGTATTGTTTGTTCTATTGACTACTTACAAATAGCTAAGATCCAGATCTGCCAGTGCATTATGCAATGGCAGATCCGGCTGTATGAAGTTTGCAGTTGGAGTAAATACATGTATGCTGAGATCAAAATAAAAATGTGTTTCCTCCTATTGCACTGGTTTTAAAATTTAGGTAGGTAGGTATTTTTTTTTAGCATTATATATTTGTTAATGACTAGTATATATAAAGTATTAAGTTCTCAAAAGTGCGAGACAAGACTAGCTCAGTTAGACACACAAATACATTTGGGGAAAATGTTGATATTTTTTGTTGATTTTATTTTTTTACAGGGGTGGTTGGGGTAGGAGTGCTAGGGTCAGCAATTAAAGACAGGACCAGCCGGATAACCAGAAATGCACATTAAAAAAAAAATTGTTTTGAGTAATCTTGTTTTATTTTTTATTGATGTGGTAGTAAATTATAAGATTATATTTAATATTTTCCCTTTTTTGCTTTCATAGGTTTTATTAGACTGCGTCTCGGAGGGACCATATTAATAACCGTAGTACATTGCAGCATTGGAAACTCTTCATTTCTCCACCAGCATTCTCTTGATTAATAGACTATGTGAATACCAATCAAATTGCACATCACTTAGCTAAGTTTTGTATGGAAGAAAAGAACATGATGTGGTTTACAGATTAGTGTTGGTGTGCATGTGGTACATGCAAGGATGTTCTTAAAAATATTGCTGAAGTTTATTTGAGCTTCCATATTATGGCCTTTAATGATTGGATTTAGTAAGGGAGTACAGGTTTAATTTGTGAGTTGAACTTGGAATTACTTACATGAACTGTTGAGGGATGTTCATTTATAACATGAATCAGTAATATAAATGAATTTCTAATGATGCTCATTTTTAAGCATGTTTATTGAGACGGCTGCACAAGGTGAAAACAGTTAAGTTTTGTTTTGTGTGTGTGGAGTTGATAGCAAAAGTTCAGCAGCCAAGGGAACAATGAACTTTCATTGGGTAATTCTGTACCATACATCTGAAATCAGTTACAGAAGTTGTAAAGAGATGTGGATTAGCAACTTTCCATACCTACATAAATTAATTTTGGATTATCCAGTATAGTGATCAATATGAAAGGATGAACTGCTGGAGAGGAATGCTACTGTTACTGATTGGGGTTGGTCTACACACACTGATGCCGAGGATGTATGCCTTAGCTTTTGACGGTAAGTTTATTACATGTACAATATCTTCATTATTGTTTGGAGAAAGAAAAGTTGGAACTACTGTTGAAATGCTTTTATTAGTGGATACCATCTTTTGTGGATCTTTTTGGCCCCGAAAGAATGTACCGTATTTTCCGCCCTATAAGTCGCTCCTGGGTATAAGTCGCAGGAGGGGGAAATCCAGATAATTTTGGAAAATTCAACAGATAAGTCGCTCCTGCGTATAAGTCGCTCCTGCGCACTTACCGTAATCACATTTTTGATACCGCCGGCCATTGCATACGACTTGGTAATTCCAACAACGTGTAAGTATATTCTTGTTTGAAATTTTAAAAATAGAAATATAAGTAAATAAGATTTATAAATAATGTTTATTAAGTAAATAATAGCGCCACTGCACGATTTCCGTTTTCTTTCGCAAATGCTACGACGTTTAACTTAAATTCTGCATCACAACATTTTCGCGTGGTAGTTGTTGGTGCCATGATTAAACTGTATTGACTTACGCTAATATAACAATTTTAAATCATACAACGTTACTGTGAAACTATCTTTTTTAATGCTCCATGGTATGAACGGTCCGTATTTATATACCGGTCAATTTCCACAACCCGAGCGAACTTCAAAGGCACTTTATAAAACAATTGAAGTTGTTCGCCAGCCTTCCCGTTTATTTTTATTAATTACTTTGAAGTTCTCTCAATGAAGCCAGTCTCAATATTCAGGTCAATTTCCACAACCCGAGCGAACTTCAAAGGCACTTTATAAAACAATTGAAGTTGTTTGCCGGCCTTCCAGTTTTTTTTTTATTAATTACTTTGAAGTTCTCTCAATGAAGCCAGTCTCGGGTTAATCCAGAGTTTTTATAAACTATTGAAGTAAATTATGAAGTGCTACCGTACATTTAAATACATATATTGTAGCGACATCTGACCAACACTTTGCTTGAAGCACGTGGTGAATAATAAAAGGAAAACAATGGCAATCGTAATTTCAATATTTTTTTTTATTAATAACAACAAATTTTAACACATATATATTATAACTAAATATTATTTGATTTAATTTGATATTCTTGTAGTCTAATACTTACGTGTATGTAAGTTTCGAGCAATTGGCTTGCCGGTATACCGTAGATGCATTTGCTATAACACAGCATCACTGCGCATGTCATATCAGTCGTTAAAAAAATTTATTTATCGTATAAGTCGCTCCTGCGTATAAGTCGCACACGTCATTTGAAAGAAAAAAAAACAAAAAAAAGTAGCGACTTATACCCCGGAAAATACGGTAGGTTTAATTATGTGCATTTTCATGAATTTAAATTCTGACAAACATGTAACTTTTTTGCACAAAAACAGAGAAAAAAAATGCACACGAAAATAAATGAAAAAAACAAACAACAAGAATCACTTCATTTGAATCTATGTGTCATGTGTACTTTTTGTTGTTAAGTTACATTTAAACCCATCATGGGAAGGATAATAGACAGAACAGTCCTGTCCATTATGAACAGGTGTCCTTTATATAAAGTCTTCTGCAGGTCTTTTAGCAGTGTCATCTCAGGTACCTAAATCTTTACAGATTACTGCCATCTTACCTCAATCTGCATGGTTTTAAGTCTCAGCTTTGACAATGGATCTGTGAGAAAGCTTGCCACTAGTGGGTGGGTGGTTCTTCCCATGTGTTTTTTGGATCCCTCCACCAAATATACTGGCTGCCATATATAGATTATTATGTGCTGAAAAAAAGTGGTTAAACCCACCAAACCACAAATATTCAGCAGCCTCACATGTACAGTACATAGATTACATGTACAGACCAACTAGACCTACCTGTCTGGTTAATCTTTCATTGGAATTACATATATAACATGTACTGTACAGGCCAACCAGAGCTACCTGTCTGTTTAATCTTTCATTGGAATTACATAGATTTGTACAGGCCAACTAGACCTACCTGTCTGTTTAATCTTTCAATGGAATGATGTTAAGAGCTACATCACAAAAATGTTTATTGCAGTTAATGCACTTGACATGTGTAATTTAACAGAATTGTCATGTTATAAAATAGGCTCTTCAGCCAATCCTATGGGACAAATACTGTATATACTGGCTTATAAGTCAAGTCAAATAGCAAACAGTAAAGAACCTGATCTGCCATAGCATAATGTGCCTGCAGATCAGGACAAATACTGTATATATATGTAGTCGCTATAAGTCAAGTAAAATAGCAAACAGTAAAGATTCTGATCTGCCATAGCATAATGTGCCTATAGATCAGGGTTTATGATGTTGTTCTATTGATTACTCCTAACAGACTGTGATGATCCACATCTGCCAGTGCATTACGTGATGGCAGAACTTGGTCTGTGCAGTTTGCAGTTGAACTCACCTTATACACAGTTATATATATATATATATATATATATATATATATATATATATATATATATATATACACACACACACAGCACCCCAAAGTTTAAATAAATATATATATATATATATATATATATATATATATATATATATATATATATATATATATACACACACACACACACAGACACACACAGCACCCCAAAGTTTAAATGTTTCATTTTCACATTAGTTACAAATCAGTGATCTAATATCCTGTTTTCTATAAAGTAACACTTGGAAGATAACTGTCAGTCTTCCTTTCCAAATATTGCTTGTCTGAGCATTGCTGTCATTAACATGTAACTTGTGTAGCAGGAGAGACAAATTATATATTTAACTGATGCATTCTTTTATTATCTGGATAATAATTAACATAAATCTATTACAACTATAGAACCTCTCTTGAAAGACCACTTCTTTTCCCCCCAAATATGGTCTCATAACAGATCACAATGCTATATAATCAATAAATTTATGCACTGAGAATGTGGTCTGTCAAGACAGGTGGTCCCACATAGCAATGGTTTTTCAAGACAGGTTTTTCTGTAATGAATAAAAGTAGCATCTGTATGGTTAACACATTAACCCATGTATGATTCACTAAAGTGGGTGGTAGACAGATTTAGCTCTACAATGATATGAAATAATCCAGATATTTTAGTTGCAATACAAAATACCGAGGGAAAAACCTAATTTTTTGGACCTGTTTCCCCTGGCTCCCCTAAAATAAAAAATTCGCCCGTGGTTGGAATCCGATTTTGTGTCAAGATTTGAGACTTCTTGGCCTCAGATCTAAGGCAGACCAGTCTGAAATGCACACAGACAGGTGAACCTGTGCAAAAAGTTTGCTAAGAGTGGTCTACTTGCAAAAATGATAGGTCCATTAAGCAAAAACAACTTCTCACCTTCTGCTCATGCGCGAGCAAAATAACCAATGGTAAACATTGTTTTTAAGACAACTAGGTATTGGGCAAATGGAAAATTGCTTGGAAGTTGATATATAAGGATGTATTCAGAAATAGTCCCCAGAATGTGTTTCCTACTCGCATTTCATGCGAAAACAGCAAATGCCTCCAGGGGTTATTGCGTTAAGAGGTAAACGTGCCCTTTTAATGTACTCGTCCATCCAGTAACAGCTTAAATCATTACATTAGGAATTTTCAAATATTCTCATGTTGAAACGTTTTCTTTGTATTTTTAGGATGTTAGTGACCATTTGCAATTTTTACAAAACATCAAAAGATGCATCATCTTTTCATGTTCCATTTAATTGGTATTAAAACTTTATTTAGGTATAAAATGTAATTCATGTAACAAGAATGGATAAACAAAATTTTATTTCTCCATTTAAAATTTGTATAGTATTTGGGAGCCAGCAATTGACATGTTTGGTACTGGCAGTAGCTGCACAATATCTGTTCATAATATTTTGTATTCAGCTTCTTCATTGCCACCAATGGTAATTCTAATGTAATCTGAAAACAGAAATTTTTATTTATGTACAATGTATTAATTATTTAGTATGTTTGGTCCGTACTATATTAGTACATGTACTTTCAAATGTTGATATAATGCTCTACTTATAATTTTTAAACCACTCCGGTGGCCTAGTTGTTAGTTCTTGTTGTTGTTGTTGTTGTTGTTGTAGGGTTTAATGCAATTTTTAAGCACATGATAGGCTATACATGGTGGCCAGTATTATTGTTGGAGAAAGAACCTGGGAAAACCCCCGGAAAGAACCACTGATCCATGAGAAGCTACTGGCAAGCTTTCTCACATAACTACATTAGCCGAATCTTTGACTTGAACCCACACAGAGGTGAGATGGCAGTGATCCGTAACGGAGAGCACTTTAGACCACTCAGCCACTTGGGCCCCCTCCTAGTGGTTAGAGCATCCACTGCAGAAGCGGGAGGTTGTGGGTTCGATCATTGGCTTAGTCATACCAAAGACTTACAAAAATGTTACTAACAGATGCCTCGCTTGGCACTCAGTATTAAGAGGTTAGTGGTAGGACTGATCGGCCTACTGTCAGGATAGTATGACTGAGTGGGACATGATGCTGCATGTCTGTGGCATAATGCCCCAGTGCTAGACATCACTATAAACTGCCTCATTGCAGACATTGTAGTGATGTGACTGAAAAATTGTTAAAGTTACGTTAAAAATCCTTATCACTTACATACACACACTCATATATTTTGCATTATTTTCATTTGAAATGTGTATAATATTGATCTTTTATGTACCTTGTTGCTTTTATTTAATGCTGTATGGCATGCCAACTTGATTAGAATGATTTCTGAACTAATCACTGGATGTTAAAGGAAACTGTATTGTCTTACTGTCGATCTCATACTGCTGTTGCTATATAAGTCCCTTACTCAGTGTAAATTCTATCAAAGTCTGATTTTAAGCACAACAAGGTTATCTAGCGTAACTTTCCTAGACGAAAGACAAGAATCACATTTCTCTGACTGCCAGTTCAGTTCCATAAATGTATGTGAGGTGCACATATGTTGATTAGAAGGAATGAAATTGTACACAATCAATTAATTGGAAATGCGATATGTATTTCAGGTCAGTTTGGGATTTGTACATAAACAATGCACTTTAGTATTATTCTCTGAAAATAAAATTCACAAGAATCACTAAATAGTAATCAAGTTTTATGACTGCAATTTCAGTTTCTTGATTTGCACATGGATTTGTAAGAAATAGAAATTTTGATTGTAATGCAGAAAGACTAAATGTTACTGTTACGGCTAAACTAGATAAATTGGTATAGATTTACACTTACGTTTCTTAACATTACAGCTGATTAATGAAGACACACAACAATGTAACATGAAAAAACACATCTGGTTCATAAATGGTACACAAGGCTGGTTTCGAGGTCAGTCATAAATGACCATCAATCAAGTAGCTGCATCACATGTAATAGTGCGGTGATACAAATTAAACAATTTAACATTTTTCCAACCAGTATAGATTTTTATAGGTTGTAAATCAGAATACACAAGTTTTGTACCAAACATCGATGGTTTTATGTACTTGCAATGATAAAAAAAAAATTTTAGAGAGGAAATTAATTATTGACAAAAACATTTTATGTCGAAACTGTCTTTATTTTCACATTAGTAAACGAACATATATAATAAGTAATAATTTCGAGCAATTAAAGTGGGAAATGCTTTTAACAGCCTCTTTTCAATAAACACTAGCATCTTAACAGTAGAATGTACACAAAATCATATGCACATGAAGCATGCAGTGTTCTCATTAGCTTAAAAGCTTCTATTTTTACAAATTTTAATATTTTAGCCATCAACATTGTATTACTGTAATAGTTTCATGATGTGCAATACAACCACCATGGCAGCTATCATGAAAATCAAGTTGTCATTTCTCCTGAATGGAAAGTCATATATAGTAGATATGTTGATTTCATCAGAAAACATCTTTAAATGTTTAGTTGGTCCTAAATTAAAATGGCGGTGTGTAAGAATAGTTTTAGATGCATGCAATGCAGAACCTTTTACTCTATCGTGTGATAATTTATGTTAATTCAGTAAATAAAAATAAATAGTTTTACAAAAGTTTCACTGTGGTAAAAATGCTTAATAATTCCTCAATTTCAGATTTGCAGTTCAGTTGGGAAAAAAATGGAGATGTGTTTATTGTAAATGGCAGTCAACTGGTATTAAATTGTACTAATACCAATGCTTCAGCTTCATATGCAGATGTGAGAAAGCTGAAAATTTTGAAAGGAAGTGTAAATGTTTCTGCCATATACCGGCACACTTTTTGGGAAGACAGAACCCTGCAGCTGCATATACCTAATGCACAGATCAGTGACAGTGCTACCTACGTCTGTATGGATGATGTCAACACTCCCAAACTAAAGATGGTGAAGATAGGAGGTAGGGGCAACAAGTGATAATTAAAGATCTATCATGTTCCATAATGCAGTAAGATAACATAAAGATTACATTGAAACTTCACCAAATTGGCCCTGCTTTGACCTGGCCATCTCAGTAGACTCTTCAAAATTGCATACTCTTTGGTCAGTCTTCCCCTCAGGCCCGCACCTAGGAAATTCTGGACCCCAGGCAGCTGACAGAGTTTGGGCCTCTTTCGTGTTTCAAATATGTGCGTATATGTGCCTATCTAGCTCGGGCCCCTGACAAGTGCCATGGTTGACCCCCCCCCCCCCCCAGGTGCAGGCCTGTTCCCCTGTAGACTAGGCCTAATGTTTTGTTCACAAAACACTGTTTTAATAATAATAAACTCGATCAGTTCTGGCCATCTCCATAAATTGACCTGAATGTTTGGTCCATCAGTGTCCATTTGTCAAAGTTAAGATGTATAATTAATGTTAAATAATGTTACCTGAAGAAGCAACTTGGGTCACTGAACTATTTTTAATAGTATGAAAGAAAGCACAGATCTAGTTTGGCACCATTTCTGATGCTGACAAATTATTTATCTGCTGTAATATTGCAGGAAAGGTAAAAATGGTTGAGTGTGCATGCATATCAAAATGGTTGAGTGTGCATGCATATCACAAAGAAAAATTTAGGACATATAGATTCTGTTTAACATTATTTGCCTGTGTATACGTCAGTGCATGTTTTAAGTGGTTAAACAGTTCCTTTGGTATCACTTTGGAGTTTGATTCGTGGCCTTGAGCTAGCTGTAAAAGTTGATTGAAGCTCCAACATCAGGACTGGAGTGACAGAGGCTTGTAGAAGGGTGGGTCACGTAGCAAATTTGAGTCATTCAAATTGGTATGGTCAGATATTACGGTACTTCAAATTTACTATTTTTTTTGTTATACTTTGTGGATGTAAGAGATGTAAACATTATACTTGTAAAAATAGTCCATCGGAATTTTTTTCTCTCAATGATGATGTTGATAAATTGCTTTCCTGCTATGGGTTAGAATAGAGATTATTGTATCTCATGTCAGTAATGAGACAAATTGTATCAGGTCAAAAGTGAATGGCCACGTTAGCATGGAACAGCAAAGTCATGTAGTGAAATTTGATTTCAAATGGTCACTGATGAATAAGGATAATTTTTTAAGCTTGATATTCACGCACATATATTTCATTCTTTTTTTTTCTATACTTAACTGAAACTGTTGCATAATATTACTGTATGCTCCATATTTGTACACATAGAAGCAAGTACTTCTGTTTTGCCTGCTTAACACATTAACCCCTGATGCATCATTTACTGGATTGGAGGTAGTAGCCTACTGCCAAGCTCTGTAGCATCAAGGTCATGTGTGATACACTAAAGTGGGTGGTAGACATATTTAGCTCTACAATGATACCAAATAATCTGGATGTTTTAGTTACAAAATACAGAGGCAAAAAATTAATTTTTTGGACCCAATTTTTTTTCTTCCACTTAAAGTCGCCCGTGATCGGTATCTGTATTTGTGTCCAGATTTTAAACTTTTTGGCTGCAGATCTAAGGCAGACCAGTCGGAAGTGGTCTACATACAAAAAAACCATCCAAACTTTCCCCTTCTGCTTATGTGCGAGCAAAATAACCACTAAAAACAATGCTTTTTAACACAACTAGGCATTAGGCTAATGGAAAATTGCTTGGAAGTCGATTTATTAGGATGTATTCAGAAATATTCCCCAAAATGTGTTTCCTACTCGCATTTCATGCAAAAACCTCCAGGGGTTAATGTGTTAAGCAGAGGTCATCAGAATGCTCTTCAAAGGTGAGACACCATGTTCTGTGCACCTTTTTTCTAATATGTCTTTCTGCACATCTTAGTGGTCTAATAGATTCTTTTAAGTGTGTTGAGGCGCTTTATTACAAATGGTTATTCCTTGTATGCATGTATTTCCATGGAGATTTTGTTCAATTCAGAGGGATTGATGTTCACATCTACCTCGTATGGATATTTCTTTGCCTATTCAAAACATTGCAGTCTTTTGTTTTCAGTGGAACCATCACTTCCTGAGAATATCACTTGCATATCAGAGAATTTCCAGAACCTTGTTTGTTCATTTAACAAACCGTCAACAACTTACATTCCAATGAACTGGTCTATGGAATATTCTTATGATGGGTAAGTAGTTTTACACTAAGTCACATGGTTAGTGATAGTATATTCATTTATTTATAACACTTAGTTGCTTGCATTCTAGACCTAAGTCGGCCATTGTTTAATGATCTGAGAGATCACAGCTTTTACTGTTCACTCTTAATCACATGTAGAAAGAGCATCCCAGACTGATCTACAATTGCATTATTCAATAGCAGATCATAATCACATGTAGAAAGAGCATCCCAGACTGATCTACAATTGCATTATTCAATAGCAGATCATAATCACATGAAGAAAGAGCATCCCAGACTGATCTACAATTGCATTATTCAATAGCAGATCATAATCACATGAAGAAAGAGCATCCCAGACTGATCTACAATTGCATTATTCAATAGCAGATCATAATCACATGAAGAAAGAGCATCCCAGACTGATCAACAATTGCATTATTCAATAGATCATAATCACATGAAGAAAGAGCATCCCAGACTGATCTACAATTGCATTATTCAATAGCAGATCATAATCACATGAAGAAAGAGCATCCCAGACTGATCTACAATTGCATTATTCAATAGCAGATCATAATCACATGAAGAAAGAGCATCCCAGACTGATCAACAATTGCATTATTCAATAGCAGATCATAATCATATGAAGAAAGAGCATCCCAGACTGATCTACAATTGCATTATTCAATAGCAGATCATAATCACATGAAGAAAGAGCATCCCAGACTGATCTGCAGTCACACTATTCTATTGCAGATCAGAGTAAAATTTTGTACATGAAATATTAAGACCTGATGCAGTAAAGTGTAATATTTTAGTATTATTAATTATTGATAACTTTGTATATATTGTAAAACTTTTCCAAAAAGTAATGTTAGAATATGTTTATTGTCATCGATTATAGTCTTATGGACCTGCCAACCCTTGTGATTTGGCCACAAGTCATATGGAAATGACCGTTAAACTTGTGGATTAATAACAGAAGTTACGGAAATAAGATTATTTGCTGCAAAATGTGGATACTGGCTAGTTTTGTTTGATTTGAATCCAGTTTTTCATATTAGATTCAGTGGAATAGGTCAGGGAACCAGACTAACTTTACATGAGTACCTCAGTCGCATTAAACTGCATGTATTTTGTGATGCAAAATATCTACATGATCAAGCTATTTAAAAAAAAATTAAAACTGGTGTCCAGCAAATGACAGCTAAGATGAAACGGTCAATAAAATTATTAATTTTTTTTTAATATTCAGTGCAGCAGAATAAAAAGTAATATTGACATTCTTGGGAGAAAATCATAAAGGGCATATATTATGTGTTGATTCGAGTATGTCACATGGAAAGATAATTGCTGTCACCATGGCCCATGTAAAATTTGTATAAGAATTATGTCAAGTTGAGAGATAGCAAGAAGCCATTAAGTTCTTTAGGCTTTAGAACTGCAGTTAAAAATGTTCTGTAGGTAATTATGGTTGAAGTAAACTTTTGAAAAGTTGAACTTAAGGTTTATTGTCACTGCATCAGTCTTGAATCACAGTTCTTGATTTTTAAATGCATATTTTCCAGCTAGACAATAACAGTATGTGATGTTTTGTTTCAGTGTATCAAAATCTGGCGTCACTTACAGAAAACATTTGACTACCTTACTGAAAACACCCTGTTAATGTTGGCAGGTCTGGTCTTGATGCAATTTTGGGGAATTCAGATTCATCACTGATATATGTTGGACAATTTTATGAGGCTTTTATAATTATTTTTTTAAAATTTACAGTATTTAGTAATTTGCAGTAGTTCAGATACTGGTGAACTTTCAGATATGCTTTTTTTAATCAGCAGAGATGACATTCATGACATACATTCCAAATTTTTGCATACTTGTTACAAAGTTTTAGAGAAAATTTTGTGTTCTGAAATATATTGACAAAATTTCGGAAAATCACGACTGTATTGGATTAAACTTTGACAGGATAAAAAAGATGCAAATATGTGTGAGCAAAACATATGTTTCTTTCTTTTGTTCAGGCAAATAAGTTTGAAAGTATTCAGTTCAGGCTTATGAAATTGTAGACATGGATACACCATTTATTCACGTTTGAACCTTAATTGTTCCCGACTACATTTGTGTATAAGTTTGTTGTGTTTGTGAAGTTTGTCAAAGATTTTATCCATTTTTGGAAGGTCTGACTAGATTTTGAAAAAGTGATGTGTGTCATTGGTTGGCATCTCAAAATTTGGTAAATACCATATTTACAATTTTGCTAAGAGACTGTATTTGTTTCATAAATTATGATACCATAAATTAATTTTTTAAGTCATTTTTTGTACACTTTATGCTTGGGACACATCATTGTTTTTTGAGTCATGAACTGTGGGGCACCATTTAAATGAGTTGAAAATTAGATTTCAAAAGATGAGCTCAAATTTTATTTTTAAAAAAATCTCAAACTCTGTACTTTGTTTAAATATCTTTAATCCACTGCAGCATTACTTCATCAACCCTTCTCATACACATGTACAATCCTTTCTGTGCCAGAATATCAGTTACCTCCCTCAAGGTGCAAACAATTTTTTTGTGTGCAACACAACTCTGCTGCAGAAAGGACTTCAGTTAGTTGTGTTTTTTTTATTAGCACCACTCTATGTTCTCACACTTTTAACCTTGTGCTTTTTGCTAGTCTGTCCAGCAATGATATCAAAGTACATTGGAGTTTCATCCGTGTTAATGATCATATTAAAAGTGAAATCATCTTCTTTTATGCCCTTCATGAATTCATGGAATAATTTTTGTTTCTCCATAATATCATCTGGCAGACCCTGGTTTGTTGATATCTGCACATGAAATGCTAGATTGTGTCACATTAAAAATTGTTCCATTGTTTCAGTTTATTTGCAAATTTCATTTGAATACTGTTATATTTTAACCTCCAAGCAACATTAAGGGTCCATGAAAATCAGCATAAATACAAGTTAAATTGGTCCACAGATTTGGTTCCATGAGGTTGTAAATAAGAAACTTGAGCTCAGATAAAAGTTGACAAAACAATATGTTGATAACTCGAACTTTCATCACTAATGGTTATAAATTACTGAAATAGAAGGTCTCTTTTTGATTATAAAAGACCATCAGCTGTTGCCTGGATAAAGTTAGGTTAGAACATTCTATAGGCCATGAACAGTGGGACTACTCAATCCTTGGTCATCAAAAATATGGTAAGGATCCAAGTGAGAAATGAAGTCCATCAATCGCTGTGAATATATATATATATATATATATATATATATATATATATATATATATATATATATATATATATATACAAATACACATATTCATGGCAAATTGATACAATTTTACTACAGTGGTCCCCATCTTGAATATTGTAAATCTTGTTGATTACAATTATCATTGTTTGGGTTTTTAAAAAAGTATTTTTTTGTATAAATATGATGATTCTATATTTCTTCTCATTTAAATCACTTTCTTGTAAGTTTTTAGTTCAACTGGTCATAAACCAGAAGAGCTTATGGGATGTTTATTTTATATGTTGTTAAGTCATCCGTTAGCACAAGTTTGGTTTCATTACTTCAGCTGAAGTACTTTGAAGGTTGCCATCAAGTCAAACACAAATTTATCCCATGATCTAGATGGTCCTTACTGAAAAGGGTGCCATTCAAAAATCCAGTATGGCTGCCATAATCGAAGTCATTAAAGTCTTGCTGTCGCTACTCCCCCAGAAGGGGCCCCGAGTGGCCAAGTGGTTTAAAATACACACTGTTACAGACCACTGCCATCTCACCTCTGTCTGCATGGGTGGAGACTTGGATACTGACAATGTGGGTATGTGAAAAAGATTGCCAGTATCATCTCATGGGTTGGTGGGTCTTTCTTGGATTTTCATGGGTTTCCTCCACCATTTATGCTGGCTGCTATGTATAGCCTATCTTGTGCTGAAAAATGGCATTAAACCCTACATCAACAACTCTCCCTGAATGTATGATTGGTCAGATTGGTACAAGTTTTCATCAGAAGAGTTATAATGATCTCCTAAACGAGAATGGTGCCAATCTAAAATCTAATATGTGACCACAGCAACAAATTTGAAGACCTTGTTATTGATGAATATCAGAGATGGTTTCAACACTTGGTATTTCAAGGAAAGAAATGGTCTTATCTTGAATTCCTTTTCACGTGGTGAAGCATTAGTCCCTTCGAATGACAGTTATCTTTTAATGACAATGTACATTTTTTAAAGGGGGGTCTAGGCCTAACTACAGAGGTCCCATATGAGGCTCAGTCTTAGGAACAGGATTTTAAGGGGTGAATTGGGAGGTCTCACATGTGCTGCATGCCCTTGTAGAGACCTCCAAGGCTAAAAAAATTTGTGAGTTTGATCCTAAGATACATTTGCGATATGTTTCAATTAGTTGTATATTTTAATTTGTATTTTCAGCAACAATTGGTTTCATTTATACTGCAATGGCAAAAAAATACTCGTACAATATATCTTATCAGACTACAAAAGAGTTGTTTCACCACATGATGAATTACATTCGAGTGATTGTGCTGAATAAACTTGGCATTAGCTCAGCCCAAGTAAATTTTAGCATGGTGGATATAGGTATTTAATTGTTAAATCATGTAGATATAGTGATTGCCTGCTGCAGGTCTATGGGAATTATTCTTCACAGTATATTCTGGATTTGAAAGATATTTGTGATACAAAACTTTAAGTTTCCTGACACTACAAAACCTTTATATTTTATGTCTACCCTGTGAAGCATGAGCGAGATATAGACATTACTTTTTAACCATTGTTTGGGGCCCTGAGTAGTCTAAAGCGCTTTCCGTTATGGATCACTGCCATCTCACCTCTGTCTGCGTGGGTTTGAGTCTCAGATTTGGCCAATGTGGGTATGTGAGAAAGCTGGCCAGTAGCTTCTCGTGGATCAGTGGTTCTTTCCTGGGGTTTTCTGAGGTTCTCCACCATTAAAACTGGCTGCCATGTATAGCCTATCATGTGCTGAAAAATGGCGTTAAACCCTAAAACAACAAGAACAACAACCATTGTTTTTCATTGAACATCAATGACATTAGCATTGACATTAACATTAGGTTCTTGGACTTAACTTCTGTTCCTGACACCAGTGCATGTACAGTCTTGAAACATTATTAGTGTATTCATCATGGATTGTACTTTTATTACAGGCAGAAAGAGGCCATAATGACATCAATTTCTCTCTCAGGTGACTTTCCTGGGTATCTAGATAAAACAGTTGTGACATAATCATTTTGCAGAATGCTAATAATGCAGCTCAAGAAAATGTACTTGAATGGTTCAGAACTATATGTACCTCAACTGGTCAAGGGATTTTCAGTGAAAACTTTATGGTCAACTGGTCAAGAAATGTTCTTATGGTCAACTGGTCAGGGGATTTTCAGTGAAAGTCCTCTTATGATGTCCATCTTGTCCTGAATGAAAATGATACCAGTATCACAACCAATGTGGCCTCCATGCTGGCAAGCTTAAGAATCTGCATGTTCCCAAATCGATTTTGGTAGTGCCAATAGCTTTTCAGTAAAAGACTTACTATGATTTACTCTTGGTACTAAATAAAAAATAGTACTGATCAGATTTGTCAGCAAATTTTGTAAAATCTTGGAGCTGTTTCTCTAGAATAGATGGACCTATTGACTTTGGGTTTCCACTAAAAGACTTATTTGATATTTTGTTGGTCCAATAATGAAAATGGAGATGATATTAGACCTCTAAATAGCTACCACTTTGGTCATGTTGAAAATCTTGTTGCTATTTTTCAAAACAGATTGTTGTAGCGACATGGTAATTTTCTTTCAGTTAAAGACTTCTTATGATTTGAAATTGGGCCTGAAGAGGAGGGTGCTGATTAAACCTTCAAATGGTCATCGTGATAGACATCATGAAAATCTTGTTATAGCTGATGAGCAGAGAATCATACAGACATAGGGATTTCACTAAACATATCTTGGATATTATAGTTGATCCTAAATATAAACTGTGCTGATTAGACCATCTACTTGATATCTTTGGCAGCCATCTTGCTATTGTTGTTCACTTCACTGTATTTTCACCAAAACATTTCTACCCATATATATTCAGTCAAAAAGCTGTTACCTCCCAGAATATGAAAAATGTCATTATATCTACATTTCTTTTTGACTCTACTGGTCAGATACCAAAAGAGCTTTTAAGATAGCATGTCATCCATAGACCATCTATCCATTAGCACAAATTTGTTATTGCTACTTTTCATAAACCACTTTAAGGATTGCCATGAAACTTTGCATGCACATTTCATTTCATAGTCTGGTTGGTCCAAATGAAAATGGTGTCACTCAGAGGTCCAGTATGGCCACCACAGTGACCAGCTTGAAAATCCTGTTATTGCTACTTCTCCTGAACGAATGGTCATATCAGCATGTTGTTTTTTCTAAAAGACTTGTACAGTAAAACCTGTCTTGTAAGACCACCTCTTTTGCCAAACATTTATGGTCTCTCAAGACAGGTGGTCTCTCATAACAGGTCACAATGCTGTATAATGAATACATTTGGGCATTAAGAATGTGGTCTCTCAAGACAGGTGGTCTCACATAGCAGTGGTCTTTCAAGACAGGTTTTACTGTACTGTCTATTTGTTCCTAAATTAAAATGGTGCAGGTCTGATGTCCAATGTATTAGCCATATTGGCCATCACATCTGCAGACAATTTTGTTGTTGCTACTCCAAAAGGCATCGCATGATGTCCAGTTGGTTATTGTGACAGTGGTGTTGATTTGATGACCAGTATGATTGTCAGATTTGTCACCTGGACATCATGTTATCATGACTGCCTAATTAAAAGTAATATTGTCAAGGGCTTTTCACCAGAAGACTTCTTACAATTTCTAGTTATTCCTAAATGAAAATGATGCTCCACTGGTGGCCATACTGCACTGGTGTCTATTATGGCCACCAAAAACTTGTGGGATCAAATTAAAATCTGTTTTATTGTTGTTTTTTTTTGTGTGTGTACTGAATTAAGTTTATTACAAAATGAAACATCAAGAGAGCTGAATACTATTGTATTTGCAAGGACATGAAAGTTTTCTGTTTACCAAGATTTCTCTCTTGCGAGGTTTCGCAGTATGAAGGTTTGTGAAACTATGATCAATTTTCTTTTTTTAATGTTGAATAAAATAAATAATATTTACTTGTGAATACAAGGGTAATACCAGTAACTGTGTCATATATAACTTCATTTGCAGAATGAACATTATGTCCTGTGATACAAACATGTTATTTTGACACGTTAAATAAAAACTTTTAATTCTTGCAATAATGTTTGACAAATTTGTATAACAAATGTTCAACCTCTGATTTCAGTAACAACTGGTATCGGGTAAACAAGACAAATTGCAAAAGTGAGGCATACACTTGCACTTGGCCATCAATCTCTAGTCCAAACCATCTAGAGGCATTTAAGCGTTTGGTGGATAAATATTATATTCAAGTGATTTTGCTAAATAGGCTTAGCAATAATTCAGCTAAAATAGAGTTTCAGCCAAAGGCTATAGGTATTTTATTACTTGTTCCTATATCAACTGTTGCTTTTTTCTAGTCTGCACAACTATCACCTCAACAAAACAAATTCTGGAAAGGAAAAATGTACATACAAATAAAGCTCACTGATGTGTCTGACACTATTTAAAATGATTTAACTCAGATTAATGGATCAATGGACCTTGTATTACAAAACTTGCAAAGCATCATGGATAAAATCAATTGGATTACAATTGATTTATTTTTTTTGTTCTCTTACATTGATTAAAATTGGCATGTGTGATCAGTGTTTTACACCTTGTTGTTCACTTTTAAGATTTTTTTAAAAATTGCAATTTAAAATTAGATCTATCACAAATACACAAAAGAGTATATTATATTTTACCTAAAATGATTAATGCAGACAAATCAAGCTTGAAAGCTGTCACTTTAATCAAGTGGTACAAAGTAGAGATTCCAAATTGCTCAGCAGACATTTGCCAAAATCTATATAAACTTTCTTTAAAGATCACAACCAGTCTTATTTCATGGCCAACCAATTGTATGAGTGTTATTTTGAGGCGCTTTGATTGCAATAACAGGGACATCATGTAGAGTTTTGGTTGAAATTTAAACTATTATGAATTAAATCAGAGTTAAATACTCCAAGGGGAATCCAGAAATTTGTAAATGTCCGTTTTGAAAAATGGTCCTGATCAACTTTGAATTTAGACAGGCAGTCAGCATGGTTATTGAAAGGATTGAATGTTTTTGCATTGTTGTTTTTTTAAATACAGAAATAGTTAAATTAGATCAGCTATCTTTTCCTTTGTCTTGTGCTTAGTCAATTCATTCTTATTGGTTTATATGACAGCAACTTTCATCTTCTATCATATTATGTGTATCAAGTATACACAAACACTTGTATTTCTGATTGCAAATTATTTGCACTTTATCAGAAATGTATAAGGATTGACCCGGACCTGGATGAATTGTAGCTGCTTCATATGTCATTTCACTATTGTTTATAAACATCGTTATTTCACTTTATTAACAGTTTGCTTGCATTTCATATTTCCTAAGGAACTTGTCATAAAAACCTATAAATGTAGATGCAGACCTGTCAGTTTAGCATATTGCACCCATTTGTGTGTATTGGAATAAAAAAAAAAGCCTGTTTTTCTTCCTATTTATTTCATCCATGATGCTTTGCAAATTTCTAATGCCGTCTTTTAAAATCAAAAATTTTTATGAGGAATTATGAATGTAGTTATTGCAGGGTTTCCACACAGCTCAAATTCTGGAAAAGGTCTAAAAATTGAAAATTGCTTTTCCAGGTTGTGAAAATGTCTGAAAATATTGCAAAGTGTATAATTTGGTGTCTAACATAACCACATAACAAAAGATTGAAGACATTGCCTGTTCTATATATGAAAAATTGCCTTTACTTATTAGAAAAAATGTAACCCTACAAAGCCATATGCTTTTCATTCATGTTTGTAAAAATCAAATCATAATACAGATCAGAGCATTCTTGTTTTTTCACCAGTTTTGGAGTACTTAAATTTAACAAAAATATGATTATATAATTCATGCAATTGAGTGCAAGAAATTATATTTTATTTTATTTTACTGTTGAATCATACTGATTAATTTTAATACATACCTTTAAATAAATTTGTATAGTGGAAGAATATGTGGGTATTGTTTTTTGCTGTTTATGAATATTGTAACTATTATTACTGGTAGTTAAAACAATTGTGTTCAGATCCAGAATTTGTATGAAATGTTCAGCAGGAAAGAGACAATCAGTATATTCCTATCATCAGTTTATTTCTCTTGAAACTTTATTTTTAATTAAAAGTTTTTTTGATTATATAATGAGGTAAGATGGAATTTACATTCATCTTCAGCTAGACTAGGGCATATGCTAGTCAAATATTTTATTACTGTATATCCCTATCATTTTCATACTCAAGAAATAGCCAGAATTTTACCTTTATTTCCAATAATTAAAGAAAATGAGACGGATATTTTCTGATTCTCTATCACCATACCGCCAAACAAGGATTGAATTACAATTGCTTCATTAATACAACTATGAAGTGTATGTGCATGTCCACTATTGAATTATAATTTGGTTTATTATTTATTATGAAGTTTTAAAAAAGAATTTGAAATTTTGAGCATTTTTTTGGGGGGGTCTTTAGTTACCGAGAGATTTTTAAAAAAATTATTGAACAATTGATAGATATATAACAAAAATGATCATCACACTAATTCGCTGTGTGTGTGTTTGTGATTTGGATTTTTAATGTTGCTTTAAACATTTTTCATTCGTATCACAATGTGGCAGATTATGGTCATAATGATCACAGGGCAGCATGATGTGCAGCCTAGTCACATTATTCTGACTCCAGGCTGACTAGTCCAAACACTAACCTCTTAATGCTGAGCACCTAGCAAGGCAGCTATTAGTACCATTTTTGTAAGTCTTTGATATGACTTGGTCGGGATATGAACCCGCAACTTCCTGCTTCCGGTGCTGATGCTCTAACCACTAGGCTACTGAAGCAGTTTACTAAATCTATCTAGATTGCTAGATCACATCTTGTCAGCATCAGAAAATCTGGATCATGACTCGACACTTCATGTCTCGTCATGGTTTAGATTTTCAGATCCGAACAACTTGTCATGATCTAGCAATTAGTAGTTAATTACTATGATCACTCTCACTTTCTACATCGCGAGGTCAATGCAGTAAAACAGAATATACCAGAATTCATTCTAATTCATTGCTAGACAGGGATTTATTGCAGAGAATATATTTAAATGTTTCTGATAACTATTTTGTTTATCCTGATCACGTGAATGTTCAGATAGTCAGTACCCACTAGCCAAATGAATCATTTACTGTACAGTCAGTACCCACTAGCCAAATGAATTAATTACTGTACAGTCAGTACCCACTAGCCAAATGAATCATTTACAGTTAAATTTACTATACATAGATTGATAGATATATGGATAGAGAAATAGTTCAGGAGGCAGGCAGATGGATGAATAGAAGGAAGAGAGAATAAAGAGAAAGAAAAAGAAATAGATCCATATACGATGCAGCTAGATGAACAGACAGACTGGTAAATGAATAAATAGGTAGGTTAAAATCTGTGTCCCACTTGATATGAAAATGTTGATAGGTAGATATATGTTTGATAAATAATGGTTATTATGCTGTTTGCTCTACAGTCTTATATTTTCTGATGGTCTCTTTCCTGTATGAAAACTTCAACAACAGAACAGAAAATGGATTCGGCTAACACACTCCTTCTGTTGACAGTCACAGCTGCCAAAAGAGTACCTCTTGAGCCTTATTTATACAAAAGCACAGGGTCACATGTTATTCTGATCCAGGAAAGACAATTCTGTACTGGAGGAACGTGGTCAGTGTCAGGCCTGGGTGTCACCATAAAATTTGCATCTTAAATTTAAACCTGGTATCTGATAGTCTGTTTGGAAGAATTTTAAATGAAGTTTGACCAATAAAATGACTTGGACATTATGTTGAAATTGATCTTTCTTACATACATTGTTACTTTATTATAACATGCTTCATTATAGCAGGTCATGTTTATGGATCCCTACTACTTTGTTATATTAGATACCTTTACTTAGCATCTCCTTAATATGGTATCCATAGTTACAAGCCATGGCTAAAATGGTGAGTGCATCATTTTTCTTAATGTAGGTCAGTTGGTGCTCAAAATAAACTTTGGGAATGTTCACGGTGAGCCAGGAGCTATTGAAACAAATACCAAACTTTCTATTAGACAAAAGTTATTGATTCACTCAGAAAATCATTGCTTTAGGCCAGCAGTCATTTGAAAATATTAGATGCAGAGTTTATCTTCAGGGAAATGTTCTTGCGAATGGTGCTAAAATATAAGTAAATACAGTGTTGATATTTGTGCATTTGATTCTTTTTTATTGGGAGTGGGATGATGTAAATGTAATTTTAAAAAATTATACATTAGTTATGATTAGCTGATGCAGATGAGCATGGGTGGGTCTTAAACTGTTTTGGTTTAGGATGGGCCATGAGCCTCAGTTCCAGCTTGGTAGAAAAGAGCTGGCATCCAGTATAATGGCAGATTTGGAGCACATCTTTTGGTGGCTGAGTACTTTCCTGTATTATTTGAGTGTGTTCTATAATATTCATAGCTTTTCAGGTGAATGCTTTAGCTTTGTGCAGGTAAATGATATTATTTTGAGGGTGTCCCTGATTTGTTGCTGTAACTGGTGCTGGTAATATGCAATTAAAAAATCATTGTGTAATTGTTCTTGTAGACATTTGTTGATGTATACCAGGACAAGTTACACTGAATTCAACTTTGTATTGAAGTTTTTTATAGTATCTATTGCTTTTGCAATCTGTATTTATACTTAGCCATGTTTAACATTATTTTATATTCTTTCCTTTGTCTCCTTAAAAATAACTATAACTAACCATTAACCACGTAGTATTTTCTTTTGCCCAATGGGTTGTTTTTCTCTTGCCCACTGGGCTAGATAAATTGGACTTATTGTATGGTGCTGTATATACTTGCCAACTTGCAAGCTATACTGATGCAGATCTGCCAGCATATAACACACTGGCAGACATGGATATATGTAGTTTGTTAAGAGTGAAGCTGGACCAGATGTGCAGATAGATGTATAATGCAATGGTAGATAAGGGTCTATATTATTTGCAGTTGGACTCTCAACTATGAGTATATACAGTAGATACATTAATTACCTACTTTTGCAGTCTCATTTCATGCAAATTAAACATCAATATTCTGCAATCTTTCTGGTGAAAAATAATGCATCTTTTGGGTTTGAAAAAGAATCTCAATGTTTTTGGATAAGAAATGGAAATCTCGCCTGCTTGCAGTAATACTTGTTCAAGGGATTTCGCAAGTCTTTCTTTGACACAGATCTTATCCCTTTGAAATGCATAAAAATGTTTGGGAAATGGCTAATTTTTCTCACCCACTTGTTATTGAAGATAAACATTGGTTTCTAGTAATCATGGCAGAAAAGTTTTCATTTTGTTCCACCAGATTTAGTTCAACAGGCCATAATGCAGAGTTGGCCTATGGCATGGTCTTATATCTATTGTGCATCATCTATTACAATATAAGTCGGCCAGCATTCGCATTTTTAACTTTTTAATACTGGACAGTTTCAGCCAGAGGGCATCCATGCATGCAGGTAGGTGTCTGTACAAATTATGCTGATGCTGCCATATGTGGCCAGATTGGATAGAAAATATCTTTGCATAAAAGTCCTTTAAGTTGGTACAAAATGTGACCAACCACAATCAGTGGCTGCTGTTCTAAAAATGTCTGTATCATGAGGTTGATGTAGCAGCTCCACTCCACTCCACTTTCCTCTTCTTCTGCTCATTGCTTTTAATTTTAATATTATTTATCACTTTTGCTAATAAACAACTAATCTCTTTATTTCAGTCCAGATTGTAGAAGTACTGTTAATGGTAGTTGCCCTTTGACTGAAGATTCCTTGGTGGTGGTATACTGTAGTCTAAATGGATTTCCATTGACTTATGTCACTTATGATGTCACTCTTCACATGTATAATACATTGTATGAATTGTCCAAGAAGATGACTGTTGAAGTAGTAGTAGATGAATCCATAGGTAACTTTTTAGCATGCACCATTGGTCACTTACATTACTGACATTTTTGTGGCTGGTTTTAGTTCGTATTATTGCATGAGAAAATATTGGCTATGGGAAGCTCATTCTTTGGGAGCATGACACTTTTGGCATAGGAAAACATTTTATTTTGGCTTGAAATACATGTGTCAGGCATCATTAATATTCATATATATGTAACTGTAGGTATTTGTCAGCTTCAGCAGTTTCATTATAGGTTTTAGTTGAAAGTATCGGTTTACAATATATATGCAAATTCTTGAGGAGGAACCTTTTGCAAGCCAACATAATTTCTGCAGCTGGTTATGATAAATAAAAAGCGATAACATTACAGTTCATTGAACTGTAGGTAAGACCAATTTCTTGAAAGCAAACACAGTAGATGGCTCAAGTTTTGGTCTTTTTTCTGATCTGTGGATTTGTCATCAGACTTTGAATTGATATATTGTAAAATAACATGCATGTTCCTCTTTTGCCTATTTTCATTTATGTTTATGTTGATTATATCCATTCATCTGGATATAGCATTTGGTACATTGCAACTGTTATATGCCGACTATTCAAATGACATGGAATTTTACTCATTAATGGCCATTCATCCTGGATTTAAACCACATCTTGATTGATGTACTATTGCAGACGTATTGATAGGTTATACTTTGACAGTTTCGCAGTGTATTTTAAGATTGTATTTTTTACTTCATTAATGTTTACTTATAGTGGATACATGCAAGTTCATACCGAAAGGGAGGCAACTTAAACTTAACTGATGCATTCAATTTTACTGCATGTGAAATAGTTGTACTCAAAACAACATTTCCATTGGATAATTTGCTCATACACAAGCAGAAGGTGAAAAGTTGTAGGCTTTTCTTTCTGTTTTTCTTCCTTATTTTTGCCTAATGGACCCATATTTTTTATATGGAGAAGACTCTTTTTAAAAAATGTCTACATTATCCTACTTTTTGGACAGCTTCACCAGTCTGTGTGCTGTTCAGACTGGTCTGCCTTATATCTGAGGCCATAAAGTCTTAAACCTGGACATGAACTCAGATTGCGACCACAGGTGAATTTTGGGTGGAATTAAAAAAAAAAAAAAAACGGGTAATAAAATCTAGGTGTTTCCCTTTGTATTTTGTAGTGCAACTAAAATATCAAGATTATTTGGTATCATTGTAGAGCTAAATCTGTCTGCCTTTCTATAATACCACCCACCTTAGTGTATCATACATGACCTTGACACTACATATCTTGGCAGTAGGCTACTACCTCCTGCCCCGTAAACGCGGCACTATGGGTTAATGTGTTAAGATCAAATGAACATTTGTGAAAGAAAGTGGAGATTATAATTCTTGTGTATTGACAGAAGTTGCTATCATGGCCATGCCCAATAGATTTTTGCCAAAATTATCTCACACCCATGCCATGCTGTTGATGGCTAGTTATATAGGGAGACATGTATCATGTGATAGATGTTTTAGCATGCTACTTTAATTAGGTGCAGGGATTAATTGTTTTCCATTCAAAAACATATTACCAAATGATAAAACAATTTGAGAACTAATGCTACCTTCCAAATCCAGTTCACTCTAGCTCAAATAGACGATGACACACATTTTAGCTTGTTTCAGAAATAAAACTACTTAAAAGTTGTCTGCTTGCAAAAACGGATATTGGACAAGACTGATCTCTCATTGGATAGAGAGCCTGGTGCCTAGTGCAATTGGTCATCAGTTATTATTTATGTTAAAGCCTGTTCATCATGCTGATTTAAGAGACGTCACAAAAACATTTGATTGTTTTTAGCAATTTCACTAGTTTTAGTGAAGCCTAACATGCTCATCACTGTGCCATCAGTTTTCTTACTTCATCAAAGACACATATGTTGCAATTGAGTCATCAGTTTCATTGTACATTAAGACAATTGGCACCAACTTGAATGACTGCTTTAATGCTCAGCAGCATTTGCAATTCATAACTATTTTTATAAAAAGATTATTTAAATAATTTTCTGTGATAGCATTTATCATAATTCATAGTGTCTGCTTCACTGTAACCTTAGATCAGTGCTTAATTGATTTCACCTGTATATGCCACTGTTTTGCTTTTCTTAATTGCAAGTAACAGTAGGATTATGTGCTTTGGGGGGGGGGGTCTGAAAGAAGAAAGAAGAAGCCGCCTTGGACCTCCCACACAAATTCTGTGCACAGTATCAGAACCAGATAATGCCAACACCAAAGACTTCTTGAGCAGTAATAAAAATGTATCGAAGCCCAGATGGACCAGTTCAGGAGAACATATCTGTTTATATTGACCCCGATACTGACTGTGTTGATTTGTTCTATGATAGAGAATAGTGGATATTATTGCAAGATGTAAGCTGGCCCCCAACCTGGTCTATTTCAGCTCTAGCAGGACTGAGTATCAGTCATCTGTATTCCTGTTGTACTGAGTTGGACCAAAGATGTAGCAAGCTTTCGGTACCCAGTCAAACCACTTTCAGCACCAGTTCTGTTGCAGACACCCAGATTAGGTGGAAAGCCTCCCACAGTATCCAGTACCAGTACCAGACCAAAGAAAGCATCAGTCTGAAAATTTTATTAAAATTCAGATTTTTGTTCTTTATTCTATATAACAATTTGAATACTTTAAATCTTGCATGCCAAGCAATGATTTTTACTTGTGTGGAGTAGTTGGGCTAGGGAATTGTCATCCCCAGCATTTAGAGTGTCCCAACAAGGATGAACCTCTAGCTCTCATCATTGTTCTTCATGCTACCATATCGGAGACTTCTCTCTCTCTCGCCTCCAATTTTGAAGATGTATGCTTTCAATACCTATCTCATCTACTTGATACGATGATGTCTAGAGATGACTCCACCTTCCATACATCCATTGATGAAATCTTCCAGCATTTACCTCCCAGCTCTGTTGTGTCAGTGGAGGACACTGCATTACAAAATTCCCACATCCATCAATGTTTTAACCAAGACCAGCCTTCATTCAACCAATCATAGCTTGGTTTGAGTTGCTGATAACTTACATTGATTTGAAAGGCAACTTAAAGAACAGGCATCAAGAGGTCTTTCTTTTCGTAATGACAATTCCCATTTGACTTCAGTCCAGTCTTGTACTAAATATACAAGCCTGGAAATGTAAAAGTCTTCCTCTGTACACATGGATTGGAAATCTTTGCTTGTCATGCAACAGTTTGCTTGCTTTGTTGTAGGTATTGGCTTTATGCTCGGTATGGCCATAGTGACTATATTTCGGCAAATCTAAACATAGCTTTTTATTTACTTTCTAAATGGCTTGCCTGCTAATTAGTTTCTGCCTACTCTACAGTATAGCTCAAAACCTGATTTCCATTTCCACAGCTGCTTCCATGAACCTCCAGTTTTTGGAGGGAGATGCCATTCTCAAATTGCAGCTGTCATCTTCTTACCGCCTTTTTCAGTGGTTACAGAGAGGAGTTCTGGAAATAGGCCACCAAAGAGGCAAACCTTACACAGTTCATAAACCCCAAGCCCAGCTATCATTTCACAAATAGAGACCCAAAAATTAGGAGGGATCCCTCTTAGGTACACCAGACAGGGAAACCCTCTTAACCATGCTCATTGCCTGTGGTCCAAGTCTCTCCATAGCAGTGTTCCTCATGAAAATTATACCATGCTTATGGAATGATAGTGTCTGCCACTTTTAGAGAACCCCAGATTACAATTCTTGACCCATTTGACAAATCCCCACTGTCAGGGTTACTGTCATTACAGTTGTTACTAGAGAACCATTCATGGCACATCTTCACACAACAAGGGCAATATTTTACTCATCATGTGTTTGATCCCAATGAAAAAGACAAGTTCTGACTGGTCATGAACAAGCACATTCTGGTATGTAACCAGTGTTAAGATTGAAGACCCTAAGAGTGGTCCTCAGTGTAATTCAAAAGGAGACCTTTCATCTTGAAGCATAAAGTTGGACATGGTGGAGCAGTACAGCAGAGTACTCAGTGTCATTCAGAAGGAGACCTTTCATCCTGAAGCATAGAGTTGGACATGATGGAACATAGCAGCTGTACAGCAGAGTACTCACTGTCATTCAGAAGGGGACCTTTCTTCCTGAAGCATAAAGTTGGACATGGTGGAACACAGCAGCAGTACAGCAGAGTACTCAGCTTGGGTTACTCTACCTCTGTTGGATTAGCAGATGCCAAATTTGTTCTCAATACAACAATGTCAACATTCCTTTTGACTGTGGTTACCCTAGTCTGTATCTCACACAAAACTTGAAGCTGTTGGCATACTTTAGGCGATAATACTTAGGGTTAGCTCTACTTAGTGTTAGGGGATGAAACTTTCTCTACCTCTTACCTATTTTTCCAATGTATTTATGAGTAGTGTAGTTGAAGAGAAATCATTTTTTTAAAAGTAAAATATGTTTCTTGAATAATACCTATCCAATCATAATATGGGCATACCATACAAAAGCCAATCATGCAATTACTGCTGGAAGAGTACACTACCCCACTATTCAAAGGGTGTTCACTCTTTCTCCATTATAGCAAATATGATTTTGAGTAATTTCATTGCCAGTTACAAGTTACCTTTTTTTGAATGGGAAGGCTAGATTTGAAGGGTATTGCAGGTTTTCCTGATATTGTTAGCAGGTAGATATTATAAAATAAATAATTACATTGTTTTCTCTTATGTATTATCTATTTTGTTTTAAACATGTATTTTCTGATGCACATGTTTTAGTAAATTTTGAGTTGAAATTAAATCAATGTATTGTTTCTCTCAGCTGTAAAGAAAGATTGATGCAATTCTATCAGGTAGATAAAGTTTATTCTCAGGACTTTTTTTTAATAAAAATGTTTATAATTTTATGACATTGATGAAATAGTTTAATTTGAAAATAATATTAAGTTTGGAGCAATGTAATTTTACTTCTTTTCTTTGTTAAGCTGATCTTGTTCATTGTCAGAGGTCAGACTTGGTATTCTGGTGCATGGTGTATGTTGAGCTTTTGGTTGCCATTTGTTATGCAAAGCTTGGAGACAGCGCTTGTTGTTCATTGTGTATAAGGTTGCATATTGCTTTTTTGTGCCCAGGCAACCTCATTTATGCATGGAATATATTCAAACATTTGTAAACTTTATTTTCTATTCTGCCAGTTTTTTTTTTTTTTTTTTAATAACTTATTTCTCTGCTGTACTCTAAGCGAACTGTTTAATAAATCATCTCAGTTTACATATATTAAATGTTTGCTTTTGCATAATCGGCATAGGCAAAGTTTCTTTTACATATACAACATATATATATATATATATATATATATATATATATATATATATATATATATATATATATATATATATATATATATATATATATTGTATGTGCAGAGTTATGTTCTTTGTTCTCAAACTGGATCTATTTTCAGACCTAATAAATAATAGCTGCTGTATCAATCTCAACAGTGATAAATGGATACTACTACTATAATTGCTGTTACTACTGATACTAACCATAAACAATAATGAATTTTCATCATAATTTGCATTAATTATTGCCACAATTTTATGTTCACACTATGCTGTTTCAGACGTTCATATTTATTTGTTTGCAGATCTTAGTTTGTAACTAATACTTCAGCATCATTAAATTTTAACAATTTAAAATTTAGCATCTTCACTACTTAAAATATAGAAAATTTTCGGATGGAAGAATTTATAATGGCATAATGCTTTAAAGTCCTTATTGTGAGCAATATTATAACAAATCTGATATTTCTCAAATTTTTACAAATAGTTTATGCTAAATGAAATTTGAAATCTATGATTATGTCCATGTTGAGTTTACCGCATTGAACTTTATTTCCTTCAGTAAGACCAAATATAGTGGATAATTTGACTGTTACACAGTTGGCAAAGAGCAGAGGTGTCATTATCAGCTGGTCTCCTCCACATGATCTTCCAGGCACAGTCGAACTAATCTACAATGTTACCCTGCACAACCAGTGGGGTGAACAAAAGTCACTGGCGGTAAGGAGGCTTTTTTTAAAACAATCTGAGGCGAATAAAATAAAATGGAAGTACCAACGAGCTTTTTTTTTAAAGATCTCATGGATATATATATATATATATAGAGAGAGAGAGAGAGAGAGAGAGAGAGAGAGAGAGAGAGATTGCTATATTTGTTTTTCTTGATTGAACAGTTAACACAACCCTAATCTACCTGTTTGTTTTATGATGGCAGATCACATTTGAATATTAGTTGATGTGTGCATTGTAGTATATGTACATGCTTTTTTGTTTATCTTGCTTTGACTTAACCAAAGTATATATTATTCAATTTTTTTTCAGATTTCACATATGTCAGTTACATTTCTCATGTTACTTTCAGTGTATCGTGCTTCAACATTTCATATTGTGATAGTTACACAAGAGAATCTTGAACAGCATTCTGTAAAGATGGATTCTTTAATTTTAGTTTACAGATATACCATATTGATCATATGTAACACCCATGCAATGAAGAACAGATGGATTGATATCTAGAGAAAAATGCTATATTGGCATTTCATGGGGGGGGGGGGGAAATCATTTTGTTACCATACGTTCAGAGGTAAAATTTATTTTGAGATATCCAGATGGCTCCCTTTTCATTGCCTTCTTTCTGTCTCCCTGGTCTGAAATTTCCTTGAGGGTATAGAGATCGTGATGTTTGGGATTTTAGTGTAAGGAAAGTTAAAAATGTTGTGCAAGATTAGATAGGACAGGATAACTTGAAATGAGAGAAGTTACCATAATCAGGTTTCGAGTTAGCAACAAGTCTAGGGAAGGAATTTGTTAAGGATATCAACACCAAGACAAAGATTGTGGTTAGACAGGAAATTGTTGACAATCTTACGAGCCAGGCCATAATTTTCTTAAATGCTCTGTAAGCATTTAGTTACTTGGTGGTGTCTAGGGCCCATCTTTCACTTTATAAAATGTTAGCCAATCATGTTCTGTATATAAGGAAAGTGGGTGTTGGTATATCATATAGATAGTGGGTGTTGGTATGTCATAGTATAGATAGTAGGTGCTTGTATGTAGTATACTTAGTGGGTGTTGGTATGTAAGATAGTGTATATAAATAGATTGAGAGAGAATGAAGAGAGATGGAAAAGGGAAATAAGAGAACTAAGTTGAGTGGTAAGACATATAGAAGATCAAGTAGCTAAAATTGTATTATTCAGAAATTGGAGAGGTGATGGGAAATTAGTTTGCATATACATGTATAAAAAAAAACAATGATCAACAAAAATGACTTGGTGATTTATTATATACCACTGAGGTCCCCTCACCCTGAACCCATATGGAGAAGCAGCAATCACAGGTCAGAGATGTCTCACTGCCTTTATAGCAGTGGATGAGTTGGTTTGCTTGTAATAATTTCCATTTTAACTTTTCTTTTGTCTTTTGCTCAAAATCTCATCTCAACCCCTGCATTGACCAAAACCCTAATGGAAATGTGATTCTATCTTGTGTTCTTTTTTGAAGTTCAACTTTTAATGCAATTTTAATCAACATTAACTAGTTATATATCATGATTAGACATTGATGCATACCATTCTCCATTCTCCCAGTCTCAAGTCCATGGTCACAGCAAGAAAAATATAAATCAGTGACATCTATGCATGAGCAAGGGGTATAACTTTTTGAAATTTGAGTCTGTGATTTGTGTTGACTGTCTCATATTTTGTTTTATCCTGTGCAGGTAAAGACCACAACATGAGGTAATGAAACTTGGTGTCCTATTTCCTTATCCAGATCATTATCTTATTACAGACATCAGCACCATTTGATATCATGTTACAAAATTAAAAATTCTAAACCTGTTATATCCTTCTGTCAAGTGGACTGTTTACCTACAGCCTTACCCAGTAGGGTATGGTTTGGGGGAAAGAAAGGAACAAAAGTGAATTTAATATTGTGTATGCATACTGCTATGTATACCTATATATATATATATATATATATATATATATATATATATATATATATATATATATATATATATATATATATATATATATATATATATATATATATATATATATATATATATATATATATATATATATATATATATATATATATATATATATATATATATATATATATATATATATATATATATATATATATATATATATATATATATATATATATATATATGTGTGTGTCTGTTTCTCTCTTGATAAGGGCCCAAAGGTAGACCAGTGTCACCCTCTTTCATTATTATTATTATTATTATTATTATTATTATTATTATTATTATTATAAATATTTTCTGCCCAGTGACTACAGTTCTGTTTTAAATACCACAGATTTCATCACTGTGAACATGTGACCTTAGCATGGTAGGCAGGTAGCAAAAAGTCAAAAAGTCATACACACAGATCAGATGTTACATTGTGTAACAGCTAATTGGGTTGTATGCTGTTTGCAGTTTGGTGTGTATCAGACACAGTTAAAAGGGTATTTTACTG
Source organism: Unio pictorum (assembly GCA_030141615.1). NCBI lineage: Eukaryota > Metazoa > Mollusca > Bivalvia > Unionida > Unionidae > Unio > Unio pictorum. The sequence goes on along the minus strand of JARLTB010000360.1, from coordinate 2,539,386 downwards.
CAGATTAATGGTCAGTGTTTTTTTAAAATCTGAAACTTCATTAACATCAGCAAACATTGCACACTACTGTTTATGTTCATATTAATGTATGTTTTTTTTGCTAGCAGTGTTACACATCACTTCTTTTCATTTATAATCGACCCTACTACCTTGAATATAGAGGAGTTTAGTTACTTTGTTCACCAATTCGATGAACAGTAATCCTACCTTTTTTTTAAACCTTTGCTAAACTGAACATGCGACTGTCGTTTAAACATAACATCTTGATTTTTTCAAAGAATGGTTTTTGTCAGATACTTTTAAAGAAAACAAATACTCATTCTTCGATACTTTAGTTAGATTGGAAGACTGGTGAAATGTATGATAAACGGCAGCATTGGGGTTTAAAGGCAAGCTGTTTATAGGATATGGCCTTGAGTCTGTCCACCATTTTTTGTATGTTGCTACTCTGGAAGCTATGTATTTTATTTGGTCTTGATCAGACTTGGAATATTGGTCTGTATCATCAGAATCTCCGAAAAGTTAAAATATAAGCATGGTAGGCATATTGATGAGGTGATCTAGAATTTAACTGAGCTTGTTAAAATGCTGCAGGCTTGATTTCCAGACTGGTATTTAACTAATTTGGAATATTCATATATCAATATTTTGAATAAATTTGATAATGACTGAGATCAACAAACACTGACATCTGATTGGCTGAACTTATCATTTCTAAACTGAATTGCCTAGAGTAAAGAAATCCATGGCATTAACCCCACCTCTCCCAAATCTTTGTGAATTTTAATTTCACTTTGTGTTTTTAAAAAACTTATGACTCATTATACCACAAATATAATGTTGAGAAGTAAATATAACTTTTAAGAATTTAAATATTTTGTATGACATCCATTCTGAACTGGAGATTATGCATATGAAATATGCCTTTGGAAAGGATTTGTATCAAACTGGTGAAATAGGTAAATTCAACATAATATAAGGTTTAGTAGATAGTTTTTGTAGATTGTGGTATTGTACAATTTTCTTACAATTGAAGTAAACATGGGCTGACACAAGCATGAAAATGGTATTTTTTTCAGACCAATAATAATACTAACAAGCTAACAGACCTGATACCCTACACAAAGTATGGTTTTGAGGTTAAATGCAAACCAATGAATGCAGTGGGAGAGGTTTACTGGAGTACACCAGCCATTCATAACTTGACCACCCTTCCAGCACGTAAGTCTTTATGTTTGCTCCATCCTTACTTAGCTCTACTGTTCCAAGATTATGTTTGTGATTATTTTCCCACATGTGCGATTGGAGCACAAGCTTCCCACTGCAAAGTAGTGCACGAGAGAAAGATTCCAGGAACTCTTTTTAGACACCCCCTATAAGACGGCATATTCTGTAGTGATGTCCATCTGTTGTTGTTGTTGTTGTAGGGTTTAACGCCATTTTTCAGCACACGATAGGCTATATATGGCGGCCAGTATTGTTGGTGGAGGAAGAACCCAGGAAAACCCCCTGAAATTACCACAACCCACGAGAAGCTACTGGCAAGCTTTCTCACATAATAATAACAACATGAGCCGAATCTTAGACTCGAACCCACGCAGACAGAGGTGAGATGTCAGTGATCCGTAACAGAAAGCGCTTTAGACCACGTGGCCACTATGGGCCCCAATGTCCATCTGTACAACTGTCTCTTACAAGTTTTGATTCTGCACATCAACTAGAATTATCCACCACCTACTGTTAACAAACTCTATTGATGGCTTGCAATAGCAATAAAGAAGTACACTATCAAATTTTGGGTCAGTGATTAAAATCACTGACTGAAATGACAAAAAATTCTTCCACACAGTAACTTGAGTTCTTCCCATGAATAGTTACCAAACTTTGTGGAGCATTGCAATTGGAGTATTAAAAAAAAATACCTTGTAGATACTACCAGTCAAGATTACCTTGACTAAAAGAAGGAAATATTTTCCTCACAGTATATTAGTTAAGCATCATGGACCTTCACCAGACCTTCTGGATGGCATACAGTTGGGGAAAAGAAAGAAGCTTGTTAATTTGTGTGTCAAAAGTTCAAAGGTCACTTGGAAGAATAATGATTTATGTACAATAACTTTAGTTCTATATCACAGGCTTGAATGAATCTTTGCAGATGGCTTGCACTTCATGAAATAAAGATACTCTTTGATATTGAGTCAAAAGGTCAATGGTCAAGGTTACTATGACTAAAAGAAAAATGACATTAGTCAGTAAAACTCCATTTAAGCATATCCAGCTGATGCCTTCATGGAGAACTATTATATACAGTGTGGGGCATACAATGTGCAGTTCACTGTGCCCTTTCTAAAAAAATTGTGTCCCTCCATTGTTCACTGTTGCTCTTCAAACTTGCTCTGACAGTAACTAAAGACTAAGAATACACCATGATCCACTCTTAGTGGGTATTCAGGCAAAATGATCACCCCAGTATATGAAATTTCCCCCCTATACATGTAAATCGACACACCATACCTTGATTTCAGTCATCTGTTTTTGGTGTAACCTATTTTCGATATTCATCTTATTAGGAACAACAAAACTAAAGAACAAGTTTGTTGAAGCAGACTATGAATAATTTTAATAATTTTATCAAGTTTATTTTATATATCATTTTTTAAATATTTTTTTCTTCGAATGTATATTTAAAACATGTTTGCAGGAACTGTTTTGACCTGAATGATTGTAAACCTCTCTTCTCTCACTTCATAAATTTCCATCACTTTGTCTAGTTTAAGCCACTTCACTAAAATAAAAAATTAGTCCACATAATGCAGAAATAATTTCAATTTCAAACTCAGTGCATTTTGAGAAATATGACATTAACTGGTTGCTGACAATATTTGGTCAGATGCCAGTATTATTTTATGTAATCAGTTTTACATGGAGGCTGTTTTTAACCAACCATATTGTTCTTGCAGTTCCCAATAAAGGTCCTATAGTTAATGAAGGTGCATTTGTACTGAGAAACTGTGAAACAATGGATATATGCCTGGTTCTCTACTGGAAGGTATCTATTGCCCTTTTTGCTTTATTTTTTATATCCATGCTATTTTCTGATGAGGGAGAATATTATTGATGCTCTTGGTTACCCATCCCATCAGTTCTGTTTGTCCCACATTTTGCTCATGCTTCAACATTTTTTAAACACAAAAGGGATTGATAGCAAATTTGTTGTGTTTAATATCAAGAAGAATTAGGTCAAATTCAGATTTCAATTTACATTGAAATTTAATTGAATTATGGTCCTTTCTTGAGTTAGAATTTTACTTGAATTTTGTTTCTGTTTAACACCATATATACTCATGCAGGAGTGGGATCAAACTGCATAGACCCAGATTTGTCATTGTATAATGTGTTCTCTGATATTTTTTTAATGGAGTTTGTATGGAGTAATCAATAGAACGAATAGCATAGACCCTGATCTTCTAGTGTAGTATGCGATCACATATTAGGGTAACTGTTTTTGGCACCTAAAACCAACTTATAAGCAAGTTATATATGGTAACTTTTGAAGAATTTCAGTGACTGAAAATATATACATTTATGTGGGGCTTAATGCCAGTTCTTGAGTCATGTCTTAGTTTACATTATTTTGCTAAAGTTGTTTTGAATTATTGCATCTGTTTGAGTTCAAATCTATATATATATATTTTGTAGGAAAATGCCAGTGTTAGATTATTTACAATCAGCTGTGGCAGCTTTGAAGCCTTTCATTTGAATTGAACACGTGTAAAATTTAATTTATAACATGAGGATAACAATGCTTTTTTTTAAATTGAAGTTTTATATGTATAAACCTAAAATCCTTTCACATTTTCTTGTTGTGACATGTCAAAATTACATTTAGGTTTTGTGATCTGTGAAGAATTACAAAATGAAGGTTATTTTATTTTGGTGCAATATTTCAGTAGTAAACATAAGGTATATATGAAAAAATAGATAGCCACACTAAAAAAAATATCTAAAGAAAAACAATGTTGTCAGATTCTTTGTTTAGAGTATACCCTGAATTATTCAGATGCTGGGGAGGGGCTGGAGTGGGGCAGAACAATTATTAGTACATAATCATGCTCAGAAGGTACATACAAAACTCCCACATTTTAAGAGGATTTTTGAAAACATTTTATGTTTAATACCCTTTTATAATAAATATAATTACTACTGGTATTTGTTTCTGTACTTCTAGAATCCTCCAGCAAAGCAGATAAATGGTGTATTGGTAGGCTATACAATTATCATTGCTTCGGGTATGAAAAGTGAGAAGATAAAGAATGAGATTTTGTACATCATGAATCCTGAAACACATAATCAGGTCTGCAGAGGAAGAAAAAAGCTGCATTGTATAGAGAGGAATGGAGAATACACAAGTGTTGAAGTTTCATTTCACTTACCAAATCACACAGACGTTGTAGCTGGTATTGCATTGAGAAATACAGTTGGTTTATCAAAACCTTCTTTCATTGTGATCTCAGCATTTGAGCAAGGTATACAATTTATTTAAGTGCAAGAAAAGAATCTTTTAATTTGTATGTACATTCTAAGTTTGTTTCAAGTTTATACTGATCTGGAATTACTGAAATTGATCTAACAAAATTATGGAAAGATTATCCCATTTTACAAAGAAGGATGGTGGTATTGTAAAAAAAATTACACATTTCTAGAAACGTTTCTCTGAAAAGGTGAATTGAGAATCCATTTTTGTCTGATATGACGTTTTGGCTGGAATTTCTCCCTAGCTATGTTATGTTTGAACAATAGATAATTTTAATTAGAAAAATGGATACTTTTTGAGGGTGGGTGGGTCAAAGGTCAAGATTGCTGACAGAAAAAGAAAAATCATTTTTTGAATAATTTAAATTCTAAATACTTTGACCATTTAGTTTTTTGTTCATTAGCAGTTCAAGTTTTACACATTTTAATCATCTTTTTGTAGTAGCTCCTAAGCCAGACCTAGTTATTGTGGAGGAAGGAGAAAGTAATTTTCAGGTGTCATGGATGTGGGACAACAAGAACCTAAGTGTGACCACAGTCACATATTTCTGGTGTACCAGGAATAGATTGAGAGCCAACACCACACTCCTTTGTGAGGTAAGTACATTATTCATAGGGCTGACATGGTTGCAAGTGAATCGTACTACAAAGTAACTATTTACTAATTGGGTATCCCCCTACAATGACTAATCAAACATGACATGTATGTAAGACCATTATACTAGTCTGCCTTGTTGAGAAGGAGTTTCTGGACTGCTTTACAGGTCTGTAGTGTTAAAAGGATTAAGCTTGTCAACAAAGTCTTTGTTTAACACATTAACCCCTAGCACCACGTTTACAGGACAGGAGCTAGTAGCCTACTGCCAAGGTCTGTAGCATCAAGGTCATGGATGATACACTCATGTGGGTGGTATTATACAAAGGCAGACAAAATACAGAGAGAAAAACTTAATTTTTCTGACCTGTTTTTTTTTCTTCTCAATAATAATTCACCTATGGTCAGAATCCGATTTTGTGTCTATATTTTAGATTTTTGGCCTCAGATCTAAGGCAGACAGGTCTGAAGTGCACACAGACAGGAGAATCTGCAAAAAGTAGGACAAGGTGGGCATTTTTAACAAAGAGTGGCCTCCATACGAAAATAATGTGTCCGATTTAGCACACAAATAAGGAAATTGGACAGGAATCATGTTCTTTTCAAGTCTGGCCATCCTGTATAATATGTAGGAGGGAATAAGTAGCTTGGACTGGGTACTAGAAGTTCCAGACTGTAGTATTGCATAATCAAAATGAGTTTTACACTCATCCTTCCCCCCTCTCTCCAAAGAAAAGGAACTAAATTTTACATTGAAGTTAACATTTTTCATTGTATTATTAAAACAGGGTGGGGGTTGGGGGATGGAGTGGAAGAATATCGTGAAATCAGTGCAAAGCAAAATAAACTCAACTATTTGATTGTTGGCAACTCTTTTGGATCTTCTCCTAGCTTGGTCCTTTAGCTGTTAAATAATTTAAATATTCAGAAATCTTTCTTTATACATTATTTTGAACTAACAGCTTGTAAAAAGTAAAATTTTCCAATTCCATGGATCAAAGACCCTATTTTGAAATAGCACAACTGCAGCTCAGAACTGTGTGATCATTACCTTATGATATCAAGAGCATGTCAAGTTGAAATAATCGTTTTCATAACCTATCAGCAACATTGGAAGAAATTTGAGCAGAAGGCCTCGTAATCCCGATTTCTTATCCTGCTATATTTGCTAGTAGGTAGATGTTCTCGAGGTAAGTGATACATTTTTAAAATTTTAATTTGGCGACAACAGTTCTTTGAAATAAAATGATAAAGTAATGAAAATCATACAAGACGTTGAATAATCATTGTCAATTTTTGGCATCCAACAAATTGGCCATGCAAACTTTCTGTTATGGACAACCAGTGTGAGTGTGAGCTTCAGTAGCCTAAGTGGTTACAGCACCCACCTTGGATGCAGGAAGGCAGGGGATTCAAATTCTGGCTGAGTCATACCAAAGACTTGTAAAAATGTACTAGCCATTGTCTCAGGGGGCACCCGAGTGGCTGATTGGTCTAAAGCACTATCCGTTACAGATCACTGCCATCTAACCTCTGTCTGTGTGGGTTCGAGTCTCAGATTCGGCTAATGTGGGTGTATGAGAAAGCTTGCCAGTAGCCTCTCGTGGGTCGGTGGTTCTTTCCGGGCGTTTTCCTGGGTTCTTCCTCCACCATTAATGCTGGTGGCCATGTATAGTCTATCGTGTGCTGAAAAATAGCATTAAACCCAACTACAACAACAACAACAACAACAACTAGCTTTTGCCTCACTTGGCACTCGGCATTAAGGGGTTAGTGTTAGGACTGGTAAGACTGGTATTAGGATAATGTGAAACATGTCACATGTAAGCAGCATAGTGATATGACTGCAATTATTTTTAAAGCGGCCTTTTAAAGTCTAAATCACACATGCATGCACAAATCCACTCAAAAATTGTTTGATCAGAAGAGTATGCCTTCTTCAACCTGTGCAGATTTGATGAATGTTTTAACTTTTTATTCTGCTATTATTTTCATGGTAAATGGGTCAGGGATTTTCTCCACATGCTTTTCTGTATAAAGATCCTTATTTGAGGATAGATAATCAGGTAAGAGTAAATCAAGAAAATGCATAGCAAGCATTTTAAGTGAATTTGGATTGCTTGGACCTTTGGCTATATAAAAATATCAAATTTTCAAAAGGATAAGTATTTCAATATTTCATAAGTGATTATTAATAATGCAGTTAGGGGTAAATAATTGTTTTGGGTGGTATTTCACAGCACAAGCTGGTAATTTAGTGCTGAAGCAATTGAAGTAAAGTTCCTTGCTCAAGAACACACCATGTTGCTGGCCCAGTTAGGTTTCAAACCCACAGCTTTTCAGTCAAAAGTCCAGGAACTGAGCAACCATGAGGTCTCTCTTTAGATAAGCACCAGCATCCCTTGGTAAGAGATGAGGAGGAATATGATATGTTCAGATATCTTACTAATGGAAGGTCCTAATGCCATGCCTGTCAATGGTATGACATCGGTATCAATTTTCTGGTGGTGATGGTGTCAGTATTGTTGTTTTTAATCATAAGGTGCTGTGATAAAGTTGTATAGATCTTCCTCACCAGTCATTTATGACATTTTAAACTTCAAAAAAATAATACTGTAGTAGTAGTGAGTAGGATTTTTTCTCACTGAAAGCAGAAAGCTGTGTCTTAATAACACTTTCCAAGCACATGATAAGAATTTATTAATTGTTTTTTGGGGGTAGGGTGGCAAGTGAAGAACAGTATTTTATACATTGTTGAAAAAATAAGGCATTTTGACAAGTGGCGATACAAAATGTTTCCACTTCATGAGGTAAATATTTCCTTATAATTTATGCAGAAAAAATCCAATTTGTTTTTAGTATATACAATAAAACATTTTTTGAGAGACCACCCCATTTGCAAACAAAAGCTGGTCTCTTTAGAGAGGTGGTCTCTCATAACAGGTTTTTACAAGGCCAATTTATAGGATCAGATTTCAGCACTATTTAAAGAAAAATAACCACAATCACTATACACTATTCTATTCTTTATTAATAGTTCTTGCTAAATAGTCTATGCATTCATTTGAAAACAAAATTATGTAGCATTCAAGATATACTTCTGTCTCTAAACATGAATCACATTTATATTTGAAAAATCACATGAACATGAGAGGTCTTGGAAATGCTTAATCACAAGTATTTGGACCCATATTTTTTGGGAGGGGTTGCAGTAAATTACTTAACGCAGGAATCATCTGTACACAAAGCAGTAGCTGGGTGGCAAATTCAAGGGCATGTCAGTGCGTCTTCAACCACTTGTTGAGTGGTAAAATGTGTTATCAGTTGATCATTTTAGCTGTGCTGATATTTACAGTGACAGAATTCAGAAGCTGAAATGCCCCTAGAAGTACATGTTGTCATTGTAAAGTATCAAAAGAACACGATGCAGTAGGTGGGTGGCAAGTTCAATGACTAACTGTTGAGTGGTGGGAAAATGTGCTCATATTTACAGTGACTGAATTCAGAGACAGAATGACCCATATATATATATATATATATATATATATATATATATATATATATATATATATATATGGTCATTAAAGAGAACATCAAATGAAAGATGTAGCTTTTAGTATTGTGTTCTTTTACTGGTGTAGCTGAATAAGTACTACATGTGAACTTGAAATCAAGACATGTGGAGACTTAGACAAAAATAAATACCCTTTGCAAAATTGGATACAAGTTTGTTTTTTTTGTTAAGCAGCAAATTGATGAAGATTGTACAAGATTCAGAAGAGTGCTAAAGTTGCTAGAACTGATTGTTCATGTGGAATTGAATAGTAGCCAAATGTAAGAAATGTTGGATGCTTGGCTTAGTGTTTGGAACAATGCCTCACTCTAATAGAGAAACAAGAGCTATTTGTCAGTGGTATAAAGAATTGGGAATATTATTGTAAGTGGTGTCTTCTTTTTCATTTCTTCAGTTATACTAATTCTTTTCGCCAGTGTTACAGCTTGTCTCTTCTTAGTTGTAGGTTCTGCCATTGTTATTAAGGTTGTAGGTGTTAACATTATCAGTGCTCAGTTGTACGTATGACTGTAATGATGATTTTGACCAAGCTTTAAAGGAATATGAAAAAATATATACATGTACATTGTATATGTACCAGTGAATGAAATAAAAAGACAATTATCTCATCCAGAAACAGAATCATTTATTCTTAGACAAACATCAAAAGCTTAATTCACAGATGACATAATTGAAGAAAAAAAATCTACAAAGAAAGTGTGTAATTCATTGTATCAGTTTGAACAGATGACAGCTTGGTGTGTGGGATGTAATCACAGTAACATTGAAAAGAAAAAGCAACACAAAACTTTGAAATGATGAATCAAATCCATGAAGTAATTTTCACTTTATGGTTTAATGGATAAAGACCTCATTCATCTCCAGAATATATGGATTAACAACATGAAGACAAACAATGTACATGACCACTACCTTCATTTTGACACTATAGTGGCAGTTTGCGACATGTACTTTAGCCTGGTTTACAGGTTTTTTTAAATGTCACTATATGGTTGACCCCCACCAGTTTTACAAATCGGTAACCATACTTTGTTTTTTCTTTCTTCTTTTGTTCTTTATTTTTTTTATCATCATAGTTACAAAGGATCACATAAAGGTTAGTTGGTTTTGTCTCTGTTCTTGTGATACAGTCATTCATAGTGCTGAAACTATTCACAGGACTGAAACTTTCGCCAAGTTTACATACAGTCTTTAACAAATGACAGAACCTTTCCAGTGGCCTAAGGGGTTAGAGCATCTACCTCTGACGCAGGTTCAAATCCCAGTTGAGTCATACTGAAGACTTATAAAATGGTACTGAACCGGTCTGTTGTCCTAGTGGTTACAGTGTCTGCCTTGGAAGGAAAGGTTGTGGGTTCGATCTCTGGCCAAGTCATACCAAAGACTTACAAAAATGGTACTAACAACTGCCTCGCTTGGCGCTCAGCATTAAGAGGTTAGTGTTAGGACTGGTTGGCCTGGTGTCAGGATAATGTGACTGGGTGGGACATCAAGCTACATGTCTGCGGCATGATGCCCCAGTGCTAGACATCACTATAAACGAACTCACTGCAGACATCATAGCGATATGACTGAAAAATTGTTAAAGCTACATTAAAAATCATAATCAAACAAACAAACAAAATAAAAATGGTACTAGCAGTTTCCTTGCTTTCATGCTCATCGTTAAGATGGTTGACCTGATGTCGGGATAATGTGACTGCATGGAACATAATGCTACATGTCTGTGGCATAAGTCTCTCGTGTTAGCCATCACTATAAACTGCCACGCTGCAGACATCATTGCAATATGACTAAGAAATTTTTAAAACTACATTAAAAATCAAAATCACACACACTCATATCACTATATGCATGACCTGCCAGATTTGCAAACTTGTAGTCTGACTCCTTTTTCTTTTCTTTTTTTGTTTTTTATTTTTGTTATTTTGTTTTTGATCATAACTGTCTTTACTTTTCAAGCAGTCATTGTTACAAAGGATTACATAACAGTAGATTTGTTTCTCTGTGTTTGTGTGGTCATAGTGCTGGAATAAAATGCATGTACTGGTTAACAATCTACAATATATGACACTACATGGATAACCTAAAAGTGTTCACAAATCAGTAGCCATCATATTTTTTTTTATAGATTGGTTGAAGATGTCTTAGTTACAGTGGAGTAGATAAAGGTTGGTGGTATTTATTGCAGTTAATTATTGTGCACATGTTCATAGCAGTGTCAGAATGCATATTTTGCCAAGACATTGCGGTGGCTGGTCACATTCAGCCAGTGGTCATTCACGACAGTATGTTTATATAAACAAAATTGATCCATGCATTAAGACTGTGGTCATAAGTGACAGGTTTTAGCTGAAGATAGATATTACCGTATTAAGGAAAAATCTCTCTGTTGATAAAACTTAAGAAGTTTTTAGCCTTCTGTATTCTTTTATTACAGGGAACACTGGGTACACACAGTGTCCAAAGTTCTACATCATTAGACTGGAAATCCTTTATCCTGAATAGGAATGCTGTCAGCATCTCAGCATCAAACCAGTCCAGTCTCTATTTTGCAGTAGCCCTGGCACAGAATGAAACCAGTGGTGGGATGGTTTGGCAGGGTTGCAAATTTCTGAAGGGTAAAGGTAGGTTATGTTGATTAAAAACAAACCTGATTTGCTAGAAATTTATTTTAATGAATTATAAGTTAACAAGGTGATGATTTTGAAAACATTAATCCATACTTTCTGTAGGACATAATACAGTTTCTCTTTCAATAATGTCACAAAGGTCTTGTCATCAGTAGCAACATTATTGCATCCAGTTATTGATTTATTATTATATCTGAACACCATAAATAAATGTATGAAGTTTTTCAGAAGGTTTTTCTTTTGGTATGTAATTTCTTATCTAATTTGAAATTATAAAATGGCATTTGAACAAAGAGAGAAACTGCAGTTCAATTTCTTATTTAAAATTGTCCTAGTATAACACAGTAATGATCATATATCATTTACAGCTCCGAATAAACCTGCCTACCAAGTGTATTCACTGGAAACAAATGGTACAGTGTTACAGATTGAAATACCACGTGATTTACTGTGTCAGGCAGATAATGCAGGACGCCCAGAGACCTACACGGTGTCATATAAGCAAGTCGTTGATGATTATAAAGAAGACAAATGTCCCCAAGGTTATGATTTTTTAATACTTAGTTTTAGTTTACCACCTTTAATTAGAAAGAAACACAGAGTAAATTACTGTAAGTTTTTGTTCCATTAATTTTCTGCAAAAGCTATTATTTCCAAAAATCGTTGTTTTGAGATATTTTATAACAGACAAAGCACATTGATATATTTTCTTTTGTATATTATTTATAGCTGTCACATATATAAATATTTACCTCTCATTTCAGATGGGTTCAGCAATGAAACATTTGAAGTGCAGTTAGAGAGAGAAATTCAGCATTACACACTGTCAGGCCTAATAGAAGGTGGCTATTACATTTTGTGTCTGGGATCAGCAAACAGATATTCACAAACGATACAATATGGGCCTGGTTCTGTAATCAAGACAGCAAGACTTGGTAAGTGCGAGCTATGACATTTATTATTCATTGTAGGTCATCACCTTAGTGCTGTTGACTGCAAAATCAATGACAATTTTTCTCATGTTTGGCATCACATTTTAAAGAAGAGTTGTGGCATGTCAAGATGTATAAGTGTCAGTTTTGCTAAATAAAGTTGTTAGTGTAAATATAACTTTAAAAAATCATAACTTTAGACTACCATGGGCAAATTATGGAGCTGGTTTGCACATGGCATAAGAAAGAAGCCTACTGATTTAGGAGGCACAGGTCAAAGGTGAAGATAACTATTATACAAACTATGGAAGAAAGCTTGTGCCAAGGCAATTACTCTATATGCAATCCCCTAAGTCGTTTTACCACACACGACAGCTCACATGTATTTTCAGAACTCCACACAACGCGATGGGGTACTTAATCCCTCCACATGTCACTTCACAATAACCTTCCATGACGGAGCAATAAAATACCAACAAATCATGGCCATGTCTCAGCTGGTGCGCCAACGGCATCTCGAATGTGGAATGGCTTTTTTGACATTTGAACAGTCAATCAATGAAGACCACCCATGGAAAGACCGACTTGACACAAGTAATTCACATTCAAATACTGAAGACCACCCATGGAAAGACCGACTTGACACAAGTAATTCACATTCAAATACCATTTCACCAATCAGTGATCTTTATCATATATATAAACAATTATTTTGAAAAGCCTTGTCTTGTGGGGTTATTTTACATTAAGAAAACTTGACGAGAGGCCCACCTTGTTAAGCTTTTCCTGAATAGTGTAAATTTATCCTACTGTTGAAATATCAAAAGTTCAATATACATACTTGTTCAATTGTAACTACACGTGTACTGCAAGGGACTGGCCATTTAATTTATGGGGCTTGATTGTTCTTTCTGACTGGGATATATTTTTATTATTACTTTCATAACAAGATAAATTTATTTCAAATAAGAAAACTAATGTTATGGTTCCTTTTTATAATAAATATCACAAGTTTGAATCACACCTCAGTAATCCTTTGATTGGATGTCAGAAGAGTAGTACAAAGTATTACGGAGAATTTGTCAGGGCCTCTATTCTCCCACCAGCAAAATAAACCCCAACAATGGACAAATGTACAGTCACTTGTAACTTGAAATTTGACTATCGTTTTATTCTTGTACATGTGTATTGGTTATATCGTTTTATTCTTGTACATGTGTATTGGTTATATCGTTTTATTCTTGTACATGTGTATTGGTTATATCGTTTTATTCTTGTACATGTGTATTGGTTATATCGTTTTATTCTTGTACATGTGTATTGGTTAGTATGCATACTATGAGGAAAGTTGGGGCCCTTTTGAGGAAAGTTGGGGCCCTTTTGAGAAAAGTTGGGGCACTTTTGAACTTGTGCTCTAACACCACAATGCTCGACTTGATCTGGCCACGCAATATTGTTTCACATCAGTTTTTCATTATCGTTCTTTTCACTGTAGAATGAAATGATACTGAATTTCATTTGATATATAACAAAGCATATTGTGCGAACTGCAACAGAATTAAGGCAATGAATGCATCTGTACATAGTATTGAGAAATTTACAAAAATAAGATTCATTGCACCAGTTGTACTTGAAAAAGTCCAGAAGTTCTTTCTGAAGTTTTTGTTTTGTATTAAGTTAAGTAGATGATTCCTTAATAAGCAGTAGAAAGCAGTTTGAGATAAATGTAGATGTCCGACTTGCTGCTACTGATTGGTCTTCATTTCTGTAAAGATATGATAGAGAAATGTAAATTTTATATCAGTTTGACACCTGTCTTTTTAATAATCAATTGAATGATTGAGAGAGATGAGGAATCAATCATGTCTATCACTGCTTTCATTTTAGTTGCCAAGCAGTATATCAATACAGAAATCAGCTAAATGCTATTGAAAGAAAATAGTTTGCATGTCTTATTTTTATTTTTTAAATTTTTTTTTGTCTTAATAGCCAAAGGCTCCAATAGCCACAAACAGGAAACTGTATTGAAATAATTAAGCATGTTATAATTGTATTACATTTATGTTTTGGATGCATCATTTCCATAAGGCTGATTAGATTTTTTAAAAATATTTTTCTATTATGATAAAAATTTGTTTTTATATTTTCCTGACAAGAACGATCAGTTAAAAGGACATGTTTATACAACCAATTTTTCTCATTATATTCATTTCAACAATGTGCTGAGGTCAGATATATTAGAAACAATCACCAAGCTTCTGCTGTTAATGACTGAACCATTTGTTTGAGCTCCAAACTACAATGGGCAAGTCAAATGACTTTGTTAGAAACAAGCCTTTTCCATGCGGAAATTGACATCGTCTTCTGATGCCAGTTTTTTTTATCGGTGCTTGCAAAGGTCTCTTTATTCCTATTCAACATCTGCTCAAGCTAATTCTTTATTAGGGAGAGACCTTTAAATTTTCCAAAGGGTTAAATCATTTAAAACAATTTTATCTTGTGATGCATGAAATAATTAAAAAACAATGCCTCATTCTGAAAGGTCTGACCAGTCCTGTACACAGTATAAATGCAGTCAGAATTGAACTAAAGTTTATAGCTGTGTACATGTAAATTCATCCCTCAGGACTGGGTAATTACTTTCAGGGACTAAACACGTGGCGTGCATTGCATCGTAAATTCAATGTTGTTGTTATTGTTAGCTTTTTATTTCTTTTTAAACAGAAGTGGTCAACAGGATGTTTAAATGTTCACCTCTGAGGATTACTTTTCATGTTTATATGGTTGCATAAGTTTGCACTGTTCAAGAGACGATTAACAATGTCTCATCAGTTCTGTTAGTTTGTTATGATTTCTTTGAATAAAATAAAAGCATCTCTCTCTACCCCCCCCCCTCACTTTCTCAAGCATACTTGGGTGGGGGGGGGGGTCATACACAGTAAGCCATGCCCATTTCATAGTGACCACGTCCACCTTGTAGTAGTCATTCTCAAAAACTCTGCAAGAAAGTGTGGTGTACAGAGCAATTCTCTGCAAGCTGCCATGGACACTTCATCAGGATGCCTGGAGAGATGGTGGATTTTTTAAAAATATCTTAATTCTCTTCACTCTTTCTCCACAACCACCGCATTGTATGGGGTTCCGAAAATGCATGAGCTGTACTGTAATTAAGCCTCATGGTTAAAGTCTTTTCACTCTAGATGAGCCTCATGGATTTAGTCTTTTCACTCTAGATGAGTCTCATGATTCAAGTCTTTTGACTCTAAATGAGCCTCATGATTCAGGTCTTTTGACTCTAAATGAGCCTCATGATTCAGGTCTTTTCACTCAAAATGAGCCTTGTGTTTTAGGACTTTTCACTCTAGATGAGCCTCATGGTTTTAGTCTTTTCACTCTAGATGAGCTTCATGATTCAAGTCTTTTCTCTCAAGATGAGCCTCATGATTCAAGTCTTTTCCCTCAAGATGAGCCTCATAGTTTTAGTCTTTTCACTCTAGATGAGCCTCATGGTTCAAGTCTTTTCACTCTCGATGAGCCTGATGGTTTTAGTCTTTTCACTCTGGATGAGCCACATGGTTTAGACTTTTCACTCTAGATAAACGTCAATGTTTACTACTTTTCACTCTGGATGAGCCTCATGGTTAAAGTCTTTTAACTTAAGATGAGTCTAGTAATTTATGTAATTTTACCCAATATGGGCCTCATGGTTCAAGTCCTTTAACGCAGATGAACTTCATGGTTTAAACCTTTTATCTCTCCTTATATTTCAGTGGCATTTTATCCCATCCTCTTTGGATCTGGAATATAGCTTTGGGGGTAGGCTCAACATGTAGGCCTTTGCCAGCTAATTTATGCTCATAGCTTTTATTACAATCCACGTAACAGTGCCAAACTTTGAGGTTGACTTGATACTATGAGAAAGAAATAAGCTATAGATTTTGAGTTTAGCTTAAAGTTCAAGGTCACCATGACTTAAATAAAGCAATTTGTTTCTAAAGGAGAACAAGTGTTCTACACAATCTTCTTATACCAGACTTTGGAAATGGTTACTCTTTGGGGCAAGGGAGTAACTTATTACTTTTAAAGTTTAAATGTCAAGGTAACTATGCTATGACCTTTTGGTCAATGTTGACCCTGGCACATGCAGCTAGTGCCTACACCTACATTGAAACATATACCATTTACACTATTCTTGTTCTCATTGATTATGCACAGCTTAATTCCTCCTCCTTTCATGCTTGAAATTCATCTTCTTTTATTAATGTTTTCTCCATGATGTGCAGTATTTCAGATCTCAGTCAAAATAAATGAATCCCCATTCTTTGAGTGAAGTGTTACATTGCTAGATCATGCACTAAACTTATTGAACATGCATGTGAGTATTGGGATGCTTTTATTGTCCTCTCCCTTGCCTATGAAGTTTTGAAGGGATATATCATTTTGCCCATTCTTTCATTTATCTTCCCAACATTTTGTCACCATTAGAGTGGTCTAGAACAAAATTAAAACATTCCCAATTAGATGCGTCAGTAGCTTCCACCATATAGAATGGTGTACTTTTTTCCTTGGATTTTGTGCAGTATAACTTGTGCCTCTGAGTGATCAAGACTTTCCCTAATTCAAGTGTCTTTTTGCCATAATTTTGTTCAGTCATGTCAGTTTTTGTATTGTAGTTGACTTCTTCCAACCTAGTACTTATATTTATTTACAGTCATCAATGTTCCTGTTTTTGGTGCACAATCTTTCTGTAAGCAGTGTTTCCATAATTTTATTTCCCTTGTTGGAATACTGGTATTAGGTTAGGTATTACCCTGTTGAATTTGTCCCAGTTCTTTCATGGTTTTGTAATTTTCTTTCAGCATGCAATAGAAGTTTTAAAAATGTAGCCATAAAATGGCTTCTTGGGACACTCACCCCATTTGTTTTGCAATTACATTGACCAAAATTCTTTTTGTGCACCATGGTGAGATGAGGTCTGCCTCATTTACTTCTCTGCTGGACCCCATTCATTCCATGGAGAGAGATCATTGACATTGACTGATGTAAGAAAGTCACCAGCATGTCAATCATATTGGAGGGATCAGTGGTACTTTTTGGTGTTTGGAAGTCACAAACATGCCAATCTCGGGAGGATCAATGTCACTTCCTGATGTAAGGAAATTGCCAGCAAGCTGATCCTGGGAAAGATCAAGAGCATCTTGCAGTTCATGGAAGTCACAAGCACACGTATCCTAAGAAGGATCTGTATGTAAGGAAGTCTGCAGCATTCCAAGCAAGCCTTTCCTTCCAGCATAATATAAAGGGTAATCTTCTTCTACTCGCTTGTCGAGAGGATCAAGATCATTGGATAGGGACTCGTTGCAATGATCTGTGTCATCTGACTGACCACCAGGTGCAAGGCAGTGGGTTGAGGCAACAGGCACTGGGCACCCAGGCCAGTCCATGTGAGCTGCTTTGACATGTATTTGGTAAAGTCACTTTCCTTAGCATGATATAGCTGGCACGATGCTACAATGCCATTAAATCCAACCAACCAGATGTATGGGGATTCATATTTGTGAGAAAACACTTCATTATCAGTTTAATCTATACCTGCCATTTTGTTGAGCCAAATATGATATAATATCGTCCAATCATCCATATCTATTCAATAACATTGGTTCTGTAAAGATCTGTAGTTATGAAAATTTTAACTGTGCAAATGCAGAGGACTAATAAATACAGAGCAGGTATATAACATGCCATTTGCAATTCATTTTCTTAAAATCACTTTACCAGTGCACATAGTGAAGTTTTCATTTTTTAGTGGCTGTTTTACATAAAGTTTTAATTCATCTTTTATTGTGCCATTGTCAAACAATGTGATTGATCCTGCAGTACTGTGGATGGGAATAAACAGTCATCAGTTATTTGTCTTTATTTCCTAAAAGCTATTTATCACATACATTAGTTGAAACAATAAAGAATCCCCCCTTTTAAAAAAACCTGAAAATCTGTCCCTTCTGAATATGCCAGGTGAATCCAAATCCAACCCTCATTTGTAAAAAATCCTTTTAAATTACTACTGTTTTGGTGTATGTTATTGATTTCATGATTGTGTTCATTTACAGATATATTCTTTTTCCATTTCCAGTTGGTTCGAAAAATGAAAGTCGCACAACTATCATCATTATAACAGGAGGGACATTGGTTGTTGCTATGATCATCATTGTGGTGACATATGTCTGGTAAGTGTTGCAGTCTCACAGTTATCATTATAACAGTAGCGACAGTGGGTAGTGCTGGGATCATCATTGTGGTGTCATATGTCTGGTAAGTGTTGCAGTTACACAGTTATCATTATAACAGTAGCGACAGTGGATAGTGCTGTAATTATAATTGTGGTGTCATATGTCTGGTAAGTGTTGCAGTCAGCATTCAAGTAAACTTGCATAATTGAGATTTTGAAACCACATTACAGCATGATGATTAGGGTACACAGAATGCCATTGTACTACAAGTAGATGAGTCAGTTACTTGAACCATGTGTATCTTCACAAAATGGTGGATGTGGGTGTGTGCAAACTACAGAGTTTTAAATTGGTATATTAAACAAGAATTACTTACAACAGTTGTAACATATTTAATATTTATTTTCTTCTTGGCAAAAAAAACATTGATTGGTATGTACCTATAAATGTATACAAAAATTGGCAACTTGAGTGTAAGTAGTTAAGAGTCTATGTACTCATCAGTTTCCAGCTGATAAGGTTGTATCAATCAACTTTTGTCCAATTATTTATACAAATAATCTTCTAGATCCATTTGAATCAAAATATTTATTTTTGGGCGATTACATGTATACTCACTCAAACAGAAAATAGTTTACCTCTATAGTTTACGCATAGTGTGGTCCAAAAACTTAGACTATTCTGTAACTGAGAGCACAAGGTACAGAGAGACCTCAAAAGAATGAAGAACAGGGTGCCTTTCCAGCTAGAAATTGAGAAGATTGAGCGAGGGAGGGGGTAGTGGCCCTGACATATGCATTTTATAATCACATTGGAATAGTAGTCTTTAAACTGCCTTTTTAAATTAATTTTTTTTATATAAATTACCTTTTGAAATTAAATTGCTTGCTGTTTTATATATATTACCTTTACTTTTTAGATAAGTCTCTGAAAGATCAAATGAACAAGCGGTTTCACCACATTATGTATGCCTCGTTGTGTACCTGCAAAACACTGGGCATATGTCTAGCACTGGGGCATCATACTGCAGATATGTAGCACATGTAACACCCAGATCATTATCCTGACACCATGCCAATCAGTCCTAACACGAACCTTTTAATGCTCAGCGCCAAGCAAGATAGCTACTAGTCATCATCAGCAGCAGCAGTCTCTTGACCTAGTGTGGTCGTTGAGGCACTATGCTGATGAACATCTGACCAGTTCCCTCCACTTGTCTCGATCATGTTCCAATACCTGTATCGTGGCAAAACATTTCCTGGTCCATTCTGTTATGTTGTCAGTCCACTTTTTTCTGTCTACCTCTCCTTCTGCCAACCTGGATGCTGCTAGTACCATTTCTTTGGTATGACTCACTGGGGTTCAAACCCATGAAATCCTGCATCCATGATGGATGCTCTAACCACATAGGTTACCTGAGCAGTCAGCCAACAGCACAAGCCATGTGCATGTAACTTTACCATTACAATGGGTTGTGTATGTAAGTCATTTGGAGCTATTGTTTTTATGTTTGATGCTAATGGGTTTGGGATGTAGCAGTGATTAAAGTGACTAAAACTGCTCCACATAATTTGGGTGATAAACTTGTTTAAACAGGTGTATATGATGGTTGATTTAGCAGGCATTGGTGGTCTTTTGTATCCTTGAAATAGGTTGATAAATTAACAACTTTATAAATTATTGTTTAACCTGGATTAACTCTTTCAGCCCCAGCACAGTTATCAGTATCACTGCTACTCTACCCTAGCAACACTATGCTGTGTCTAGCTGTTTGTGACCCAGAGTGTTTTACCTGTTTGGAAATTTTTTTAAACATCATGCACATGCATTCACACTTACCTTAATTTCTCTTCTTATATCCAATAGTAATCCATGAAATTTTCACCAGTTATTCCATTTGAATTTGTCTACACAGTGATATATATTTTTCCTATTTGTCCAAGTCACTTTTCAATATGTGAATGAATGTTCATATCACTGCACTTTGATCTTAGCTTGTGTTTGAAAGATATTAGCTCATAATTGTTAATCTATATATTATTGAACAATCAATAATATGGTAATTAAATCTTTATTTTTGTCTTCAATGCATTATATGTACAATTGTTGCTTAGTCCAGGTTAAATAATATTCAGTTGGTATAGACAGCCAAGCACCAAACAATGTACTGGGGGAAACAAATTTTCAAAGCTATTTTTAATGGAGTTTGATCCAAAATGGGGTTTATTCACTGATTAAAACATGTGCAGGTATTACACTTAATAAGGTAATTCTTATTATATATATGATATTATTTAAAGCTTAACACAGTAAACCCCCCCGCCAAACAGCTAGGCAGTCCCCAACAGCATACTTGCAGAGGTCACTTCGAGCAGTGTTAGCCTTACCAGTGCCTGTATCCCTGAGACTTGCTGAGAATACTTGGCTTGCAGATTTTTTTGGAGGGAGCTACTGATAATAAATGTTATTTTATTATTTATGTTCCTTTAATTAAGCTAAAGTTTGGCACAGCAGTTCTCAATAATTACGTTTTAAAAAATGGTGTAAATTTCATGCTACATGCGGAAAAAAACTGATGCATAAAGATAAAATAATTTTCTATCCAGTTTGTTTCTCTTGCCATGAAATAATCCATAAAAATCCATGATGAATTCACACTGAATAATTAACACTATCAACACATGAAATTGAATTCACTCCATGTTTTGTACAAAGAAAATCCACTTACCATCTCTATTGCAAACTTAACCTTGTGTCAGGCCCGCACCTAGGAAATTCTGGGCCCCAGGCAGCTGACAGAGTTCGGGCCCCTTTCGTGTTTCAAATATGTGTGTATATGTGCCTATCTAGCTCGGGCCCCTGACAAGTGCCATGGTTGCCCCCCCAGCCCCAAGGTGAGGGCCTGCTTGTGTGAATGTTTCATCAGTCTGTCAAGTAAAAATTCTACTTCCAGCAGCTGATTATCATAATTTTCTTCATTTTCTTATCTAAATATTTCCACCATTTTTGCCACTGTTAATGAAAGTTTTTTTCTTTGTTCAGCAATGTTTACTCTATGTAAGCTAACATTTTATTGGTTAAACTGCCTGACTAATTAGGAAATGGCTTAAAATCAACCAATTGTTTGTGCCGATTTAACTCTTCGTGAGGGATACAGGCATAGACAAATACTGCCACTCAAACTTGGCGTCCTGGATTCCTGGATACAAGCTAGGTAAAGTGAGCCACTTTATTGAGGCACTTGGGAAATGAGGGAAGTCAAGTATTATGGGTCATCAAGGCAGCAGGGGTTCATGTGTTGAAGCATTTATTGTTAAAACTTTAAGAGAATTTGATGGTTTCGCTTTGAAAGGCATGCCGTTCCAGACAAGTCATTGTTCCAACACTGTTGTATATTAGGTTCAGATAGAGATTTCTAGCTTCAAAAATAATGTAATGCATGATTAGATTGAGCCACATATGGCAGACTCTGGGGAAGTAGAATAATACTTGCACACTCTCTTGCATTTTGCAGAAGGTGAGTAATACAGGCACGAATTGTGATTGCTTAGTTGTTAGTATTTCAGGCATGTCAGAGTTTGCATCAGATCAGCCTGGGTTGGCTACTGTGGTGTGTCCCTTGGCAAGGCACTTTAATGACCTCATTACTAAATAACCTATTTGTGCTAATAGACAGCATGTTAAGCTACCATATACACTCACCCATAAGTTGAGTCAAACTGCAGACAGTATAGATTCCGATATGCCCAAGCATAATGTGCCTGCAGATTAGGATCTATGTTGTTTGTTCTTTTGATTACTCCAAACTGCACTGAGCCAGATCTGCCAGTACATTATGCAATGGCTGATCTGGTTTTGTGCAGTTTACAGTTGGACTGGACTTGTATTTGAGTGTAGTTGGTATATAAGCTTATAGCAGCCATATTGTAATCAATAATTGAATCAGTTTCCACTTTAATTCCTTGAGCAATGGGTAGGCGAATTTGAAAAAGAATTTGCAAATGGAATGAAGTCCCTTGATGTGATGGTTTGGACTGACTGGATAAAGGTCATTATGAACCAAAAAAGAAAAAAAAAACAGACATTGTTTAATAATAAATTTCACTTCTGTTGCACCAAGCTTAACATGTGGTATTGATTGAAAAGAAGAAAAAAAATTGGTTGATTTAGAAAAGGAAAATGCCAAGATCAAGGTTAGCATGTCCACCAACCCTAATGGGTATTGTGTGTATTGTTTGTGATATATTAGAAATAAAGTTCTAAGAATTATCATCTTTTGGATGGGGTGACAGCTCAAATCTAAATGTTGGCAATAGAAGAGAATAATAGCTGAAATTAAAAAGGTGGTGTCATAACATAGTTCTAATGTAATTCATATTTATTTGCAGTTTGAAACGTTTGAGGAGATGTGTGAAACGTCCAACTATCATAGTTCCAGTGAGTAGAAAGAGGATTGAATCCTTTTACTGTTTTGTCCTTTATATATATATATATATATATATATATATATATATATATATATATATATATATATAAAATTCTTTTTTTGTGCCAGGAAATGTTGCTTTTTATTCTTTAAATTTTATACTTTAAAAGTTGTGTTTGGGCATGTCTGCAAAGTCATTGGACACATCAGATTACTAAAATAGAGCTTATTTCATTTTAGCACATTAATACTGGATATATTTCATCATGTAGTAGCAAGACGTGATATTTTAAGGAGTTCTTAATCCACCATAAATAATCACCTTTATGTAAACATCTCATTCCTTTATTGACCTACATTTCAACTTTAACATTAAGTTAATTGTTTTGTTTCTTTCTTATAGGATGTGCATCACTTCAAAAAAGAAGAGGTTGGTAAACATTTTAAAAAATTTAAATCTCAACATGCTAATTTTTAAGAATAGGCATACATTTTTTTTAAGATGAAATCTTCACTGGTCACATATAAAAGCATATACATTTGTGCAGCATTACTAAATTTCCACCATTCTGTCTTATTAAGTCATTAGCAACATTTGGGATGAATTTCATAGCACCTCCACCTGCAGAGGGGGCTGAGTGGGGATGGGCTAACTGTGTGTGTGTGTGTGTGTGTGTGTGTGTGTGTGCGTGCGTGTGCGTGTATATATATATATATATATATATATATATATATATATATATAAATTAGTCATACATTCTTACTTAAGTGTCGGCATTTAACTCTAACTCTGACTTTTTTTAGTATACTGAATAAATGCTATATCTGGAATGATGAAGTTTGGTGAAGGGATAAATACTACAACCGTATCGCACAATTAGAGCATTGCAACACACAGTTCATGCTCGACAAACTTTGGTTCTGGTTTGTTTTAATAGTAGTAATCTGTTGCTGTCATTATTGTATTGCTTACATCTCAAAGATGCAAGTCTCTCTGTCCATGTTCATAATTTTATCCCCCCCCCCCATTAGGTGGAATATTCCAGAAACCTATAACAGAATGAACATTATTGGTCCATGCAGAATACACAACTCCTTTTTTCCTTGTATGCTATGCAAAGTACACATTAGAATCTCTCGTGGATAATTGCCATCATTTTGTGCACTTAAGTCATTTTGGAGCATTTTTATATATAAAAAAATTCATATTCAGTGAGTGATAATCCTGTCAGTTATTGCAAATTTTAGTTTTATTTTAGGTCTAGATACATTTCAGGTGTTAATTGGGCCTTGTAGAAGTGCTCAACCAAACTTGTCCTACAGGTGTTAAGTGCTCAACCAAACTTGTCCTACAGGTGTTAAGTGCTCAACCAAAGCTGTCTCTTGGGTGTTAAATAGACCTTGTAGAAGTGCTCAGCTAAACTTTTCCCACAGTTGTTAATTGGGCTTATAGAAGTACTCTACCGAAATTGCCCCATTCCTTTCATTGTAAAATTGCAATATAATAATTTCCATGGCAGTGTGAAATAAATATTTGTATAATGCTTATCATTTTAGTATGAAATGTTGCAGAGTATGGGGAAATGTGTGCATGAACATGCCTTTTGGTTAATTACTCCAGCTTGCATGAAATGTATACACATGGATGGTTGTCTATATCGCTGTCTGTGGTCTGATGAAATTCAGACCTTGCCAAGGTCCTTTGTCCTCATCTCCTCTATCCAAATCTGCACTAGTCTTGCTAATTCTTACACTTTTGACCCCCCCTTTATTGTTTGTCCATCCAGGAATGCGATCAAAGTACATTACAGTTTCATCCATGTTAATGATCATATTGTCGCAAATTGGATCTCTTGTGGCCTTCATGAATTCATCATGTGATTTTATTTTCTCCAAATCTTCTGAGTGATGCTGGGTCATCAATGTTTGCTCATGAAGCACTATATTGTGTCACTTTAAAAACTGTTCCTTTGTTTCAATTTATTTTCAAAATTTCCTTGAATACCTTTGAAAGGAACCAAAGTTAGCTTCCATATCTTGGCTGTCTGTATATTCAAAAATAAAAATCGGCACACCTAAAAGAATCCATAGTCTGCTTACGAGGTCAGCTTGCTTTGCAATAAAAAAAAAACCTTTGTAATGATGTCATTTAAAAATATAATCTTTGTCTTTGATATCCTGTCAGTAAGTTTAAAGAAGTTTACTGCTGGCTGCCAGTTCTGTCTATTCACCACTAGGGCTTCTATGTGCTTGGCATCTGTAGTTATAATTAATATAAAGGAGCATTGATGTCTGCGGGTAAATAGTAATTATATTTTTGTAACCCATGTTTGCGAAAACATTGTCACTTGCACTCAAATGAATGTGTTTTCAAATAATGATTTTTATTTGTGAGATACTTTCATACAATAGATCTAGATATAATTCAGTCTTGGCATTTTATTTATCTATTTTAATGCAATGTGCAGTGAGGGGGAGTGGGCGAGCACAAATGCAATACAAATTTATTTCATTTCTAAAGTCTTGGGACATATGACCAACATGAAAAAACGTTTCACCGTACGTTCTTGGACAGGAATTTTTATTTTATTTTATCGTGTTCCAATATATTAAATATTACTGTTCTTTGATTGGACAATGTTCAATAGTCACCAGTCTTCCAGCACCAGTTACAAGTCAGTTGATTCCCATCATCTGATTAAGAACAAGGATCAAATTGATACCCCACCCATGTAAAAGTGCTCAACCAAAAGTGTCCCATATAGGGATAGGGAGCCGTCACATTCCCATCCAACTCGATGACGGGATCAGATAGGCACTCCATAGTGATCATGTTGAACCATTCACAACATAAGAAGAAGACACCAGACATAAATATTTGTATGATATATGACAGGTTTCATTTTTGAATCAGTGACACTGTAGAAATTTCAATGTAATTCCTAATGTGCCAGGGTGGTGCTTAAATATGTCAGAGTGATGCAAACCCAACCACCATTAATTTTTTCAGAACAGTAGGGGTTACTAATATTTAAAGCATTTACCGATATAGTTGATTTTTTTTGTTAACGATTATTGTCTTGTGTGTGAAGTGTGATTCCATTTTAAAGTCTCAAGGTTGATTTATATGTCTTTTGTCCAAAATGCTAAACTTTGACATGATATCTAGTGTTTAGTCATTACATGTTGGACACTCAATCATATCAATGAGAAAAGATCATTTTCATTACTCACAAAAATGAAGATCTTCAGGGAAGTATGAACAACAGTAAACAATCGTTAAGCCCCTACTATGTGCAGAGATGAACATTAATTAAATTTGTATCATCCTCAAACCCTCCAATGAGAGCAAGAACCTCTATATACAGCCTGATACTGTACTTCACAATTGAACATAAAGTGACAGAAGTAATTCAGGATGTGAAATCGTAAATACCAATGACTGAATTCTTACTTATTTTGTAATGGATTTTAAAGACAAATTATTTTATATTTGCTTTATTGGTGTGGTCTGTCTCAGAATAACATCATTTGACAGACCCCCATTTGTCTAACAAAAGTAAATATATTTTATTTCTGTATGTATTCCCACGAGAGGTGTGTGTGTGTGTGTGTGTGTGTGTGTGCGTGCGTGCGTGCGTGCTTTTTTACTTTTTTAGTTTATGTTTTTCATTTAATTTTGAATTTTTATTTGGGTTTACACACCGCCCTACTCTAGTGCTTTTTTCCCCTCCCTTACCTAGGCTTTTTCAGGAGTTAATTTTTTTCAGTGATCCTTGCCAATATATTGATATTGTCCAATGTGTGATATGTGTTATTTGCTATGTGTTTGTGTGCTATGCCCAATATATATGTGTCGACTGGCACATTGTATCAAATTTTTCTTTCAGTTCTTATTTATATTATTGACGGTTCAAGCATTTTAGTGCAGAAAAAGTTTTGAAGATGTTTGTTATCCACTACAAGTTCTTTTTAACTGTGCCGAAAAATAAATAAATAAATAAAATTAAAATAAAAAATAACAATAATAATAAAATAATAATAATATTAAAAAAATAATGAAATATAAAATACTCACATTTATGTATATATACATACATTCATATACATATACACACACACACACATATATATATATATATATATATATATATATATATATATATATATATATATATATATATATATATTAAATACCATTGTATTTCATTTAATTGATGCATTAAATTAAGTTAATTTATAAACATATCTTCTCTTCTTATTTTCATTATATCGTTAATTTATGTGATTAATTTAGTAATATATATATTTATCTTCTATTTCATTTGTGTAGAGTAGTTGCATGTTATTGAAAGTTTCATATTTGTTGACAATTAAATATTTTATATCTCTGCTCTCAATTTTTATATTTCTACAGTTTAAAATCATGTTTTTTTTAATCTGTATGTTGTTGACATAGTCTACAGTGAGGTAGATGAGCTATAATATGCCTGCTTGAAGCTGCTTCTCCCGTTAGCCAGGTTTCGTGCAGGAACAAAAACACTCTACCTTGCACTGATGGTGATTTTATCTGTGCATATCTTTTCCAAATTGTTATCCAGTTTAAATTTGGGTTTTTATATTCGACCCTATGTTTGTCGGAGTAAATTATTTCCATTAATTTATCGTATATTTTTATATCATGACTCCATATATTTAAATTGTCCCTATATTTATAAATTAATTCTGATATTCTTCTACATACATACCGTATATATATATATATATATATATATATATATATATATACATATATATAAATGTATATGGCCTTCCACTGTATTAATGTGTATGCCTGCTATAGAGTTATGTGTCACCACTAGAACTCGTGTAAAACCTTCCATGGGTAGAAAATAGAGTCCATTAAAGGGCAAGGAGATCAGTTATAAACAATCACCATTTCACATTTTAATTGGCTGTAAATATTAGGGTGATGTATTAAGTCCTGGAAAATTGTTATTTGGGTGCCCATTATACTAATTTGCATAGGTAAAGTTCATGAAGTGGAACAACCGTATTCATTTTAAGTTAGAGGTAATTCAGAGAGATGGATATTAAAGAACAAATGTTATTATACTTTATTGTCGTGAAGCAAAATGTTAAGCCATTTGGATTAAAGATTATTGGCAAGTTAGTAAACAGCACAAAATTTTTCTCCATATATAAAATGCAAATCATGATTGTTTCAATCATCAGAATAGGTTTCAGGTGTGATTTATAGGCAAAATCTATACACATTTTTCCTGTGATTATGGAAGTGATAAGCTATCAGTGAAGCAAGCAAAGCTGAATTTCATAACGCCTATTTAATGGGGTTGAACTGTGTAAGACCCCCATTAAACTTAAAATATTATGCCCCCCCCCCCCCCCCAATCGCCCAGTGGATTGGTCAGATCCAAAAGTGGTGTATATTAATTTTTTTATACAGAGACAGGCTTATTTTCTGGTCAGATTGCATCATATACAGTTCTGAAAAGTTATGGTCATCAAGAACAATTAAGTTCCAACCATGATTCATGCAGGAATGAAATGAACACAATTTACACCAGGATTCTATTTAAGCCTAGTTTTTACATTCAATGGATTTTAAACATAGAAGCTTGTCTGTATGATTGTATTTAATGTCATTGTAGTTTTGATATGTGATTGTTTGCACATATATGTATGGTGTTGATAATTGAGAATGCTAAGCATACCATTTTCCCCCACTGCTGCCGTGGCCTAATGGTTAGAGCATCCGCCTGGGATGCAGAAAGTGGCAGGTTCAAACCCTGACTGAGTCATCCCAAAGACTTAAAAAAATGTTACTAACAGCTGCCTGGCTAGGCGCTCAGCTTTAAGAGGTTAATGTTAGGACTGGTCAGCCTATGATCATTTGCACTGACCCACCCCACCCCTACTTGGAACATCAAAATACACTTTCTGAATCAGAAAAGACCCCAACACACTCTGGGAATATGGCAAGTATGCTTAGGTCCCATCACAACACCTGTTGGGGCATGTGGTTTCCTGTCTGTCTGTCACACCTTTGTCAGCTTTGTGTTTTAAGGTATTTCAGGTGAAGAGGCATCTGTGTTTCATGAATACATTTCTCACAATTTTTTGGGGGGGCCATTTACTCCATCATCCAATGTCCTAAACTGATTCAAGTGGATGGATAGGATTGCTGTATCATCTCAGCTATCAAAGATGGATTGATATTTGAATAGAGATAAGTAACAAGTAAATGTAAATATTTATTCACAGGTGCATGCAGGGTTAGATGACATTTACATTGAAGTGGATGGTCAGAATAAAATTGGACCAAAGGCTAGTGAGGTATTTTTGAGTTTGATTAGCTTAGTACATGTCCAAGTCTCCAATTGATTGTACATCTTTTATAAAAAAAATAATTAAAGTAACTATTTTATATACATTATTACATGTGTTGTAGAGGGTGCCAAGTTGTCTAAAGCACTCACCATTACAGATCACTGCCATCTCACCTCTGTCTGCATGGGTTCGAGTCATGGGCTCAGCCAATGTGGGTGTGTGAGAAAGCTTGCCAGTAGCTTCTTGTGGGTCAGTGATTCTTTCCAGGGCATTCTTAGGTTCTTCCTCCACCATTAATACTGGACACATTGTATAGCCTCACTTATGCTGAAAAATGGCATTAAACCCTACAACAACAAAAACAATAATACCATGTGTTGTATTCAAATCTACACTGTGATCTGTTGTGTCCATGTATTATATATCTGTCTCTCATTTGGTTCTCCTTGAGTTTTGTCATAAGGGGATGATGATCTTGTTTCATGAGGATATGTAGATGACAAAAGGAAGGCGGTTCTTGAATGTAGCCAATCAGAAGTGGGTGAGGCAGAAGTCTCATTTTTGCCATCAAATACTTCACCCAGTCACAATAATTAGGAATTAACTTCTGCTACTTTCAGAATTCGGCACCCTTAGAAAGACTCGAGATCCAGAAACCCTAGAAAGACCAAACAAAATTTGAAATAAAGTACCAATGGGAATTTATGTTTCTGAAACAGTTGCCTTCACACATGTTTCCATGACAATACAAGATGGCTGTCCATATACTGTGTGTTCTTCTGGTGCATGTAGCTCCATATCAATATACCTCCCGAAAAACTGTTGGATTTCTTTTGATTTTTTCATGCTGTTTTATACTTTTGGTGCTTACATAAAATAGTAATGTTACATAGTGAGCACCATTGAATAATTTGACATTTTCATGTTATAATTTCATTGTATTAATTGGTG
Organism: Unio pictorum; assembly: GCA_030141615.1. Lineage (NCBI taxonomy): Eukaryota > Metazoa > Mollusca > Bivalvia > Unionida > Unionidae > Unio > Unio pictorum. The sequence goes on along the minus strand of JARLTB010000360.1, from coordinate 2,509,161 downwards.
TACAGTTTGCATATGTTATGGTTCATTACATAATGTTCTTTTTAGCTTAAGCAGTCATGATCACATCTGAGTGAGAGTTGATAATTCATGCATGAGTAGTGTAACCCAACTTGGCTGACCATGGGAATCCTGATTGAGAGGTCCAAAGTGGAAATAACAGTGGGTATAGATACCAGTGCACACATTTGGGGTGCCTAACTTTTGCTGATCTTCACTTCCATCAGTGACACGTGGAAGCTGCGCGAGACTGTATACATTAACAGTAATGAAATAATGGCTGTGATCAATGTCTTTCTGATAACATTAACTATGAGGCAAAATGATCCTCATTAGGTTCGACAACCCATTGGTGGTGCCCAATCACCAAATCACGTGACCTGTGTGTTCTGATTTAGCATCTTCATGGTTGGTGTGACAATCTCAATATCAACATAAAAATCAGAAGCATTTCTGGCAGACTCTTTATCTAGAAGAGGTAAAGTCCTTCACATGGAATGGTCAACAGTCGTCACTTGGATTTGTAGACTAAGGGGGCATATGATGATCGAGTTCTTTGCGACAAGGTAGAATCACAAGCTACCCACCTCACCTCGCCAGTTCCAGACCCAAAAGATTAGGCCATGGATGCACTGTCAATCATTATGGAGAGGTTGTTAGGCACTTGGCTCCCATACCATGATGCTGATACCCAGAAGTGACAAGGTTAGAATGATAAAATTCTGATAGCCTCCTCAAAAAGTTCCGGTATATACATTCTAGTGATAGATTTGCCGAGGAAGATTCCAGTGAACTCAAATCTTCTCCAGCAACCATGGTTATGTGCGGTCCTTCCTTTCTTCAGCATGCTTGGTTCTCGTATCATGACAATCTTGCAAGATGAACATTTAAAACCTTTGATTGTGGAGATAATCACAAGAGAAAGCAGGCCCTCCACTCAGAAGGCCTATAAGGGAAAGTGGCATGTTTTAAAGAAATGGTGCCATACCAACAACATTGTCCGTCTGCGTGCCTCAACCCTTTAATTGGCTGACTTTAAGGAGAAACAGTTGGCCACAATCGCTATCAAAGGCTACTGCCTGATGATATTGGACACATTCTGGCATCATTTCAGACATGATTTGAGCATGATATAGACCTATTAGTCCTTGTTGGACTCTATCAATCAAAACCCCTCACTTTATTTCCAAATGAAACCAGCTCTGGGTTTTAACATGGCTTGATTCAAATCGATTCGAACCTCTAGCCCACACTTTGCTAAAGTCACTACCATCGAAGTCATGTTTCCAGATAGCAATAGCTTCAGCATGCAGCGAGCCCTTTATGTCAACCTGAACTCTCTTCAGTTCAGATCAGAGGCTTTGGTGGTTCTTTTGTCAAAACCATGCTTTGTAGCCCAAGAAAGGTTACCATCTGTCAGTAACCCAAGAGAGATCACTCGCTCACTCTCTTCCAGACAGGTTGAGAACAGCAGTCAAGCAAGATCATGTTTGTGCACTCAAGCACTACTTGAAACACACAGAGACAAGTTGTGGCACACGCAAATGTCTCTTCCTTCTGGTGTGAGCCAGAAGACAAGATATCACCCCTCAAGCTCTTTCTTTGTGGATTGTGCACTCAGTGTACTCTGATGTCTCAATAGATGAGAGTTGCATCATGAAAATTACTGCTCAGAAGCTTTTGAAAAATCTTTGAGCTTCAAAGTTAAATGCACCAATTTGATAAAAGATATAATAGAAGCTAATATCTGGCATTTGGAGTAAACCTTCTTGAGCCGTCATCACAGATTTAGCATTGAATCTGGTAGGTCAAGTGGCAGCAGCACAAACAGCCACCAGGTCCATCTAGATCAAACATCACAGCCTGTTGGCTTCGCTCAATTCCCAGATGAAATTGTGTAGGTACGATCTTACTATTCATGGTCTTAACCATATGTTAGGGTCACAGGTCAAGGAGAATGAGTTAATCATTCACATGGGGAATCCAGCTGTTCTTCCTTAGAATAATACCTGAGGTAGAGGTTGGATGCTTAGGATCCCCCATCTCCTATTAATCTCCAAAAATAATGTGATTGGGGAACGTATTCGTAGGAGAAAGAGTTTTAATTAAATTATGATTTTCCAAGAATACTTACTCAATTACATTATTTAAAAACCCTCCCAACAACCCTGCCATGTGAGTATCTCGCTCAGCTAACAACTAACGACACTTGGTAGTGTCAGTGGGAAGTAATGGGCAATAGTTCAAAATAAACGAAAGAGATGATTTTCATCATTTAGTAGGCTGGATTCTTGAGGTAGCAAGCTAATATTCCTTATGCAATGTGATTGTTAGGGCATAACCGATTAGCATTTTTCTACCGATTTCCGATTCCGGATTTTGAGCATGAAATTTTTCCGATTCCGGATACGATTCAATTAATCGGAAATGCTAAATCCGTGTTTTTTTTCTAAAAAATTTCATCCCTCGTTTCCGGGTTTATGGCATCTGGTTTTGCCGTGTCTAGCATGTTACTTAGTACTTTACCATATCCGGCTTCATTTTCGGTTTTTACCCGCCAGTTCAAATAGATTGTCTCACAGCGTGGTTGTGTTGACCATACTGGACTTTTCTGACTTCTTATTTAACTTTATTAACGCACTATCGAATGACACGCAGTGTTAGACACGGTGCTATAGAAATTCATCTTTATTATTTTTATTATCCGAATCGGTCGTTCCTGCCTTGTCCGACTCCGATTAATCGGAAGTTCATACTATCCGGTGGAATCCGATTTCCGGATCAAAAGTCGGTTATGCCCTAGTGATTGTGCAAGTATTCTCAGAGAAACATAATTTACTTAAATATTTGCTATCATTTCATACCTGCCAGCTCTTACAATTTTGCCATAAGTCTTAAAGTACGGATTTATGGGATGTTAGCAAAAACTATGAAAAAATGATTGTTGCTGAAAAATCTGGATAAGTGGTTCATCCTTGTTTTATTTGGATCCGGGTTTCATCTTAGAATTAGTAAAATTAATCAGTGAACCAGACTAAATTTTGCTTTAAACTGCACCTATTTGTTCATGTGAAACACCTGGTTGATCAAACTGTTGATTATAGAATTTTTAAAAATGGCATCCAGAAAGTGATACATGTTTAAAATGAAAAGAAAAATAACTTTTTAGAAATCAACACAGAAGAATAAAAAGATTCTTGTGAATAAAAGCTGGAAAGGACACGATTACATTTATTGGGCATCACATGCCAATTTGAGTATGTCTCGTGATGGGAGAAATTGTTGCTGTCATCATGTGAAATGGAAAAGAATTTCCAAGAAATATGTTAAGTTGAGAGATAGCAACAAGCCATTGAACTGCATAGGGTTTGGAACTAGAGCTTGTGCAACTGTACTAGTGGTAAATAAAGTCTGTGTACTTTGCAAACTTTTCAGTTGAACATAATGTTTGTCATCATTGTGTTTTATCTTAGAATGAGTAAAATTAGTCTGTGAGCCAGCTCCACCCCAAACCGGATGCTTTTAATTATGTTTTCCAGCTTTATCATAGCAGTTATTAATATTTTGTTACACTTATTGAAAACTGGTCAATCTTGTGGCGAAAAAATCAAATGCCTTACTGAGATGGAACTCGTCAGGGTTGGCAGGTCTGTCATTGGCTATCACAGAACTTTTACAAATTTGAACCGATAAAGTTATCCTTATAAGAAATATCAATGACTTTTTGTTATTTTCATATGACATCCATCAGTTAAATGTGATAGTACAACAATACTATCATTGGTTTGTTGTTTGTAGTTTTTCATGCATAGAACTTGTACACTTTGGGTCAACAGGTCGTGCCACAGACCACTTTAACTTATTTATATTAATGTGCCATTTTTACAAAACAATAGCACTTGGCTTGAAATAATCATGATCCATTGTTTACAACATGCAAGAATTACAGTTATTTCTTTTTTGTTTTTTTTTTAAATAAAGCAGCAGATGTAGCCAGATTCTGTTGAGATAATTATTTAGATTTTTATAAAACTTAAGAGGACACAAATAAATATGTGAAGAAATTGAATGTGTTAACAATATTGCAAAAGAGCAGGGTTATTTTTTTGTTAATGCAAAAAAATTAAGGGAGAAAAATAATCTATGTTGGTGTTTGCACTCAGAAAAAGAAATAGCTGAGTGGACAACCAAATAATGTAACCCCATGACTGGGATTTCCTTGTCTCTGTACAAACTACAACATGGATTCTTTTATTCTCAGTCAATATTATTGGTAGAGTCACATAATATGTTAGGTAAATGTTGCATGATAGTACAACAGCCATCATTGAAAAAAATTCACCTTTGCATTTAGCTTAGATTTGTCTTGACTAGGTTTGTGTTAAACTCTGTTTCTTTTACACTATTGCTTGCAGAGTCATCTAACTTGAGATAAAGGCACTTCACAAAGTGTACTACTTACTTCATTCAAAATTAGGTCACACTGACCTATATATCCCACCACAATAACCTGATGCGTCATCAAGAGTACCATACCTGAAAGACAAACCAGAACACTGTGACCTATATTTCACATGGAACAGCTGCAAAAACTTTTGTGCTCAGCTCAGTTCCTCAGACACTGTTGCCTGCAGTCATGTAACAAGGTATTAAGTACATACATCATGATGGATTTAGTCCGAACTAGATCACTGTGATGTATATTTTATGCTCCAGTGGCCTGCATTAACCTTTTCATTGCACTCTGCTTTTTATACACTGTTACTGCCGAGTAATATAACTTAATAAATAGGAGCTGAGTACCTCACATGATATCAAAGATAGGTCACTGTGACATACAGTTTATACTCGGCAGTCATGTACACCCATGTTTTTGCGAGTTTCTTGGAGCCCTTTACTTGTGTAATTATCAAACCAGATTTGATGAAATAGTCTAATAAGTATAGAAGTGCAGAATCACAATGTAAAAAAAGATAAAAGTAACTGACCAACATCTGCCATATGGTATGTCTTCATAAAATTATATTGATCATGTTGAAACTTTTTTCTGAATTCATATGTAAAGTGAGATTTGCTGTCTTGTTGCAGTTTTATTTTTGTTTGCTGTGTTATCTGTTTTTAATTATAAATTTCTTTACTAGTTTTGTTTATTGCTATAATAAGAACATATTGCATTTTTTCTTTCATTAATTTCAACAGATAAATAATAAGAATGATGGCTTAGATGCTGATAGTGGCACAGGGGGAAGTGTGGAGTCCAGTTGCAATGCAGATGGTAATAATAATAATAATAACAATAATAATAATATTAATAGTCTCCTTCATTGCTCTGTTTTAACCTGCTGTGAATACCACTATTATTTATTCTAATTGGTAAAATTTTAATATTTGGTAATCGACTTTTGAATTACAGTTGCTATTTGCTCTCATTGAGGTATAATCATGTTTAATTTTTCTTCTTTCTTTCTTTTGAACTGTCATACATTTGAATTTTATATTATAATTTCATTGGATTGTCATATTCATAATAGCAATAGACATAGGATTACTTTGAACTTGGCAGCATTTATGTATTCACTCACCACCTTAAAGATTATTACATGCCCTGCATGGAGGCAGGGTTGTATAGTAATCCATATGTCTGTACATCTGTCTCTGTCCTTCCATCCTGCAGTCTTTGATGGATTACAATCAAACTTGGTAAATTCCATATTTATCACATTAAGATGTGCACGTTTACAAATTACTTTGCTTTCACAATTTTTGTTAGAGTTTTTGCTATTTTTGTCATATATCTTAATGCAGAGTGATAATCTTGTAACCACAACCTATCCCAGTTTTTGATGGATTGTGTTGAAATTTGCTCACTACCCAGAGATATTCATGGTGACAAATTACTTCGCTTTTATGATTTTATTTAAATTTCTGCCATTTTTTGTCTTACTGCTTAGGACAGTGTAAAACATAATGACGTTAGTGTAACTAGTCCTGTAGGTTTTTGTAGGATTACAATGACATTGGGTCTTTATTATTGTCAGCACATGAAAATGTGCATATTGGCAAATGATGGATACTGCATTTCGGCTGAGGATGCACGTGTCAGCCAATTACTTTGCTCACTTAATTTATGTTCAAGTTTTTATTCTTTTTGTCTTACAGCATACTGTATAAGATGTTCATTTTAGTGCAAATACAGAGATGCCCATCATCTTAAATATTGATTGTCCCCATCAGTGAGTGTATTGTGATAGGTTACCCTCAACAGATTAATGATGAATTGTACATTTCAATGAATGTTTAAATTGGATGGGTGAACCATATGCTGTCTTCTTTCCATGCAAGACTTTGACTGTAGTGGCTTATCAAGGTAATTCAATGGATGAACCGTTTGTTCCACATGGCTGTCACTGCAAGCTTACTTAAAGCCTATGACTTGTAAAGAGTAAAATCTGGTTTCTAATGGTGGACAATGATAATAGCTTCTTGAGCAGATTTTTGGGACAGATTTAAAATAAAATAAAAACAATGTTAATCTCCAGGCTTATGTCATCTAATTATAGTACCGTTACTTTGATATCGTGGAAAAGAATATATTTTTGTTGTTTTATGGCATTTATGCTTTGTCGCAATAGTTGGGTTGGTAGATAGATTAGGAAAGTACCATCTGTGTAGTGCAAATTAGAAGTCATACTTTTAAATTTTAGAAAGATTTAAAGTTGGAATGGTGAAAGAGAAAAAAATTGCAGAAATAAACTTTAATTAGGTAACAGACACAAATTTTCAACATCAGAGCCACTATAGTATGAACTTGCTTATGCATGACAATTAATGATTACAATGGCTTCCGGATACTAATAAAATCTTCATCAATGTGACCTATGTAATTGTTAATTACTCTATGCTTTTTATTTGGTGGGTAGGGTTGGCACTACCAATATGATTTCAAGAGAAGTCATTAAGCTCTGGACGTAAATACAGTAATAAAGATGGGATTAGAGTAACTTGTGTGGTAGTAATTTTTCTCTCTAAAGGACTACTTTATTATACAAGATTTCTTTCACTGATTGACACAACATAATTAAACTCTCACATTTGATCTGTCAGCAACAAGATTATGTAAAACAGACATAACCAACATATATTTATGTCAATGACTTCTTATATATATGTCAAAACAGACATAACCATCATATATTTATATCAATGACTTCTTATATATGTCAAAACAGACATAACCAACATATATTTATGTCAATGACTTCTTATATATGTCAAAACAGACATAACCAACATATATTTATGTCAATGACTTCTTATATATGTCAAAACAGACATAACCAACATATACTTATGTCAATGACTTCTTATAGATGTCAAAACAGATATAACCAACATATACTTATATCAATGACTTCTTATATATGTCAAAACAGACATAACCAACATATATTTATATCAATGACTTCTTATATATATGTCAAAACAGACATAACCAACATATATTTATGTCAATGACTTCTTATATATATGTCAAAACAGACATAACCATCATATATTTATGTCATTGACTTCTTATATATGTCAAAACAGACATAACCAACATATATTTATGTCAATGACTTCTTATATACCGTATTTTCGCGCATATATCCCGCGGGTTATACCAGATTTTACAAACCCCGCAGGGGGGGGGGGGTGCGGGCTATATCACAATTTTTTTACACATAATGATATTTCAACATATTGTTTGAAAAACGTAACTACATAACATATATTGTTCTAGTTTTGTTTTGCTAGGGTTGGATATTATGGCTACTACGGTGACTTTACAACAACTTTACGGTATCGGGACCAAATCAACATTTCGGGATAAAAACTTAAAATTTCGTATCCGTCACGTTTTCACAATCAATATTTTCTGTTTTCAATCGAAATAACTACGGTACCTAATTTTACCGCTGGGCCACGATCCACTGCTTCAGGTCAGCTTCAAGGTGAGGCCACTTTGCTTTAGGTCCGCGACGAGCACGTTTTCGTGGATTCATCTTCTCCAACGTTCCTTTTTCTTTTCTCCAACCTCGGATTACACTCTCATCAATATCAAATTTTGTGCCTGTGGCTCTATTGCCATGCACTTCAGCATACGCAATGGCAGTTAGCTTAAAGTCGGCTGTGTAAGACTTTCGTTTCGGCATTTTTTAAATTAAACAGAAAGAAATTATTTAAACTCGAATCTACACTTCACAAGAATACAAGATTATTTAAAAATGTCCGTGTTTATGTAGCCTGTAGTTGAGGCACAGCTCCTACGCACACAAGCACTGTGTACCGTGTTTTTCCTGACTTTTATTGAGCAAAGGTCGTCGGCTTACTTTGATGATGGCGCCGCTAAAGGCTCCAGTTGAAGGGTGAAACAAATACCTGTATGTTATTGCTGCGGCAACTTCAGATAATTGTAGAACATTGAAACAGATTTGTTTTATTTGTTTAGTATATATCAGTGCTTCAAAGGTAATCAGTTCTCTTTGAAGTGTCAGCAAACGTATTTTTTCTTCTTCCATCTAGTATTTGTTTTTAAATTAGTGTCATCTGCTTGACTGTACTCATTTTACGTTTCCGCCTTCTGCGGATTCGGATTTTGACTAGTCAGTTGCATAAAGTAATAAGGCCAGATATCATCATTAGCGGATTATGATATAACAGTGCACTGTTAGTGTGGTTTGCCAGTATGAGACAAGGACTTGTTATTTTAACAATATATTCCAGTACATTGTTTCCTGTCATGGTGCCTTTGATTTTCTCTACTCCAAACGCAAGACTGTATATACGGTTTTTATCAGCCAAAATTGGTGTCGCCACAAATATCACCAGATGGTATATTTTGTCACCAAAACGGAAAACAGAATCCCAGTTTGCTACATCAGTGAAGCCCCGTGATCCTGTAATTGATTTCATTTCCGATTGTAGCTGTATAAATATATCTATGGTTGCGGGTTATACAAAGGTGCAGGTTATGCCAACGAATTTTTACACAAAACCCCAAAACCCGCGGGCTATATGAGGGTGCGGATTATCTGCGTGTGCGGGATATATGCGCGAAAATATGGTATATGTCAAAACAGACATAACCATCATATATTTATATCAATGACTTCTTATATATGTCAAAACAGACATAACCAACATATATTTATGTCAATGACTTCTTATATATGTCAAAACAGACATAACCAACATATATTTGTCAATGACTTCTTATATATATGTCAAAACAGACATAACCAACATATATTTATGTCAATGACTTCTTTTTATATATGTCAAAACAGACATAACCAACATATATTTATATCAATGACTTCTTATATATGTCAAAACAGACATAACCAACATATATTTATGTCACTTCTTATATATATGTCAAAACAGACATAACCAACATATATTTATGTCAATGACTTCTTATATATATGTCAAAACAGACATAACCAACATATATTTATGTCAATGACTTCTTATATATATGTCAAAACAGACATAACCAACATATATTTATATCAACGACTTCTTATATATGTCAAATCAGATATAACCAACATGTATTTATATCCCTGACTTCTTATATTTTGTTGTATCATACATTCTGTTCAAATTGTCATCTTAATTCAATGTCTATTGTACACGTAAAAGGTGCAAAATATATTTTTGGGGCCATACTTATTAAATGTAAAATGATTTCTGTCTCTTTGATTCACAATTTGTAGTGTCAGTTTCCATTGTTCTTGATCAGAATGTGGTATGATTAACTCTAGACTATTTGGCTGTATTTTTGTACCTTCCTTCTGTTACTAGAGTTTTGAAAAGATAAGATTTTGATGGAGTTAAATTTGTTAAAAGTTGAATGTCTAATAAATGGGTGTTCAATATATTTTTTTCTCCAACATAATTCTAAAGCCTTTGTCTAAGTCAAAGACTTTTCCTGATGTAATGTCACAGATCATGGCATAGATTATATTGTACTTGCCTTTTTGGCACTGTCATTATTGCACTAAAAAACTTGTTGTTATGTGGTTAATTGGTATTTCTTCATATTTATTAAATTTCAGTTAGAGCATATTGTGGACAAATTTGATACATTTATAGAAGCTTGGAACCTTTGAACCAATCTTTCAAGTGCAATGTGTGCTGCTGTAGATCCTGTTATGCAGATTGCATTAAATATTGACCTTGACAAGCATACACAAGTACAGTAATTGCATTAAATACTGAACTCAACAAGCATACACAAGTACAGTAATTGCATTACATACTGAACTCAACAAGCATACACAAGTACAGTAATTGCATTAAATACTGAACTCAACAAGCATACACAAGTACAGTAATTGCACTAAATACTGAACTCATCAAGCATACATAAGTAGTAATTGCACTAAATACTGAACTCAATAGGCATACACAAGTACAGTAATTGCACTAAATACTGAACTCAACAAGCATACACAAGTACAGTAATTGCACTAAATACTGAACTCAATAGGCATACACAAGTACAGTAATTGCACTAAATACTGAACTTAACAAGCATACACAAGTACAGTAATTGCATTAAATACTGAACTCAACAAGCATACACAAGTACAGTAATTGCATTAAATACTGAACTCGACAAGCATACACAAGTACAGTAATTGCACTAAATACTGAACTCGTCAAGCATACATAAGTACAGTAATTGCACTAAATACTGAACTCAATAGGCATACACAAGTACAGTAATTGCACTAAATACTGAACTCAACAAGCATACACAAGTACAGTAATTGAACTAAATACTCTGAACAAACATACACAAGTACAGTAATTGCTCTAAATACTGAACTCTGCAAGCATACATAAGTACAGTAATTGCACTAAATACTCTGAACAAGCATGTATGAGCACAGTAATTGCAGTAAATACCCAGATCACCAAGCATGCATGAGTACATAAATTACACTATATACTTAGATCAACAAGCAAGCAGGAGTACAGTAATTGCACTAAATACTTAAATCAGTGATTAATCTACAATTTCATCCCAATGAGTCACAGGACTCGCATATATTCAAATAATGAGTCCCGCTCAAATGTAATGAGTACAATGTTTCTGCAACCACATTGAGTTACATTAATATACATATCAAAAGGGAAAACTGAGTGAAAACGATCACATATTTAATGAGCAGTCTCTTGTCGTATGTCTCTGATACATACTTTATATGTTTGGATTGACTAAAAAAGCATACACATTGTAAACTTTTGCGCTAATATTTTGAATCGGAAACTGTTATAATTAGAATGGTATTAATTTGACAACTTAAAATGTTTGTGGTGTTTATTCATTATCAAATTAAATGAAATTTAAAATACAAGGAATTTTGGTAAAGATGCATCTTTCATTGTGCACATTTTTCTATCTTTTTCGTAACATATAACAGCAAAACAGAATCATGTTCTGAATTAAATGTATGTCAAATTATCGCAAAATAACTAATCATGCAATTTTCTACCATTTTATCAGAATAAATTTATTTGTAACAAATACATTCAATATGAGAATATCTCTTGTTTTGCTTGAGAATTAAGTTTTTGAGACCAAGCGTACAGCTCTACTATACTCCTTTCTTTCTCCGGTTTTTACAACCATTATAACTTCGGAATACATTTATCTTGTTCACAAAATGTTCCAAATTTTTCTATAAAACATATTATATAAGAATTGTCAAAATATATGTTACAAATAAATACATGTCAGTTGTATTTTAAAATTGGGCTGAATTGACTTTGGTTGGGCCGATTTGTCTTATTTTCGGTCCAAGTTGGGCTGAATTGTCTATAAGCCGTTTTTAACCACTTCGGCTGAAACTGTTGAATTTTTGGTAATTTATGTATTACGCTGGAGGCAGAGCACACGTTTGCATCCTGAACATCAGATGACGAAACCAAATGCTGCTGATCAGTGGAATTTGAATCATTAAACAAAAAATCCAATGTCCTTTGCTTAGGGTCAATTTTCATCATCTTCTTTGGTGACATTTTAACAGGAAACATGAGGGGAACTGATGACATCCCATAATAGTATACTGTTAAGGAGTGAGTACCACATGACCGGTGCAGAGATAATATTTGCCTTGTGAAAAGAAAGTTCTGTTAAACAAAATTCACAGTAAGCACCATGTTGGTCCTTTAAAATTTATTGTGTCCAAAGGAATGCACATATGAACAACTAATGAGTCCCAACCATTTTTTGTGCGTGGTGGACGCGGGATGCAGGGGTAGATTAATCATTGTTAAATGAACAGTATTGCAGTAATTAGAATAAATACTCGGATCAGCATTCAAGTACAGTGCTTTATGTTTACAAGTGGAGTAGAGATCCTGAAACTATAATAGCTCTTGATATAACAACTTGTAACAAAAAATAAAACATAATTACACACAACCATGTTTTATTCCAGTTAGCCATTTTTAAAAATGTAATAATAATGTGACAACAAGCTAGCTAAAAGATATGTAACATCTAATTAATGGGGATTTCTGATAAAGTTGATTGGTAACATGTTATTTGATTTGGCCACCAAATAAGTCTTGGAGGATGATTAAAGTTGGTAGATGTTGCCATTATTTTTTTCTCCTTAGTTTGGGTCTAGGCATCAGATATTTTTATTCTAAAGGTGTCGTGTGCTGACACTGACACAAACCATGTGATTGTGAGGGACTGAGTTAACGTCCGGTACAGTCCCAAGGACAGTTGTTCCAGTGATCGGTTTTTCTTTATTAGTCCAGGAAGTAAGCTTATGCCCCTTTTGTTTTGTGGCTATAGAGTGTTTAAATAATTATGAAAACATAATGACCAAACAAGCGTAGTCTGATCTATTAATTGTTCAACAAACGACAACAAAAAAAACCAATATATAAACTGGAACCTTCGATTGGACTAATCAGCATATTTATCGACTGTGCAAGAAAGTCTGTAGACTACACGTAGTGACCTTTAAATTTTATTTCATTACTTTATTTGGCAGTTTATTGAATATGCAAATAAAAGACAAAAGGTGATCTATTGATATATGAGAACTTCTTAGACAGATGTTTAGTCCTTCAGTTATGTGATGATCCTAACTTGGATGTCTGACAAAAAAATACAGGGCCTTGGGATCACTGGAGTGGAAATACTGTTTAGCAGGTTTTAATAATTAACGATCAAAGTTAGACACTAAGTCATTTTTGCCTCATTTTATATGAAGTGTTTTGTATTTCTAGACATCGAGGAAACGAAGTATGTGGCCCCTGAAAGGAGGGATTCTGGAACTAGTTCCGGAAGATCAGCCAGCTACAACAGACTTGTACAAACCACATCCACATCCAGTGGATATTTGAACAAAGCCTATGAGCAGTCTCTTTATGACAGGACGAATTCAGATTGTTTGATGAAGTTTGCAAGGGATATAATAACTGATACTAAAATCAATACAACACAAGAATGTCCCCAAGTTTTCAGGGTAACTGCAGCTTCAGGTTCTGCTAGAAATTCATCCGATCAGAGCTATGTTGTGGCAACATTACAAGAGTGGAGAAATTCCAGTGAATATCTTCATGACATGGATCTTGACAGGTTAAAACTTGCTCAAAAGGAGACACTAAAACCATGCACTGACAACCCTATTACTACTTTGCCATTAAAGTCTCCTACAGCTTTACAAGTCAAACTGAATACTGATTGGAAGGAGCACAGTGTGCATAGCGGGCTTGAGCCACAATCTATGGCAGAAAAAATGACCATCAAAGTTGTGCCAAATCCATATGATGGCAGTTATGTACAGGCTACACTTGAAGAGAAGGAAACAGACAAGAAGGATGAGGAGGAGGTCAAGGTGGAGGAGTTTGAGGGGCAGGAGGGAATGGAAACTTCATGGGAGGAAAACAGGGGTTCAAACCACCATCTTGATAGTTCAGATGATGCACTGGTTGATCGTACAATAGAGTATCTGCTTGATTCAGGAAGCACATCAGTGGTAGGCTATGTGAAACCCATTGAAACAAATCTTGCAAGTGGTGCATTCTGCGTAAGTGATACATCTTCAGGCTTAAGCGAAACTTTAATGCCGATTTATATCAAACCCGCAGAGGTCCCTTTAGCCCATAATCAGTACCTCAGCGGAATGGATTTATCCAATGATGAAGTTGCCAAGATTGAAGAATTTCCTTGGGACATGAAATCTGGAGAGCCTCAAGAATCCAGCAAATGCCAAAGACAATCTTTTCAAAACAATGCTGCTTCATATATTCAAGAGACTCCAGGAATAAGTAATTTCAAAAGCCATTCAAGCGATGAGACTAGTTCTGAGTGTCTTTTAAGAGATGAAAGGCCTACAAGTGTTAATTCTAAATACCAATCAAAAGACAGGACATTAGCAGTAAATGCATATACTAGTGGATGCAATTTCAACTCCAAGGAAGAAAGTCATTCATGTCTGAATGAGTTTCATTTAGAAAATGAGATTAGTTTGAGAGGGGGTACTCCTGAACTGACTGAAACCATGTGTTATATGCAAAAGCAGACCTGTGGAATGATGAATTCAGAGTCCGAACTAAGTGACGAGACTTCTGTGTGAGTCACTTCTTTGTACCAATATAGAGATGAGACATACATTCTGATCCAAAGAAGTTACTCGGGCAGGAATAATTCCAGATCTTGAGGAGGATACAATGTAATCCCTTTTGGAATAGATTTGAATGTAGATTCAGGTCAGAAACGTATAGCATTTGTTTCAGTGACAAGTGAAGAAAATAGCTCATGTCCTTGAGGTATAGAAATCATTGAGAGTTAGATGTTCATACAGTAAAACTTGTCTTGAGAGACCACTGCAATGAGAGACCACCTGTTTTGAGAGACCAGCATTTCCATGCACAGACTTACTGATTTTATAGTATTATGACCTGTTATGAGAGACTACCTTTCTTGAGAGACCATTATTTTTTGGCAGAAGGGGTGGTCTTTCAGGACAGGTTCTACTGTAATAACCATGTCATGAATGTTTAATTGCATGATGGAAAATTGTTTTTTTAGGGGTTTGAAAAAGAGAAAGATTAGTTTTACAAATTTGTGCTATTTTATAGTCAATATTTTATTATACTTCTTTGGCAGTGTAAGTAAGTAGTACAGTAAGTAATTAGTAATTAGTATTAGTATGTATATGACTAGTACAAGTAGTACAATATATAACTAGTATGAATAGTAGACTATACAGTTATTTTCATCATCATATTTGTGTGCTCAGGTACTCGTAGCAAATAAATACTTGTTTGAGTTTTTTTTCTTGACATTTCAAGTTTTTCACAATGTACATTTATTTCAATAAATATCTCTCATTTGATGCTCATTGAACTAAAGCTTTGTCCCCCAAAAATTATGTTTATCACATGAGGCTCTAATTTGTAATAGTTGTTGCTGGACATTTATTTCCAAAAATGGACCTGGCATCCTGATATTTGGGAAATTTAATATTAAAACATTTAAAAGTTGTAAGAAAGAAGACAGCATTTAAGATATTTAATTCTTAAATGTACTGGAAATTGCCATTTTTGATTACAGATTAAGTTGGTTTCAGTAACCTCCTTCCATGATCCAATAGTTTTTGCTCAAAACTATTTTTTATAAACATTTTATAAAATGATTTTTCATTAAAAAACCTGTCACTCAACAATTGATTTTATACTAATGTATTGAAATATGAATGATACCCAGCAAGAAGGATACAGATAACATTAATTGACAAGCAAAAACTGTTCTTTAGCTTTCACTCAACAATAGATTTTATACTAATGTATTTAAAAATGAATGATTGCCAGCAAGAATGATACAGATAACATTTAATTGACAAGCATTTCTGTTTAAAGTTGACAATACAGTTGAAATTTATGTCACCATACAAGTGCTGGAAGATAATAATAAGGTTTACTTTGTTGTTAGTATCTTTGTTCTTTTTCAGGCTTAGGTTACATGCATTTTGCTATAAAGGTTTGATGTATGCTGATGGCCATAACATAGAAAGCACATTGTGGGAGGGATCAGTGTAAATATTTTTGTACAGACCCATTGACAATCATTACATTATAGAGTCTTGATTAGTCTTGAAGAAAGGTTTTCACACCTTTTATTGCCTTGTGCTTTGTGGCTATGGAGTGTTTAATGGGGGGGGGGGTATGTACAATCAAACAATGGCAAGGGATAATTATGGGTACCTTATATCTGATATGCCAAGTCTGAGGACCTGTGTAGCTCATGTCTATACATTTTAGGACATGTTTTATCGAAAGATGTAGTAGTTGATATTTTATTTCAAGATGTTCATTGTGGTACATCTATTTCAGTACAAGCTATGCATGTTTTTAATCATAACTGTATATCCATTGCATTTAGTTGCATCTAGCAGGTTTATTTTGTATTGTACCAAAACCTTTTCAAAATCAGAACCAGCCTTCTCATTTGCTGAAGAAGCCAGTTCAGATACTTATACTTTTACAGATTTTACAATTGTGGTGCCCACTTTGACAGCTCCAATATTTTTTTGCTATAATTTTGCATCGACTTGCACTTGTATGTTTGATCCAACTACTTTAGAAGATAGTGAGGGGTGCTTCATTTAAATGTACAGGATACCCATGGATGGAAGTGTTAGGAAAAAGTGTTTTTAATATAAAATGTATGCCATGTCATTGTACTCCGATTGGTCAAGAGTTTACATGAAATTAGGAAAGATTATAAATTAAATCTATGGCTGACTGCTCCTCATTAGAGTACCATCCTTGGGTCTCAAGTATGTTTTAATGGAACATCCCTGTGAAAGCTGAGCTGCTACTGCTATAGTATGCATCATTTATGTTTTTGTTTTTTCATAAACACAAAATGAAGCATTATTCATTTAAATGTTTCATAGCAAATTTTGGGTTGGAAATATGAACCAACAGTGATTTATAGTTGCATTCTGTAAGTAAAATGAATCTGCTCTCATTGATTTTGAATCTAACTTTTTGAATGTTCTTCATAGAGTTGCAGATTTGATTTCAGTTGTCAAACCAATATTGTAGAAACAAAATATAAAAATTAAGCGATTGATTTTTCTCTTGGCTGCATTGAAGTAAAAAAAAAACAAACAACTATGCAATCCTATTTAGAAGAAGTGCTGTCTTTATCTTTCACAGAATGATACTATCAGAGTGCTTTCATTTTTACTTGGTCATAAACAACAGAATGGTACAGTCGCTCCCTGAATGTCAGGAGGTTGTATAATGTCAGATGCACCTAAACCTTCTTTAAAAGATTGTAATTCCATGTAATAACCTGTACTATTTTTTAAATATGAATTCTGTATGGCTTGTAGTACTTTGTACATATTTTCTCATGCTTTTGGCTAATATGCAGATATCAGCCAGCTGAATGATCTTGGGACTGTTTGTTAAAAAATACACTTGAAAGAAATGGTTAGTTGTTGTGAGTTTAACACCATTTTTCAGTACATGATAGGCCATACATGGCAGCCAATTTAACTGGTGGACAAAACCTGGAAAAATCCCAGTAAGAACCACTTCCCCACAGGAAACTACTGGCCAGCTTTCTCACATACATTAGCTGAGCCTGAGACTCAGACCCACCTGGACAGAGGTGAGATGGCAGTGATTGGTAAAGTCAAGTGCTTTAGATCACTTGGCCATCTGACCTGACATGGGTATTAGGGTTTAAACTTGTGCCTTCAAACATTCTTCTGCAAGTCAGTCAATTACTGCAGATATTCTGAAATTTTATCAGGTAAATTGCAGAGACATCACAATTGTGACTTTTCATATGTCATTGTTTTCATACATGTCCCAGATGTTCTCAGCCGAAAAACTGTTGGAATAAATCTTCCAGTTGTTTGCTCTTCTCCACAGGTTAATGATTACAAGGGATAATTAGTACTTAAGGTTTTTTTTATTTAATGATGATTTTAATGGAACTTCAGATTTTGTGAAAATGAAGTCAATCATCTTATGTAGTGCTGTTAGAAGTGTACAATGCATTTCTTAATATATATGTATTGTATATGTGACATTATTCTCATAAAATTTTAGTCATTCATTTAAAAAAAATGAAACATTTTTCAAGTTTTGTTAAATAATTCTCATTGTTACTAATATTTTGACAATAAGTTTTTATTTGTTGCTGTCCTGCTTTCCAGTATTTGTTTCAACAATTCAAGTTTTATAACAAAAGATTCACTGGTAAAGTATAACTAATTTGTTCATTATTGTTTAATTTACATTCAATATTGGTTCGAGCATCTGCCTCAGTTGCAGGTTCGATCCCAAGATGAGTCATACCAATGGCTTATAAAAATGGTACGTACAACAGACAACTAGGTACTCAGCATTAAGAGGTTAGTGTTAGGACTGGTCAGCCTAGTGTCAGGATAATGTGACTGGGTGGGACATCATGCTGCATGTCTGTGGCATGATGCTCCAGTGCTAGACATCACTATAAACTGCCACACTGCAAAAATCTTATCAATATGACCGATTTTTTTTTAAAAAGCTGCATCCAAAATCCTAATCACACATGCACACACACACACACACATACAATATTATGTAGCTAAATATACTTCTCAAGTTGTTCTTCCTTAGTGTAGCAAGAATATAATACAACACCGTCTACCTACCTAGATGACACACTTGCCAAGCTCTTTGATATTCTGTTGTGATAATAAAGATATTTTTTGGACAATATTCAGGAATATTTATATTTATTTTTCATACATGAATTATCTGGATATAAATAAAAGTGTTTAGTGTCCAGATATTTGGGTTAAGGATGGTAGTTAAAATTTCACACATTAACTTCATAATTGGATTTCGACCAGATTTGATATGGAGTTTTATTTTGATGATACCTTGGCTGCATTTGATTGCTTTCTTCATCATGTAGCTGAGTTTTAACCAGTTTTAATGTTGAGCCAGACCTGTCAAAGGTAACCTCAAGATTATTTTGCACATGGTCATAAAAAGAAGACTCGCAAACCTGAAAAATGTAAATCCCAGCTCAGTACCGGCAGTAGTACTAAATGCAGTTCAGAAATGTTGCAACTATTCTCCAGGCTATATTACAAAAGTTAAAATCCTAGTCCTGTTTGGTTCAAAGCAAACATTTGTCCTTGTATTAAAAAATGGTAATAAAACAACACAAGAAACTAACTGCCCTGTTTCACTTGCAAATACATGCATTTTATTAAAAAAATTGAAACGTGCTTGAGCATTGAAATTTAACATAGCTCTTGAAGAAGTTATATAAAACTACATTTAATAAAAATTGGAGACAAGATCTTTAAACTGAAGTCATACTGGTCTTCGGCAAGGGTTTTGATAGTGTAAATAACTTGAGCTACCTTATTAAAGTTACAACAACTTACAATTTAAAAAAATGATAAATTGGATTAAAGCTATATATATATATATATATATATATATATATATATATATATATATATATATATATATATGCTGTGTGAGAGAGAGTGAGTGTGTGATTTGTAATGTAGCTTTAACAATTTTTCAGTCATATTGCTACTATGTCTGCATTGAGGCAGTTTATAGTGATGTCTAACACTGGGGCATCATGCCTCAGACATGTAGCATGATGTCCCATTCAGTCACATTATCCTGACATCAGGCCGACCAGTCCTAACACCTAACTTCTTAATGCTGAGCACCAAGCGAGGCAGCTGTTAGTACCATTTTTATAAGTTATTGGTATGACTCTGCCGGGAATTGAACCCATGACCTTCTGCTTCCATGGCGGACACTCTGGCCACTAGAGTGATGAGAGAGAGAACTTAAATATTCAACAGATGAAATATGGATAAAAACTGACCATGGTGTCAATCCCTTCAAAAATTCATTTATTTATGGAGAAACAAATTTTTGATGTTCTTGGTTGCCAAGAGTATAAAAAAAAATATGTGGTTACTTCCCATAGGAATATTTGTTTTTAAACATATCTTGCATAATAAATACATTCTTATTCATTAAATAAATATATGTAACTCAAGTTGTTTCAATAATGTTTTGTTCATCATGATAATTGTAATGATTTATAAGTAGACATTAGAGAGCTTTCTGTTAGATTATTTGTTTTTTCTTACAATGTTGTGTATAAAAATACTCTGACCAAGGCAGTTATTTTGAAATATTCTGATCATAAAAGTCGAGCATAAGCTCCACAAATCAGATGCAATACTTGTTTTACATTATTTAAATTTTGCATGCTAGATGTAACAAAGATTATACAGTCCTGATAGTTCTTAGAAACAATTTTTTAAATTTTTTTATCCCAGAGCTCCAGCTGGAGTTTGGTCATGAAGAAATTTTACAAAATATGGCAGCTGATTGTATCAGCAAGCATACTTTGCTGTTTAGGCTTTCACAGCATGGAAATGAAAGCTAGATAACAAAAATCATGCAAGGGAAATTTCCTTGTTGTGGGGAGTTTGTCAGTAGTATAAATTGAGTTATACCTTGAATACATTACATGTAGAATGGATGTTTCATCTCAGTTTAATAATTGATGTAACGAGTTGGTGTACAGCTTTTATGCAGTGTACAGTTTTTATGCATTGTACAGTTTTTGTGTCCCAATGCTTGCTGGAGTTGCATATTCATTTGGCCCTGTATATGCCATTACATACTCCAATTGCAAAGTGCACAGACCCAGATCTGTCATCTAATGCACTGGCAGATCTGGGTGTCTGCATTATATTAGGAGTAATCAGAAGAACAAACAACATACCCTGGTCTGCAATTGCATTAGGCAATGGCAGATCCGGATCTTTGTTGTAAGCAAGTATATCCTGTTTTTAGATCCTTCTATCCACCCATCCCAAGAAGCTTGTTAGCAAAATTGTGCACAAAAAGACCCTATTAACACAGAGAATGAAATTTGGCTAACGTATTTGTATACATACAATGACAACCAAATAATTTTTTCAGGAAATTAAAACAATCTTAATTGCTTTTTAGACTTAAGACTTCTTTAGAATAAAGCTAAAAACACCAGGAAGATTAATGAATTTTTATGATTGCTATAATAGATGACATCAGCATTACAAACAATTCCATATTCTTTACATCGGGGTAGGTGGGGTTTTATATTAACCATCTGGTATATCTGGCACACACTTTCATTAGTGCAACTAGTCCCATAATTTTGACAAGTTATTGCCCTTTTCTAGTTGCTGCAGAATGCAAGATTCATTTGAATATAACTTGTCCTAACCGTTTTTAATTGATTGCAACAAAATTGTGTAAATATTATGGTTATCATATGAAGATGCAAATATCAACAAATCAATTTCATTATTAGATCTCAGCAAATTGATTGCTATATGTATGTAAATAAATCCATCCACATAAATAAATATGCAGTGGGATTTTTTTCCTCATTCCCAAAACATGGTTTGACTCGGAAACCTACTTTGTTTTAAGCTCAGTGGAATTAAAATAACAAGTAAATTTCTCTTGGACTGATTTTCATGTATAGAGTCAGGGGCCAATTGATTCTGGCGACCATTTTTTGTGGGTTTTAAGGGCCCTTTTAACCCATTGCTGCAAAGGAATTTGGAGCCAAGTGTACTTTCCAAGAACACAGAGGCAGTCAACGTAGGCTGGTATCAAACCCAAGACTTTTAGATTACAAATCAAAAGTTCCATCACCTGAGCTACTGTGGCTATTGATTTTTAGGCTTAGTGCTGAAATATCAAGGTCACTGGGGCCATCATTGCAATTTGTTTTGGTTTCTGCTTAAGAAGTTTCCAGGATCCAATTTTGTCAGCAACACTTCCACAGAGGTACCTCCCTTTTGATTGTCAAGCCCAGACATCAGATGTTAAGGTCACAGGATTTAAAATTTTAATTTTGGATTCCAAATGATAAGTCTACTTTCTTCAAACTTCCAACACCCACCTTTTATCAACTGCGTATTTCCATTAAATCTGAGAAAGGGTAGCTACATATCAAGTCTGCAGTTGATAATCTAAAACTGCAAATGGAAAGCTATGTTAATTTTACATTTGTAATAGCTATGGTTACTTGGGGAGGGGGTGTCAACCATTAAGATGGTTATTTTCTTTTGCAGGTGCGCTTAAAAGTTTGTGAAATCAGCCACACCTATTACATGATCAGATGATTTTTTTAAACTATTATAATTGGATGAAATCATATCTTATATCAGGATATTATGGTTTAAAGTAGTGGGTGGGTGTGACTTTAATACTGTTCATTAACTCCTGTTTCTTTGTAATAACAAAATTCTTGTAAATTTTAAGATAATTTTATGAAAGAGTGACCATTGTACTAGACGTGTTTTATTCCTTGCCAATTTTGGAACTGTGGCAGCTCACTTGGTGGATTATAAGACTCTTGATCAAAGATTCACAAATTCAGTACCCACCTATTCTAGCCCAGGTCGACTGCCTAAGTGATCTTGGGAAATATACTAGCTCCCATTTCTTTAGCACGTGTTCAAAGTGCCATTAAAAGGCACACAAAAATATGTCCATGATGTCATGGATCATTGGTGTTCCAACATTTAAACCCCAAAATAAAAGTTAGGGTATAACAGAGAATGTCAGATCCATAACTTCACTTCTTGGGTTCTTGTTTTGACTAAAGTATACATCATTTTTTTGAATAAAATATAGATTGCATTACTTAATGAATCTTTTACCCATACATTTTTTACTCTGGGGTGTACACTGAATTTATACTTGTCAACATGAAATACATTTTTTTTAAATGCTTATATTTAAATGTACCTAAGAGTGAATATTGGATACGTTTATGATTAATTATTGTTATATCAGACCGTAAATATAGAATTAAGAGCAAGAAAATAGTCTGTAATGAAAATCAAGCTTGAATATACATGTATTAACAATTTGTCACTGAGTGCTAAATATTCCATGTCACTTACAATCACATGTAATATATTCTCATTAGCATTTCAGTACTCTCTCATTATAATACTGTCCATGTGAGATCCATTTCTCATTAGCACTAATGTACTCATTATAAGATTGTCCATGGGGGATCCATTTCTCATTAGCACTAATGTACTCATTATAAGATTGTCCATGGGGGATTCGTTTCTCATTAGCACTAATGTACTCATTATAAGATTGTCCATGGGGGATTCGTTTCTCATTAGCACTAATGTACTCATTATAAGATTGTCCATGGGGGATTCGTTTCTCATTAGCACTAATGTAGTCATTATAACACTGTCCATGGGAGATTCATTTCTCATTAGCAATAATGTACTCATTATAACATAACTGTCCATGGGAGATTCATTTCTCATTACAAGTAATGTACTCATTATAACATAACTGTCCATGGGAGATTCATTTCTCATTACAAGTAATGTACTCATTATAACATAACTGTCCATGGGAGAGTCATTTCTCATGAGCAGTAATGTACTCATTATAACATAAATGTCCATGGGAGATTCATTTCTCATTAGCAGTAATGTACTCATTATAACACTATCCATGTTAGATTCATTTCTCATTAGTAGCAATGTACTCATTATAACTATCCATGGGATTCATTTTCCATTAGCAATAATGCACTCGTAACACTATCCATGGGAGATTCATTTCTCATTAGTAATAATGTACTCGTAACACTATCCATGGGAGATTCTTGTTAGCAGTATGGTAGTCCATCATTATCTTGCTGTACTGCCTTATAGTGAGACTGCCTTATAACAAAGTACAGTACATATAATTTTACTTCTGTTTAGTGAAATGGGATTAATAACATTCTCACTTTGAAACAAGAAGTTGTTATAATGAAGGGCATTATGGCATGGTATACCTAACTCAGACATATCATAAACACGTGATGTATATCTAATGAAAACTTGAAAATAAATGCTCCACATATTCTTTTTTTTTTCTTTTGTATTTTTAATAATCACAGAATGCTGCATGTTAGCAAGTGAAATTCTTCAAATAGAAGTTCTTATCAAGTATGACCCTGTAAAGTTCCTAATTGATTAACTGTATACCATTTTGTAAGATGGAATGATCACGGTTATTACACAGGACAGAATCATGTGCACCAAGTGTAAATGAATAATTTCCTTTGCACTTCTTATTTACTAAAATCTTTATTTTCTTTAATTCAGAAACATCCTTATAGTTAATATTTTCTGTAAAACATATCTTGATAATAAAATACTTAATACCTAATTCATCAGTACCTTGGTTTTTCCCAAAGTGATTGGATTAAAATGGCCAAGTAGTAGTATACTTTTAGAGGAGACTCTTGCCACATCTGTTCTTCCATTCATCCCACAATCTTGTTAGTACATCTAGTTGGAATTTAATTTTCATTTTGATTGCTGCAACACACTAAATATTTTTTGTAATAATATTCCTGTCATTTTTCAAGAGTTATTGGCCTTTTTTTTTTCTTCAGCCCAATGCATTACAGAAATTCATGCTCTAACATAGTCAGTGTTTGATAGCCATCAGGAACAAGTGCATGTTCAATCATGTTTAGTCCATTATAGAATATTGTAAATTGACTAATATTGATATTTTCCCAGAGTGTTTACATATGGTATTTTTTTTATTTATAAAGGTAAATGAATAACATCACCTATATATCTATTTGCAAATTAGTGTCTTGGAAGTTTAGGTTCATAAGGACAGTACAACTGTTTTAATAGTCTATGACAGGCAATTTTTGAACTACACAGTGCTGGTTACACTGTATATGTATTCCCTACTGTATTATTTTTTCCTTGTCTCGCAACCGACCAGGACAACCCCTACAGTAGGAAATTACACCTGAATTGGGTGCTATATTTGTGCTATGTTCCAAAGAAAATGTATGTACACCATCATGGTTTAGAAGAATTATTTTGGAAAATTCTCAAATTTAAGGTCCTTACAATTTGTTTTCAACTAAAATTAAGGCATTTAATAAAAATAGACGAAGTTCCAGCTTGTATTGACTATAACAACATGAGATCGAACATTAGCTTGGATCCCTATCCATCAGCAGCTACTATTTTACAGTTATATTTGGCCACAGAAATGACGGGGGTACCAGTCAGAGTTAAAATTGGGACTGCTGCAGTCCCTATTCCTATAAACAGGACCTGATAGTTATTTGCACTGATCCCAGAAGAAAAAATAGCAGTATGAAGTTCAGTCAGCATAAATACTTGTGTTTAGTCCAGTCAGTATGGGGAACCATGATGGCTTATTGGCTTGCATGCCAGCAACTGAGAGTGGGGGATTGAATCCTACCAAAAGACCAGCTCTAGTAAGCTACCATGAACAATGCACTTTACTCAAATTGCCTTGGCACTAAATACCTAGTTGTGTTGCTATGCCTTGAAGCATGAAACAAATTTTATAACTAGTAGTATGAAGTCCAGTTGGGATAAATAGTTTTGTGAAGTCCAGTCAGTATAAATAGCAGTGTTGAGTCGTATGAACAGGACTAGTGATCCAATATAAACTGATGCAGCTACCAGGAAAGCTCCTCATTGTACACATCACTCAAATAAAGTGTATGGCTCACCACATGGTATTTAAGGATCTTTATGAAAAGGTCTTTGTTGTGTTACGTGCTTAGGCTCAAATAAGCAGCAACAAAGAAAGAAGTGAAAATAACAAGCCTGTAAAAATTTAACAAACAATTTAATGAGTGAAAATATTTTCATAAAAGAAAATAAATAAACTTATGGTTTTAGAGAATCAAGTCCAAAAATTAATCCAAAAAGAATTCACAATATAATCCACTAGTGGAATTGTAAAAGTCCTGATACTAAAATGTCCTAATAATTCCCGGTTTGAATCTTGACGATGTGATCCAAGATGGATGACTTCTTGTGATGAAGTCAGTTTTATTTTTATATTAATTCCAATGAGCACAAGTAACTTCTGGATAAATAACACAATAAATTCCTCTTGATCCCAAATGAATTGAAATAATTTACACTCAAACAATAACACACATCTTTATATTTTGGAGCCCAGATTTTGAAAGGGGTCACATGATTTTCTAGAAGGTCACAGAACGAACCCATGCTCGCAAAGTCACGTACAGTGGAACCCCGCTATAACGCGATGATCGGGGTCCATAAAATCGGATCGCGTTAAAAGCGGGGTCGCGTTAATGCGGGGTTTTACAATATTTAACTTTTTTCCGAGAACATATATGTGTATACATGTACAATGATCAAAAGTCGGCTTATCATCAGATGAATATTAACTGGAATGCATTAATTAAGATATATTCAAAATAATCGATGGCTAATATATTTATAGGTTATTACTGTGCATTAAAAACATTTACTAATTTTTATTTGTTTGAACGATAATACAGATTGACCGATAATACCAGACTATCGCTGTATCATGAAAAGTGTATCAACACCATATACTACCGTGCTGTCGTGGCATGTAGTTCATCCATCATGGATGTAATTTCATTGAAAATCGTACAGATTTAAAATATTCAATAATTTTGTAATAGTCTGAATTCGTCATGTAAAATATAGGATGAACAAAATATTGAAACCATTTACTTGCCGTCTGATATCGTACGGTCATTGCATGCAGCTATTCCCGGGTCTACATACGGTGTCTGTACAAATTTCATACCAAAAAATTTTATCATATGCGACAACTGCAAGAATAATTAACAATCAACGCATGATTTCAGCGTGCAAATAACTTTTTTTCTTCAGATTTTATGAACATCAAAAGAAACATGTGAAAACAACTTGCGTTTTTGAACTTGCTTTTCCATAACAGTAAAATATTTTTTTATATAATAAGCAAACAACGTACACAGATAAGGCTCGATAACTAAGTAATGAAGGCCTGCAATGGTTACGAATCACTTTTTATATAAAACAAAATTAAGCTGAACGGATGTACAATTTCATACCCTTTTAATTTACAGATAATAAAGTGGATATTATTTACTTTCAACTGTTTGTTGTTTGATCACACCGCCAAGCACAGCATACATGTTGGCGGCTTTCGTCCTTTGATGTTTATTAAATTGTGCGACTCTTGTATCAACCCTAGCTTTGTCTGCTGCTTGGCTGTGATTGCAGTTAAATAAGAAGCCCATGTCGGCTATTGTTTGAGCAACGACTGTATACAGAATTCATGGAAGACAATCACAAAGACGATTTACTGGCTTTACTCATGGATCCGTAATAAGTAACACTTCCGATAATGTTTACTTCAGCTTAACAATTCAAAAACCTAATGAAACCAGTTTTCTCTTCTAGAGTAGAATACGGAGCTTCACCACAACCTGTTCAAATTGATAAATTTCAGAAGCCATGCGTTGTACACACTATTTCTCGTACGTTATATATATCGTATTATTTTAGAATTCATACACGATCACTTCTCCAAAATCACTTAAAGAACCTGGATAAATTGTTAAGTTCCGATCGTTTATTATTAAAAGTCATACGCGAATTCTTCCACCAAATTATAATAAACGTTTTACACACTATTTCTCGTACGTTAAACAAATATTTTCACGGTCCGATAAAAATACACGTAAATGAATTTCAAATTTCAGGAACAATGCCACGATCATATTATTTTAAAAGTCACAACTAATCTCATGCCCCAAATGAAGTTAATGTTTTGTTTTTTTTACTTTTCTCCAAATTTTTTTTCTCCATGTGTGAATGAATATACGAAATTTCGGGAGCCATGCTACAACCGCGTTATATCCGAATTCGTGTTATGGCGGGGCGTGTTATAGCGGGGTTCCACTGTATACAGAATGATCTAGAAAGATGACCTTGGAATCAACCAATCATTTTTAAAGGAAAGCTCTAATGTCCTTGGAATCAACCAATCATTTTAGAAGCTTGTTTACACTCTGAAGCAAGGTCAGAAAATGAGGTTAACATCTGTTGTTTACTTGTAGAGTCTAGGTCAACCTGAATTTTCTAGAATAGATATCTCCCAATTAACGAATTTAAACCCAAAATGTCAAACTTGAATCTGACAAAAATAAATTATTTAAATCAAATATACATAATAGTTGTAAGTAACTGGTAACAGTGGGACAGTTTAGTGAATGCATTGTTAGTTTAAGATCTTTTTCTGAAAAGCAGCTGCAATTCTGCACAAGACCTAACGAGGTAATGAATTTATGATTTCCTACCACAGATTCAACAATGTTTCCCTCTGGCAGAACATATTGGTATCAATTATTGCTGACCACTGGTCGATTGGTTAAACAAAACCAAAGATATAACATCAATTCAAAATTATTTTATATATCAAACAATCTTTGGCATAATGGGGGCAAATCTTTTAACACCATACAGTGCCAGACAAGCCTGAATTTGCATGTGACAAATACATCTGGAAAAATGACTAGTAAATTTATAGTGCATATTGTTACAATTATTTAGGATGTGTAATACAGGGTATATAGGGAAACTGATAACCAAAACTTTGTAAGTCTGCTTGTAAGGATTGCCATGATGAATATAGTAGCCAATACATGTAAAGTAGGAAGCAGATATGAAGTATATGGGCATACTAACTAATGCACTTAACTCATTTGGCCCCGAATCCCCTCTGTACGCGTGATCCAGTTTAAGCATTCCATGGCTGATCCCGCCAGTAACTGCAGTTTGTTGACTGCATTCAGTGTCTAATCGAGTCTTCAATCATTTTAAATGTGTGTTAGATACATTATCTCGGATTGGTTACAAATGTTTTATTTCTCTCAAGAATCAGATCAATATTAACCAATCAGAAATGATTTTACTTTTCTTTGTGCAAATTTGAATTGTTCAGAATCAAAGGATTACTAATGGAGGGCAGTTTCACAACAAGTGATGAACAATCATCAATGACAAGTTTCTCGGATTGGATCTCGAAAATATTGAGCAAGCAGCGGAAATATATGTTTGGCAGTTGGATATTTTTGCAAGATTTAGATTCAGACATAAAAGTTTCTGAGATTAAATGGTCAGAAAAAGAGGATGCTGATAGCGATGATGATAAGAGTTCTTGCGAATCTAGAAGATTGGAGTGATCATCCTAATTTTGTAAATAGTGTATAAATAAGTTGTGAAAGACTTGGACAAATAGAAGAAAAAAATACATCACTGTGTCAACAAATTCATTTGGAATAATTTGTGAAAATATTGCAGATTTTTATTGGATATAAGAAGAGAAATTAAGGTACGAGTGAATGCATGTGCATGATGTTTACAAAATGTTTTAAACAGGTAAAAACTCGGAGGCACAAGCAGCTAGACACATTTGTGCTGCTGGGGTATATCAGCAATTATACTGATAACAGTGCTGGGGCTGAACAAGTTAAGTACTGACACCAAATTGGGAGTGGGGGGAATAAGCAAAGTTGTGAATGTATGAAACTTGCATCCACTAGTAAATGATTGCCTGTTTTGAATGCATATAGAAGAACCCATTTCAATTGTATAGAATAAAGGGATGGATCATAAAACTCAGCAAAAACGGCTTTCTGAAAGGGAAGTTCTAAATGTACCTAGACAATGTCCAAGGCCCTGACCAATAGAACTAAAAATGTGAGATGAATGATTTGGTTTGGTTTCACGTGTTTTACATCACACCTGAAAATTATATTGTTCTATGGCAAGTAGAATAATGAGCCTTGCCAAGGACACTCTAGTCACTGTAGCCAATCCAATAGTGCGAATTAAACCTTAACCCTTAAAGTGCTGCATTGTTTTGCAGTACAAGGTCCCTCAGTGCTGAATTGTTTCAGGGGAGAAAAGAAGAAAACTGCACAGTCACAGTCTTTACATTGCATGTATTTCATTAAATATACACAATTGATAGACAAACCCTATATAAAAAATGATGGTGCATGTCTATACTTTAAGATTAGCATCAAGATGTGTAAGTTTAACATATTTGCAGGTACAGGTGTAAATACAGGTAAAATGACAAGTTACAATTGTATTTCATCAGTATTTTTGTTTGTTTTTGATGGAAAAGTTCAAATATATCTAATAAATGTTATATTCTATAGTAGTTCAACCATGCACATGTTATGTCTGTCACAATGTTATATATAAATTGTGAAAATCACAGGTAAAGGAAGGGTGACACTTTTGCAAAAATCCACTCCATGAATGTCAGAGGTAAGTTTAAACCCTCCAGTCATCAATTAATGTTCATGAAAAACTATCACCTGTTATTTATTATAATATCATCAAACCGAGGTCCATATCTGGTGATTAAACCTCAGCAAAGGCTTTATTTTTGTTCAATCATTGGGCCGATTTTGTGTGAAGAGTCACCTTAATTGTTCTCATTGTCTGACAGGTGTAAATTGCTTGGAATAGCTTGAAATCTATCCCATACTTTTTTTTTTGCTGAAGTATGCAGTTGATATCACATCATCAATAGCCCATTAGGAATCAAGATCAGACATATGTACCAAACCCATTGTTTTAATCGATGCGGAAACGTTTTAGATGCTCAGGTGTGACAGGCCGCCATTTCTTCATGCAACTTTTTTCCTTCAAGTCTGCCCCATGAACTCTCTGGTCTGTATTACGATTTGTTTGATCTATTATCAGATGCAATAACTCGTCATCTAAGAAAATGTCTTCAATAGTCCGTACGTTCATTATTCACCTTTTTGACATTTAATTTTGAATTACCAATGAATGGGGGTTGACAGGCGCGCCAGCTTTTCATGTCAAGCGAGCATGTACATCCGACTCCAGTTCCACGTAAATTACTTAAAATCATTCATGGGTATATCCATAAATTCCTCGCTTGCTCCAATAATGTCATTTTTCTCAAATTATTCAAAATCATTATTAGCATCACTATCAGAAGCTAATATTTGTTGCAAGAAATCACCATCGTATTCAGCGTCGGCCATTTTAGCTTTGCACAACTATCATGTGTTTAAAAGCGAGCAATTGTAAAATTACATTGTTAATAGTATAGTAAAGTACTGCAGAATGCTTGTTCCGGGCTTTTTTAAACCAATCAAATATAGTTTTACAGGCATTTATGGCAAGATGAAGTTATAGAATGCGATTATTGTTGCTCACCTCGAAAGCGACTATAGTCGCGACAAGCACTACAGGACCAAAAACAACAGCGCGACTAGCACTTTAAGGGTTAAGGCCAACTAATACCTTTACCACGGAGTCGCAGTGGCTCATAAGATCAATAGACAGATAACTAACAAAACAAACTGAAGCAATGATGCATTGTGAAAAACTACAAGCCAGTGGTGAAGTTAAAGAAAGCTAAGATAAGCAATCAGATAATCTAAATTTAAAAAATGTTTCAATGTACTGAACACAATTTTACTTCATATATCATTATATTTTAATTTTTAATGTTTTTGTTCTGGTTCATTTCTACAAATGACAGAAATTCTTCTTTCTTTAGGTATCACTGTGCCCTTGAAAACTGACTTTTCCTCTGGCAGTACCTCATGTTTATAGTCATACCTTGCAACATCCCTAGAACAAAAAAAAAAATGCAGAATGACTTTTACAGAAATATTCCATAGCTAGAATGACTGAAGCAGGGGACATAACTCTCCCAACCACACATCCATGCTCTTGATTCATGCTCTGATACAGACCTATACATTAAGGTGGTGCTCTACAGTTTCGTACTTTGCATAGGGTTAGAATTTTAAAGAAAAATAATTTTCTGGGATTTCTTCACTGGTTATACCGGCAAAATAATAAAGACTTTGTATATCTTAGGTGTTGGGAGAAGAACTTTCAATTCCCTTTATTTTGATGTATGATTGATGGGTGTACTTTAGGTTCAAGAGTATACAGCTTGGGCTAACTTAAGATGTGCTCATGTAAAAAAAACTGCTAGCTCCGCACGGTCATTTTCACTTCCTGGACTTCAGAGGTAAATTGTAGAAAAATTGTCCGATAACTTTTTTTACTTTTCAGATGTTTTGTAATTTGTTCATTGCACTTTCAGAAGCTGCTATTGACTACTTCAGCAAAATTCGTTTTCCCTAGTTTAATAACTGCTAAAGTTAGTGTACTTTTGATTAATTCTGGCTAATTTTTCAAGCACATGGGAGCATCCATTTTGTTATACCATGTGCTTAGATCATGTACAATTTCCACAAGTGCAGTATCCAAAGAAATATCAGCCACATTACATCAAAGTAGCATTGAGATATGCCAACATTATCTCTATTGTGCATGTTACAAATGCAAACAACTTCACCTCACATACGTCACTATCTGAAAAGTACATACTACATGTAACTGGTGAGCGCCCCCTTACCACATCAAATATTTTATTATGTTTATCAACAATGAAATGAATGTCGACTTTATTCAAAAGCATCGAAACAAGATTAGAGCTATTCAGTTTTTTTTTCAGAACAAGGTTGTTGTTGTTGTTGTGGGGGGGATATTAACAGGTGTCTTTGTGCCTTGACATCCTTATAATATTAAATTTTCTGAATACAATGCACCCTCTATATAACACCAGTCATGGGACCAATACAAGTAACTTATATTATAATAAAGGAAATCTTACACTGAGAGATATTTCAAATAGGCTGTGTATATACAATGCCTTCAAATAGAAACAAAATGGATGGTACAAGACCATGATATAATTGGTACCATGAGCCAAGAACCAAACTAATGTCAAATAAAACATAGTTATAATAAAATGTAACTAATGAGATCCATGACCAAACTAAGAGGAAGTGATAGAGGGGCTTTAAAGTGAGGGACCACTGTATACTTCTCTAGCCGAAAATCTGCCATCAATACTTTTTTCCTCTCCCAATCTTTGAAGAAGTATATCAAGCTGGACATACAAAAGCATGAAATCACATCAACAGGACAGTTCAGCCTTCTCATTGGCTGCCAGTTGAAAAACCTAATATTACCAACTAAATTTCAGTTTAAAGAAATTACGTTTACTGAGGTTCTTTAATTTTCCTAAATTTTGTCCACTTATAAAGTAAATGTAAGAAACCCTGCTATAACACTGTTATAACATGAATCTAAATATAACTATAATATAAAACACAACTGTGATGTGGCATCTGAAATTTTATAATAATTTCACCAATTTCTTGAAGTATTGCAAAGTTATGTGCCAAAATAAATGAGCTTAATTTAATAATTTTGCAAGATGTATTCTTGAAGAAAAAGTATCTTACCATTGCATCTTTCATTACATGAATAAAGATGTTAAATGCTAAATGTTCATTTCAGCTTCACTGCACTTTTTTATTTTTTTAAAAGAGATCTGGTCATTAAAAAGCTGATGAGTGTTGATCTTCATATTACTGAACCATGAACAATAAAACTATTATGTCTTCTGTGTGTTTGTCTTAAGCACATTCTATAATCATTGCTCAAACATGTGTTTCATCAAGCATGGCATACACAACCAAGCATCAAGCAATGTGGTAGCTGATAATAGGTTCTCACCTGAATTAATGAATCAATTAAGTAACTGTTAGTCATCAAAGTCAATTCTCACCTGAATTAATGAATCAATTAAGTAACTGTTAATCACCAAAGTCAATCACATAGCTTAAGCCTATTCCAATTATGGGGCAATGATTTCTGAAAGTAAATTATTTTAAACTTTCCAGCGTGTGGTGCTGTAAGATAATCAACATGCAATCTTTTGACCAGTGAATAATGTAACAATTATTCTTACTGTAGTTGTTAATAAAAAATGGCATCAGAGTGGTAATAAGCAGGTATTTACACTAGATAAAGGAACATGGATCCTGAGTTTTTAAAAGAACACTTGAAGTCCTTGACAGGATTAAGTCATGTATTAAACAAATGCAATTTGCTCAAGAGTTGACATTACAAATGTTCCAGCAGCAGGACACAGCTTTAAAAAATAATAATAAAGTAATCTGGGATTTTTGGGGAGAAAATTCAAACAGAACGAAATTTTTGTTACCATTTATCGACCTTGGGACATAAATACGTACTGAACCATAAATTAACTTTTTTTTTTTTTTGGCCACATTGCGATGCATTTCAAGCTCTAGGAAGGAGGATATCTATCCTTCTCTCTATCCACCAAGACCATATGGTGCCAGCACTCATATTAGGTTATGTTTTTATGTGTTTTTAGACAATACTGCTTGTAGAGTATCAATACTTACTTCATTATGTACAGAGATCTTCTCTTTAATAAAATATCAGCATATTTTGCTTCATCTTTTTCGTGTGTGAGCCTCATAACACAAGAAGACAAGAGACATAGCCCTGCTATGGTATCCCCACAGAACTGAAACAAAATGAGGCAAATTAAATAAAAATGGGCATCTGAAATAAAAAGATGGAACTCTTACTTTTTCAGATAACTAGCTCTTACTTCTATGATATAAAAAAGTTTAATTGTTTTAGTAGTAACTATTAAATATTGGTAAAATGCAATATTTACTGTTTCTGATTACTTTTATAAACATTTTTGGAAGTTTAAAACTGTTAAAAATAGAATTTGCTACATGACTACTGCAGAATCAAAGTTAGTGGTTAAGAGCTGCTCCTCATTTATAAAAAAAATTTATTTATAATCCTGGATCCAGTTAAGCAATTCCTGAGCCCCACCATTACACATCAAGTTAAAAATAGAAGCAAAAAATTCTGGGATTCACATATCTGGAAATCATTTCAATCAATCACACATAGAATCTTCTGAACACAATTGTTGTCTGGAGCCATGTGACACTTTTAACCTCAAATTTATCTTTGAAATATGTTATAGGTCTAATCATTACCTACTTACAAAAGCTGGAAGATGGCAAAATACAGAAATAAGAAACTGAAATCATGAACTGTATTGTTGAAATGCAGTAAAAGACTAGATGCATTTAGTTATTTGCTTTATCCTGATTATGCTGAAGTAGTTATTAGGCTACTATGAATTATCTTTAAAGTAGTTATTTGCCTCTCCCCAATAATCCTTAAGTAGTTGTTTGCCTCCTCCCAATTATCCTTGAGAAGGTGTCTACCTCTTCCCAAATATCCTGAAGTAGTTGTTTGTCTCCCAATTACCCCTGAGTAGTTGTTTGCCTCCTCCCAGCTATGTTTGAGTAGTTGTTTGCCTCTTCCCAATTATATTTAAGTAGTTGTTTGCCTCCTCCCAGCTATGTTTGAGTAGTTGTTTGCCTCTTCCCAATTATATTTAAGTAGTTGTTTGTCTCCTCCCTATTATCCCCAAGTAGTTGTTTGTCTCCTGCCAATTATTCTTTAGTAGTTGTTTGCCTCCCAATTATATCTCAGAAGTTGTTTGCCTCCTCACAATTATCTTTGAGAAGTTGTTTGCCTCCAAAGTATCTTATACTTATAGTATCAAATACTAAGTCACCTCAGTACATGCATGTTTCATTCAATTCCCTCCGACTGGTTAGCAACAACAACCTAAATGACTTGGATCTTTCCCCCCAAAGGAGCCACACCATATAATTATGCTGCAGGGGGCTTTCCAAAAACAAATTTCAATGATGTGATAGAAAAGATGACGGAAAAACATATCAACACTCTTGCCAGGTATAAATAAAAGAGTCAGCTATCAATGAGTCAAATTCTAAAATCCCAATCTGAAATTGAATATTAAACGAAAAATTAAAGACAAACCCCACTGAAGATTTCTGACAATGATTTCCTTGCAATGAAGAATTTTTGGTTGAACAAAAACTATTTCTTAAAAAATTAAAGGACATACAAGAAATTACATGAAAAAAATAAGAGATCAAATGTTAAAACATAATGGACATTTTAATATTTATTGGTATTGCCGAGATCAAAACAATAGCTCTAAAAAAAATACAACTGTGATTTGAAGAATTTTATTTCAATGGAAATGAAAGACAGTGATGAAATACACTTTAAAATGATAAAATGATGCACAGGTTAGATTCCCCAAAATGGCCGTCAGAGCTGACAGTTCCAAGTTTACTTAAAACAGTAATCTGGAGTGAGCTGCTGCTCAAAATTTCAAAGGCATGCTGTTTAGCATGAATGAATCGCGTGAAGTTGTCAAGGGATATAAATTTCTCATTGGTTACTAAAGAGATGCATCAATGATCTATTATTGTACATGATGTAAAAGATGGCAAGCACATCAACCCTAATTCAGAAATTACCTCCCTTGTTCCACACAATTCATATACTTCAGCACAAAACTAACCTGCCCAGGACTCAAGCATGCGCAGTATCAGCAGCTACATCTAGACATTGATCCAAGAAGGGATGTCACTGAGCTCAAAACCCTCTTGACAACAAGCAACCCAGATTTTTCATTAGGAGAAAATATCATTCATTCTGATGTGTCTGATGTAATGAAATAAATGATAACAAAAAAAAGTTCATTTCACGCACGCTTGATAACAATGCTGGAGGAGTGTTAACTTTAAATAAAAAGAACTGCCAAAACAGTACATATATCAAGGAATGATAATGCTAATTATAAATTAATGACAATATGACCTAATCTAGACAGCCAAGCGAGGTAGCTGTTAGTATCATTTTTGTAAGTCTTTGGTATGACTCAACTGGGGATTGAACCCACGACCTCTCGCTTCTGCGGCTGATGCTCTAATCACTAGGCCATCAAAGTGTTTACTGTGCATTTGAAACCTCATTTACATAATAGTGAGGAGCAGGTTATATTGTGTATTTCCAATCCACTTGTGTGTGTTAGTCTAAAATCTGAACACAAATCACATGCTGACTATAAAAATACTCTGGACGACTTAACAATGAATAAAGTTTTATTTCTACCCCAAATTATTAGTTTCAAGTCTTTTTTGTTACATAGTTATTAAAAACAAAATCGCATACAACAAACACATAAGAGTTTAATAGGAACCCTTCAAATTCATGGAAAGGATAAATGTTAAAGGAAGGTTTTCTAACCACACTTGAATATCTTGATACAAACACATATTTTAACCACACCAATATATAGCTTGATTTTGGTCATGGAGTAGACAGCTGTACTGCTATATACAGTAGAACCTGTCTTGTAAGACCACCTTGTTTTGCGCCAAAAAATGGTCTCAAGACAGGTGGTCTCTCATAACAGGTCACAATACTATATAATGAATAAATTTGTGCATTGAGAATGTGGTCTCTCAAGACAGGTGGTCTCACATAGCAGTGGTCTTTCAAGACAGGTTTTACTGTATATAGAATCATGTTATAATGAGATGCTTTATAATGGAGAGCTGTACTTACCCTAACTGCATCAATATGCGGCTTGATGTAGCCATTCTTCTGAAGGTCTAGTATGTGGATATATGCCAAGGGGGCCACACCTGGTGGGAAAGCCAAATCTTTGACTCTTTGTAGAATCTGCTTATTCTTCTCAGTCCAGTGCTTTCTTTCTGTCTCTCTGTACCCATGTATAGCCTGAAGCCAATAAAGGGAGGTTACTGCAATTGAGGCACAACCCTGATTTAAGTTAAGGTTTAAATGGAGTATTGGATTATTATTTTCAGTCACATGTAGTTTGACACAAATGATGTGCCATCAATCTAAAACAACCCAATTTATGTAATTTTTCATACACATAGTATGAATTCTTTCTCTGTAAGAAATAATCTGTGTGAAAAATTATAATTTTATGCATGATACCCAGACAACATATGAAAACATTGAATTGGAATGGAATTGTAATTTAAAATACAAGGAATAAAGTTGTACAAAAATTCTACTGTATACTCACTTATAAGTTCATCTGAAAACAACATAAACCCTGATTTTCCAAACTGTGCTGGCAGATAAGGGTTTATATTTTATTGATTACTCCTAAGAAAGACACAGACCCTGATATATGGTAGCACTGACCATTTGCACAACATTGCACTATACAAAACATTTAAAGCTGTGAAATATTAAAGACTATCCTGAGAAGAACTGTGATATTATTTGCTGTAGTTAGCATGACAGACTCCCAACTGAAAGATTGAGGATTCAAATTCTGCCATTGAACCAGCCTGGGTCAGCTACAGAATAGTGTCCTTGGGCATGGCCTGGGTCAATTACTGGAGTGTGTCCTTGGCAAGGCCTGGGTCAGCTACTGTAGTGTGTCCTTGACAAGGCCTGCGTCAGCTACTGGAGTGTCCTTGGGCAATGCCTCAGTCAATTACTGGAGTGTCATTGGGCAAGGCCTGGGTCCCACTGACTTGGTAGTCATGAACATTCAAAAAGTGCAATCTGTTGCTAAAGGTAAATATGTACTGACTCTCTAGAACCCCAAGTAACAGTGTCGCCAACACCCAGGGCTGAGAACTAAAGAAGTATATTTCACATCATACTATGCTTGACAACACAATTTCAATTTACTCATTGCCATCATACAGTTGTGAAACAGAATATCAGCAGCAACCGTTAGCAGCATTTGAACCTGTCTCTATGGATTTAGTATGTCCAATCATGATGAAGAATGCACCAAACTTGTTCCAATTCCAACATCATTGCTGCTTGAGTGCTTAGATCCAGTATCTCATATGTGGAATTCCCATAATTTTTCAAAATTGCTATTGCAGAAGAAACCAACACTCAACCATAACAATTTAAAGAACAACCATCTTAGAAAAAGTTGTTCTAACCCAACTTGTATCTCATCTGAATTCAAACAGTCTTTTTAGCAATGCACAGTCTGCATATTGCCCTTGCCACAGTACAGAAACTACTTTCCTAAAAGTAGTTAATGACATTCTCTCTGCTTTGAATTACAGTCCTCACCCTCTTTGATTTGTCTGCAGCATTGGATACAATAGACCATGATATATTACTTCAATATCTCCAGCATGCATTTGGCATTCATGATACAGCCTTACTGTGGTTCAAGTCCTACTTGGTCAACATGACACAAATTGTGTCAGCAAATGGAATACACTCCTACCCAGTTGATCTATGTTGTGGTGTTCCACAAGAGTCTGTCCTTGGACCTGTTTTCCTCATTCTATAAACTTAGCCACTCTCAAGTGTCACAGATCATCAACCAGTGTATCACCAATAGTACGCTGATGACACCCAAATATACAAATCTAGCCATCCAAATGAAGTTGATGCTACTATCCAAAGTGTAGAGAGGTGCATTTCTGATGTGAAATCATGAATGACATATAACAAGCTGCAGATGAATGATTTTAAAACTAAGGCCATTCTGATCACAATACAAAAACTTTCTCATTTACATCCTTTACCTCAAACAATAAATATCAGCAACACCAATATTAAATTCACACAGTCAGTACGAAACCTTGGTGTTACTCTTTACAGTACTCTTACACTGCTCCAACATGTCATGAACATATGCAAGGCTGCACTATTACTTTGAAAAGAATAAAATTTCAGAAAAATGGGAATTATAATAATAAATGCTGATAGATAACACTAAACCTGAATGAGAGCAAGATCTGGAATGGAAACTTTTATATAGTTTTCAGATAAGCAAGACATTCAAACATGTAAATAATTTTCTGGGTTACTTGATACAACATTTGAAATAATAATATCAAATTTTTTTAATAATACACTTGCTTTAAGACTATCTGGAAGCTTATCTTTGTTGATTTTAAATTGTTAGTATCCAACAAATTTCGAGAAAATGAGAAAACAATATCACCCTACCCTAGTTCTGATATGGTAATGAAATCAATAACAACCAAACTTATTGTAGATCATTGACTTTTTTCTACAATAAAAGTCATTTAAGTCATATAGAGATTTAGAACCATATATTTCAATAACAAATGTATTTCTTTAAGAATCTGATTACACATGTTTAAGTGGCAATTATTCACTTTATTTTGATCCACTTACATTCATACATGACCGAAGTTAAATTACATGGATATTTTTGGACTAGATTAACGAACGGTGACATACCGGTACACTGAAATGCTAAACTCTGTTCCAATTTTTCTACAATTTTCTGACCAACAAAATCCTTGTAAACCATACATTGCAGAAATCAAAATATTGATACATTGTCATAATAGTTTACTTTATAAGTGAACCGCAGACCACATATCATATTGCTCATGATAATAATGAGAAATTGATGCACCATTTATATTTAATTGCAATGCAATATGTATCACATGTTATTTATGTTTTGGTCTATGTCTTATTGCCCAATTAATAGCGTTGTGTAGCATGTTCTGAAGTTGATTGACATAGGAAAAAGGTACAAAATTTTCAAGAATATCTTGCACACTTGGAAGCATATATCAAAGCTATTCTTCAAATTAGAATCAAGTTGATTTAGACATTACTTACTTACTTTGGAGTCTATTTGGGAATAAATTTAAACTCTCACACATAAGCATGTGGCCATATTTTCAAGTTCAGTTGAACTAAATTTCAGTTGGCTGGAATACATCGGAAGCCATGAATGCTGAAAATGGTGAAAAGGATGATAAATAACTTTAACAAAACAAAGCTATTTAAACACTTTCTTCAATACTAAAATATTTTTATTTGTTTCTTTAAAGATATTGTCTCCAACTTAATCCAATTTTGGCATTCCCAGCTTCCATCACTTTCCATCCAGGTGAACAGAATGTGAAATGCATCATTTTGCTACTGTCAGATTTTGATTCTATCAGGATAAAGACAGCAAAGTAAGTATAGTCAGATTTAAATTTGTGGAAGAGTGGGCTGCCAGGTGTGTGACATATTCCTGAATATTAATTATTATCTTCTATCAGTTGACTTTGGCACAATGCTGTTGTTTAGGCAGTAATACATTGCAAAAAAAAACAAAAAACAAACAACCAACAACAACATGTGTGATATATCTTACAATGTTTAATACGAGATTTTCTTACATCATCCCAGTGCGATGTTTCATATCGGAGTCTTCTTAAGTAAGGTTCTATCTCATTAAATATGGATTCTTCTTCCTCTTGACTGATGAAATCATCATAAACTTTCATTGAAGTACTCAAAACACGTTGTGTGTCTTCATCATTAGCATGTAAGTATTCACCTGCAAGTACATTTGTCTGCAGAGATATGCCCTTCTGTAGCTCTGCATGAAAACTGCTCGCTGAGTAAAATAGCCGTCTTTGACTTAAATTTACACCAGACAAACAAGCATTTTCAATGAATCCATGCTGAACTGTAAGTAAATGACAACATGATTTTTCAATACGATGAACATGATTAAAAACTTGAGCTCTTAACTTCTTTGAAACAGTTGCTAAACACATATCATAGAATGACAAATTAAATCCGGTTAAAAGTGTTGAACGTAACACAGGAATTTTATTGTACATTGTTCCTTTTGTAACCGAACGTAATCTTAGCAAGTAAACCGCTAGATATACAAAGTTTTCTGATTGAACATAAAGTTTCTTTTTTTTCTCTTCACGCCAAGGTGATTTCCTGAAGAAAAAAAAATAAATACAATGATCGGAGTTATATAGCTGCTTTGAAAGTAGGGCTTTTATTAAACCCAGATTTTTTTTTTTATTGCAATTACCTAAGAAAAACTTATGCGAACATGTAAAACAAAAATTTTAATACTAAGAATGAATCGAAAAGTACCGAAATGGTACTTTATGTAATATTATCATTACTACTTCATATATTCATATACATAAATTGTTCTAGGATCGTATCATCTGTTTTAACATACTTTCATACTTTCCTTCCTGTTTTATTTCATATTCCAGAATATCAGCTTTAAGGATAGGAGAAAAAAATCTTAGTATTGACTCATAAATACCATATATATTTTTATAACTCTACATTAAGAAAAAATGTCAAAATGATTTCTGCTACACTTCCAGTATCCATATTTAAACTTTTAAAAGTTCTTTCTAATCTTATTTTATATTTTTTTTAGAAACCTGATTTTTGACATTTTTAATAATAACCCTCACACTAGTATATACAAAATACTGTAAACATGACATTTTAATTTAAAATACCTTTAAAAAAACATTTAATTATCCTTTTCACCGAAACAGTTAAGTTTTCCCTCCTTTCATCCAGACCTGGTTTATTTCATATTGTGGTTCATTTTTGAATTTCATTTTGCAATTGTGTTTTCTGTACTACTATGAATGGTCAAATATTCTGTATTATTATATTTGCATAAAAAGTAATGAATTAAAATATTGCTAAATTACAAAACTGATCAGATTAATTTAGTATTAATATTTGGGGAAAGTTTTATGTAAATGAAAAAGATAGGATTTTACAACATATATTGAAATATGTAAATTTTACCGCATTATTTAAATAATGTGTTAAAATAACGAAAGCTGAGTGCGGCAACTATTGAGGCATATCACTCCTTTCAAGTGCAGACAAGATTATGGCACGCGTCGTTCTCGACCGTTTTGTCATTAATGTCTCTGGCTTCAGACCAGATCGTAACACGATCGATATGATGTTCACAGTGAGACAAATGCAGGAAAAGTGCTTGTTACAAAACATGAACTTTTACGGTGTCTTCAAAGACCTCAGAAAGGCATTCGATACGGTCAATAGAGATGAACTATGGGTCATCTTAGAACGACTCGGTTACCCCATGAAATTCAATAAGATGATTGGACTTTTCCATGACCTCATGACGGGGGACCCGTTCTCTACAACGGGATGTGTCTGAGCCATTCAATGTTTCTGACGGCGTGAAGCAAGGTTGCGTTCTCGTCCCAGTACTATTCAACATATTCTTCACAGGTGTCCTGAACCATGCCACACGTGATCTCCAGAAAGGAGTGTACATAAAGTACAGATTGGATAGCTCTCTCATCCACTTTCACCGACTGAAGTAAAAAAACAATAGAAAAACTCATCCTTTAAGCACTTTTCGCGGCACACACGGAGGCAGATCTCTAAGTCATCGTTACTCGCTTCTCGGATTCCTCGAGACTCTTCGGGTTCACTATCAGACTGAACAAGACAGAGGTACTTCATCAACCTGTCACAGGCACCATAGCTCGCCCCCCCCCCCCCCCCCCCCGATTGTGTCCGTCCATGACACCCAGCTGAAAGCTGTCGATCACTTAAAGTACCTTGGAAACATCAAATCTTCATATGGATCACTTAAGTAAGAGATAGCGGCACGCATTAGCTGCATCAGTCAATCACGAGGACGTCTCCGCTCTCGCGTGTTGACTCACTTGCATATCAAAAAGTCCACCAAGACAAAGGTATATAAGACAGTTGTGCTAAGAAGCCTCCGATATGGATGTGAGACCTGGACAGCATACACAGAGTTACGAACCTAGAAGTGCTGGATAGAGCTGGCTAAACCAGCATCGAAGCGATGGTCATGAGAGCCCAACTCCGGTGGACATGTCATCTCTCTCTCTCTCTCTCTCTCTCTCTCTCTCTCTCTCTCTCTCTCTCTCTCTCTCTCTCACACACACACACACACACACACGTAATTTTCAATGTTAATTTTCAGCACAAGAAATAGTGTCAAAACTTGTCTTTCTCCATGGCCAACATTTTCCGGGTCGCAACCTATTTGTGGTAGTAGCTTTACTCAACCCTGTTGCCTGTGGTAACAATACAACTATAACATGGACGTTGAGCGGAAGTGTAAGTTCAAA
This sequence comes from Unio pictorum, assembly GCA_030141615.1. Classification (NCBI taxonomy): domain Eukaryota; kingdom Metazoa; phylum Mollusca; class Bivalvia; order Unionida; family Unionidae; genus Unio; species Unio pictorum. The sequence goes on along the minus strand of JARLTB010000360.1, from coordinate 2,465,444 downwards.
TTAAATATTGAATTTAATTCTAAATTTGAGCTCGCTTACTATACACAGTCAGTTTATAAACTAAATAGTTTGATTTGATCATGATGAGCGGTTAAATCCTAAAAGAAGATGCAAAACAATTAATAAATATACAGACTGATAGCGTTACATAGATGGGGGTGAGGGTTATCCATAGGTGTTAATCGGTAAATTCTGTGACTTTTGTGTTTTATCCCTTGGTTTTATGTGCATATAGTTCTTTTATATCAAGTTGTGGCAATGGAATACAAAAATTACATATTTGCGTTAATTAAATAGAGGGTCTTTACCGTCTACACCAGTTGTAAGATAGAGCAGGTTTTCATAATATATTCTCGCGGTACGATAATATTCGTTCACTCTCCGGTTTGTTTGTACCAACCAACATATTCTAATAACGACCAACATAAAGGATATAAAAATGCATATAACTTAGTCATTTCACACAGCAATTTATCATCTCTAACCCAAACATTGAGATCTTCTGCATGTCATGTTTTAAACCAAACAAGATTTTCTTTACTAACATTGCCCCATATTTTGCCCAGACATTTTTTATGAGACAGCATATGTGATATAGTTCAGCTCCTTTTAGAATTTCTGGATAATTCTATACATTTCCATGACTTTGAGAGTTACATTCCTTAGAACACAATTAAGTAAGAGTTACACCTTTTTTTCCCCAGTTCTTTTTAGAAATATTAAAGCTATATATTGCAAATATTGGATGCAGACAACAGTTATTCCTGGAACTGAATTGTTCTAGAAACATGAAAAGACAGCAGACTTAATTTTGTTTGAATTGCAAACAAGAGAACATATTTAAAGCCCTAAACAACAAGATTAAGTTTTTTTTTAATGCACTTCAGGGAGGGAGATGTGACTCTGAAGGGGGTTACTTGTAGAAGCATCAGATTTGCCTTGATTTTTTTTATTTTATACAAGTCTGTTTTTCCATTCTCTGATGAATTTGAAAAATTTCACCCTATTAAATGTAATACCCACATTGTATGCTTAAACATATACATCTGGGTAAGTATCTGGAGATTATTATGACAGTGTTTTATCTTGAGCATTGAATCACAGGTTTCACCCAATTTTTGTCAATTGTTGCACATGTTTTGACATCTGGGTATGCTTTTTATACAGAAACTATGCCTACTATGTTTGTATACTGCGTGCCAATTCATGTCTCAGATGATGATAGCAAAGTCTGTAGTTGCTATAGACAATAAAAACTGTTAGAATCTATTTAGCAATCAAAACATTCAAGATTTATGCTAGTGTATGAAAATACAGTGATATACCTTGACAACTGCTAGTGTAACATATATTTTAGGTTGAAGGACACGGACAGCAAAATATGCAACACAAAAATATTCTCATTGTTATCCAAAGTTAGCCATAACCAAGTGATCAGGGTTCAACTCTGACACCAGAAGTTAGGGGTTAGAATCCATACATTGGAGTTTTTTAATTTTGTTTCATTACTTATCTTGATGCAAAAAAGGTAGTTCCAGAAACCACAAGAAGAAGAAGAAAGAGAAAAAGATAAAGTGTATGTCCTCGTTTTCATAGATGTGATCAGCTTAAAAGGAAAAAAAAGGAGTAAACTTTTTAAAAATTAAAGACATTATGAACTTATCACAATCAGATTAAAATCAAGATATTTGATATAACAGGGGTCTGATGGACACAGATATAGGTTCATGTTTTTCTGACCTAGGAAATTTTGAGTTATCTTTAGTAGCCTATCAGATAAAACATTTCATTTCATGTTAGAGAAAGTTATTGTTAGTAGTTATATGTTCTGAATGATGTTTTTAAATTGAAGAAATTTAAAGCTGTGATTTGATTATAATATCACAAAGTCAGCAGAATATACCGCAATTATTGATGCCAATCAGAGATGATCTTAGTTTTAATCCAGTAGCACTTACCATTCATTATTTATATTGAAAATAAAGAGATTAGTATTGAATAAATATTAAACTGAATTAATACCTAATTATTCTTTATTTTTCTATTTTTGCAGAATTCATATAATTTATAAAGATGTCCATAGCAATAACACAGGCCAAGCACATATTTGGCCTAAAGCCAGGTGTGACAGGGAACATTTGCTATCATGATGAACAGACGATTGTCTACCCTGCAGGTGCAAACTGTATCCTGTACAACATTGACCAGAAATTACAAAAATTCATACCATGCTCAGATAAGAGTGAGGGTATGACAGCTATTGCTGTCAGTCCCAACAGAAGATATGTTGCAATTGCTGAAAAAGGGGAAAAGCCTCAAATTACCATCTATGACTTGCACAGCTTGAGAAAGAGAAAAGTCTTGAGCTCACCTGATGTCCTGTCTGCAGAATATGTTAGTCTAGCTTTTTCTCCAGATTCCAAATATCTTGTTGCACAAAGTGGGAAGCCAGACTATACACTTTTGTATTGGACATGGGAAAAGTCAAAAGTAATGGCTGTCACCAAGACATCAAATCCTCAAGGGACTCAGCCTGTTTATCAGGTTTGTCAGTTTGTGCATTTGTTAAAGTATCTATGTATAGTTTTATCTTTTTGTCAAGCACAACTTGACATAAGCTTAACAAAGTGATCTCACATTGGCATCCAAGTTCATGCCCATCCGTTCACATCCAATATTAATCTCAGTTTTAAATTTTTTTAATTACCTTTATTATCAAAGCTCAAGGTTAGGCTTTTATTGAAGTCTGTCCCAATTTCTTATTTGAAATAAGTGATTAAATGTGTGATACATATAGAAAGTTTTTTTATTGTCAGATACCTTAATATGAGACAACTGCATTTTTTTTTCATTTTGCACAAAATCTGAGTAAAAGTCTAGTTACAGTCAAACGGTAGGCACCAAATGAACTACTGGAAGTAGTCACTCTTTATTGTTGCTTAGTAACATGGTATATAACAATGCAACAAATTCACTTGTTCAATAGTCTTGATTTTTATAGTCACAGTAAGTTTGTTTATCCTGCAGGACATGTAAAGTGTTCCCCTGCTGTAATGCTGTTATGGGTAGAAATAAAAGTGGATCATGATATAGGAGAGGCTGTTTTATAATGGAATGCAATTCAACTAGTACATTGGAGTTCATGACTATCCCCATGTTACGTATATGTATTAGGACAGTGTTATGCTGGGTGGTGGTGATGATCAACTATTACAATGGAATCCATGATTGTACCTGTGTTATAGACAGGACAGTGTGATAATGAGGTGTTTTAAAGTGATGAACTTTGTGATGAAATTCATTATAGTATTTTCAGGGCCTCATTAAGATATGATAATTAGGTATCTACACATCACTAGCTTAATGGTACTTGTCGACATTAGTAATACCAGTTGTACACTGCTTATCTAAATACTAATATTTGGGGATTTCTTGTTTAAGAGCCAAGAAAAATGTATTCACCTATGGAGTTGGATCCATTGATCTAAGTACTGTTAAAAAAAGCACTTTTGGCTAAACCATGATTATTTATACCCACAAAAATCATATCAATTCACAGTATTCACCAACATGTAATAGGGTCACAAAATATTGAAAGTGCAGTATTTAACTGGATTGAAATGATTGCCTCCCCAACAGATTAAGACAAGATTTACCACAAGAAAAAAAGGCTTTGTAATAAAAAGATCTCTGAACTTTGATTGATATGATAGTTATATTTTCAATTTTAGGTCACATTCAATCCACAAGATAATACACAGCTATGTGTGACTGGAAATGGAATATTCAAGCACTTCAGATACAGTGAGGGGAACCTCAAGACTTTCAACTTTCAGAAAATGGAACCACAGAATTACTTGTGCCATGCCTGGGTTTCAGAGGAGAGATTAGTAATTGGCACAGACAATGGTAGACTGCTGCTTTTTGAGGCTGGAGAACTGAAGAATGAATTTGCCATCTCTGCCCCTGAGAAGTAATTATTGTGATTTGATTCTATTTATGACTTTTTACATTTAAAGAAATTTGCATTGAAAACTTTAGATTTTTCAAACTGTGCTGACTCATATTTGGAATTATAAAACTTTTAATTGGAGAAATATATCTTGTGAAAATGCATGGCACATTTGAATATACTGATTCAACGACAGGGTATGCTATACCTTGTAATGGAAATCATTTTAAAAAGAGTTTATTTTTACTTGATAGTGCTGTATTTACTTGCAAATAAGTTGAAATCATCGGCAAGCAACATTGTAATGGATAGACCTGAATAGATGTTTGGATCAAATGATAACACAATACAATGTGATGAAAGATGCAAATTTATGGAATGGATTAATACAAATATATATATATACAAATATATATATATATATATATATATATATATATATATATATATATATAGTGATTCTTTCATGCTCTAAACATACATTTCATTCTATTACTCACAAATAGATGGAAAAAAAGATTCCTATATTCAAATGTATGACGGTAAGATTCATATAATCTCACGTAACAAGAGTAAGATTCAAATAATCTCATGTAATTTTGTACCATGAAAGTGAAATTCAAATCATCTCATGGAATAAAAAAATAAATAAAATAATCTCATGGAATGAAAATAAGATTGAGATAATTTCATGGAATAAAAATGATTCTTATATTATACTCAATTGAAACAACAATCAATTGCAACAAACATATGACTCAGTATATTTATAATTAATAAATATTTGTAAAAACTTGCAAATGTGCCCATTGACAAACCACACAGTTCTCTCAAATTCTTGGGTTGGTCCACACTTGTATCGGTCACTAACACCCTTCATGGATCCACCCTGTGCACAAGTTTACAAATTAGCGGTTTCGTCTTGGTATGGCCTTGATGGTTACATCATCTTCCATATCCATATAGACACACAGACAGACAGACAGAAAGACAGCCTGTTATACTCGCACACACATACTTACAGACAGCGCACAGTTCTCCTTAATTGGGTTAGCTCACTTGTATTGGCCATGACCACCCTTCATGGATCCACCATGGGCACAGACGTATGTATAGAAAGTCGTACCAACATACAAATAGCCATCTGTATAGACAGTTTTAATAAAACCAAACTGGTACAGAATTAAAATCTATAGATACATACTACTAAATTTAACCACTTAATAGCAACTTGTTCAAAAGTTAACATTTCATTTCTGCATAGCAGTAAATGCATGATTTCATGATACGACTTTAAATACTGAATATGCTTCACATATCAAATATTAAAAAAATGTAACACTTAACCCTATGGCTGGAGAACACAATGGAGACCGTTCACTCCAAGACAAGATTCAAAGACCCATGTGTCACTTACAAAAAAGACTTGTCTTAAATCCACATAAGAATGAATATTAATAAGAGTAAAATACCAGTGCATACTGTGCTTTTATTGTCTTGCACCACAAGTAATCTGTGATGAGATACATGTTAGTTTAGATGCTTAACTAGAAAAAGAATTTTTCACCCTAGGTAACTTTGTATGCATAAACAACAAAAATAGGTCACATTGTTCTAAAGGAAAAACAAGTTATTTCTTGCCATGGACCCTGATTTGTCATCATATAATGCATTGTTTATTCTATACACTTAATGCCTTGAAAGAGCAATCTTGTTTTTCATCTGAAAGTCATATATCTTCATGTATTGGTGCGGGGCCCTGTGTGGCCGAGTGGTCTAAAGCGCTCTCTGTTACGGATCACTGCCATCTCACTTCTCTCTGCGTGGGTTCAAGGCTAAGATTCAGCTAATGTAGTTATGTGAGAAAGCTTGCCAGTAGCTTCTCGTGGGTCGGTGGTTCTTTCCTGGGGTTTTCCCAGGTTCTTCCTCCACCAAAATTACTGGCCTCCTATATAGCCTATCGTGTGCCGAAAAAATGGCATTAAACCCTACAACAACAACAACATCATGTATTGGTCAAGCATTGTTAACATCTTTTTATTCCTATTTGACTTTATGCAAATTAATATGGAAGATATACTCTTACATGTAAAACTTTAATAGATTTAACTTCAGATTGTAAAAATAGCACATTATGTCAAACACTTTGGGAAATTCAATTTGCACTGAAGTTGTAGTCATTTGATGCAAATCTCAAAGTGTCTAGAGAATAATGTTTTCCTTGTTTAGGGAGAAAACTTTTTTTTTGAAAATAAAATGGCAAACACAATGGTGTAAGATAATATAGATCATTATGGTTCATCATACCTGTAAATCTGTTATAATTTTCAAATCATATAATCTTCTACACAGGAAGCCTGATGAAGAAGGACTCACCCATTCCCCACAGATTACTGCCATAGTGGCGTACTCAAAGGGATTTGCCTGTGCTTGTGGACCAGGCATGGTCCATTTGTATGAAAAGACAGATGATAAAGATTTTTTCAAGAAGTCTAGAGAGATCTTGGTGAGAAAAATTAAATTAATACTGTATTTGATACGGATAATAATGGTTGGGAGGTGTGGGAAATATGAAAGAATATGCATTGATGATGATGATGATGATGATAATGATGATGATGATGATGATGATGATGATGATGATGATGATAACAACATGGGAATGATGGGAGTGATACAGGAGCAGGTAGAAAATGATATTCATGATTGTTTTTATTGGTTCTTACAGTTTTTAAACATTATAATAATAATGATGATGATAATGATGATAATAATATTAGCAATTCAGCAACAGAAAATAATATAAAATTATATAAGTTATTAAGTCCAGAAATATCCATTTATATGTTTAGAGTATGATTTGAATCTGACAACTTTCAATTTCCTAAAAATGTCATTGATTTTCAACAAATCATTTCATTTTCTTTGGCACTGGCAAAAAGAATATAACTGCGCTATCAGCAAATTTGGTAGATTTGTTTTATGTTGGGCAAAACATTCTAGTTCTATTTAGAAAGAGTCGAAATGGCAACATCCATTATGGTCTTCAAATATGGCACAAATTTAAATATGGCAAAATTATTAAATATGTCACAAATTTAAATGTGACACAAAGTTACAGATTGAAATATGGCATAAATTTAAATATGGCACAATTATTAAATATGGTACAGATTTAAACATGGCACAAATTTAAATATAGCACAATTTAGATGTCACAATTATATAGCAAAATTTTATGAGTAGCACAATTCTATATTTGGTAAAAATTTAAATGACGCAAATTTAAATATGGTAAAAATTTAAATGTGACTCAAAAATTAATTTTTTTACAGATTTAAACATGGCACAAATTTAAATTTGGTATAATTTTAAATATGGAACACATTTAAATATGGTACAAATTTAAATTTGGACAAAATGTAATTGAAATTATTTTTTAACTCCAGATTCCACTCGATAACAACAGTGCAGATCCAGCCCATGCCCAGCGGCAAATCATTACGTGTCTGACTGTCAGCCCATCAGAGGAGACATTGGTGGCCAGCACTGACATGAGTCAGCTGTACTACATTACACTGTCCAGTGCTGACCTTGGAAAGGTATGGATTTCATCTTGTAGCAAGGTTCTTCACTATCATTTCATTGCATCAATCTTCCAATTATAACATTGTTACAATCACATGCATTATTTTGCAATATTTTAAACACTTAGATTTCAGTATATATCAGCTGAATGAGTCAGTGTGTAATTGTGAATGTAGAGACTGACAGAGGTATAGAGACATAGGTATTTTTGTAAGTCAGAGTTTATGTTTCCTGTAACTGTTTTTTTTTCTTTTTCTCGTACATCCTCTCTCTCTCTCTCTCTCTCTCTCTCTCTCTCTCTCTCTCTCTCTCTCTCAACTGTCAGTTTTTAAAAAAAAATTCTTTGATGTCTATGTGGCTCTGCTGGCTGAATATCTCTCTCTCTCTTTCTCTCTCTCTCTCTCTCTCTCTCTCTCTCTCTCTCTCTCTCTCTCTCTCTCTCTCTCTCTCTTTGTGAGAGACATCATGTTGATATTGATGTTAAGTATTGTCATATTTTTTCTTTTATCAGGGTGATCAAGCTCACTTTGAAGTGCTGGCACAATCCTTCCATTATGGCCAAGTAATGGGATTGGATGTATGTCACCGGAAAGCGCTCATAGCCACTTGCTCCCTGGACAAGTCTATCAGAATTTGGAATTATGAGACATGGTAATCTTCAGTTACATTATATAGCATATATGCTTGTTTATAAGTCCAGTCCAACTGCAAACAACTTACACCTATGCTCATTAGTAATTTCCCATACTCAGAACATACATATCCTTGAAAATTTTGGCAAGATCACTGACTAATGTTGATCATGTGACTTATTATGATCAAATGATATGAGGAGACAAATGTAGATGGATGGTAATTCAAGCCCTTCATCAGTATTGCCTCCATTGTCTTATTTCAATCACCTTTTTCACCTTTCTTTTCCATATGTTGTCCTCTGTTGTGATGACCTTGGTTTAATAGGAAATGGTGGAATGTCTCATTTTGCTACAATGTTCTTGAATGACAAATGACTCTTTATTTTTTTTCTTGATCCTTGTTTCTAACATTCTGCTTGTTTCCCCAATGTAGTCATTCTCACAATCATTACATTTAATATAATAAACACACCATGTTTTGTCCTTCACAAGGGTAGGTTGTATGGTTTATGCAATATGTTGATCACATGTTGTTTGAATTCTCTAGTTAGGACTTTTATTGTACAACAGATTTATGGCTTACCAATGTTAGCTGTGTCTGGGCCAACCATGGTTTTTGTTTTTGGGGGGGGTGGTTTCAGCTTTTCTGGAAGTCTGGATAGCCATTTTGCCTGAATGCAACTTTCACATGTTCTATTTGTTCCACTTGATTTATCTCATCAGTAACTAATTAGTTTGGTGCATTCAAGATCTTGCTAGTGACTTCATGTGTTGGATGGTGATTAGAAAAAACGTTGAGGTACTGGTCAGTGTAGGTTGGTTTTCTTTACACAGTGGCTTTGGTTCATCCATTATCATTTACATGTATACATGTGTCCAAGAATGGTAGCTTGCCATTTTTTTGTTCTATAGTTAACTGAATTTATGGGTCAATGGAGTTGAGTTGATCAAAGAACTCCTGAACATGGTACTCATATAGTTCAGTTAAGGTTTTGTCCACATATCTGAACCACATAGATGGTGGGTTTTTAAGGCCTTTTTCAAAAACAAACTCCATGCTTAAATTGGCAACTATAGGTAAGAGAGGGGACCTTATTACCACTCCCTGTTTCTGCTATTAAAACTGCCCATTATAGATAAAATATGTGCTGTCCAAACACAGTTTCAATAAGGCACAGATTTCTTTAAAAGGGAGGTTATATCTAGATTTCACAGTATTGTCTGCCTCTAATTTCTCTCTGATCACGCTCATAGTTTTATCTACTGGAATACTGGCGAACAGTGCTGATAAATTATAGGAGACCAGTTTTCTACATGTTTGTACCTCTAGGTTCCTGATCTTTTGGACAAAGTGATTGATGTTGATAATATGTTGTTCCATTTTACACACCTGAGGCCCTATTAGAGAAGTTAGATACTAGCCAAAGCCCGAACTTGATAATATGGGGCAGAGTGAGCCACCATCCTTCTTGTGAAGTTTAGGCAACCCATATATCTTTTGGATGTTTTTAGCAGTGGGGTAGTGATGATGATACCATGTGTAAGATATTATTTGGTTTTTCTTCCATTGTTACAACATGTTAATCAGTTTACATTTTAATGATGTATGGTCTGTCGTTAATTTCTAATATGTGTCTTTATCGTTAAACAACAGGTCCATTTTCTTCACATAATCATTTCTGTCGAGTAAAACTGTGGTGCAGCTTATGTCGGCTGGTAAGATCAATATACTTTTTTTCTCACCAAGACCCCTATGGCTGTTCTCTCCTCTTCTGTTATATTAATTCTGGGAGGTTTACTGTTCTTTAGAATTCTTACAACCTCACCCCTCAGGCTCTCTGCTACCAGTTGATTATTAACTTGATTACATGCTTCTTTGTTACAGGAGATAATCTGTACTAACAGTTTTGATTGTGGTGTGACACAGAAATTCAACCTGTTCATCAGAACTGACGTTTTTGCTGGGTTAAGAAGCCAATTTGAAAAGATTCACTACCCTTTTTTCATTGTAGATCTTAATATTATGGTTCTTTGGTTCTGAATCTTATTCCTATTTTTGTTGGCAAGCCTCAAATGTTTATCCCTCTGGAGATGTTTATAAATTTGGATATCCCTCTCATGCACATGTGTGAAGAGCTCTTGTACTTCCTTTAATTTTGCTGGGGACAATTCCTGTTTTTATTTTTCCATTAGAAATTTCTTGTTGGATCTTATTGCAAGTGATGGTGGCTTGTCTGATGCATTCTTGTAGCAATTTCTTTTCAGCATAACGGATCTGGGTTTGCCCAGTTTACATTAGGACTTGACTTACATGTAAATATTTTCTTTAAGTTAATATGAAGTTTTATAAGCTAGCAAAAGCCTCATACTGACTGATTTGAATTAGGGGTCAGAATGATAGGATTTCTGGTTTATATTTTGTTAGAAAGTTGCTGTTTTATTTATTTCAGAATGGTACAGATGCCATTTTGACTGCATTATGCCACAGACATAGAGGATCTTACAAAATTGCTCATTTCAATATCTTTTTGCAATTTCAGTCAATAGATAAAAGTTACTAGACTCTTATTTGAATTTAAAAATGATATAAAATTCTATTTATGAAATGAAAAAAATTCTGGTTTTATTTAAGGAATCCATGATATAGTGAAGTGAAATGACTTTAAAATGTATTTTCAAACCGCATTCAATATGCATTGCACACAATAATATATATACAGTACATGTAATATCATTTGTGATGTCATGGAATGGTACTGTACTTTTTATGTGTAGAAGAATTATGGATACATTAGTCTTAATAACACAGTACCGGTAGTCATGTGATAAATGACATCATAACATTACTTCAAATTAATTACATCACAAAAATGAGGAGAAAAAAAAACCACAGTTAAAGAATAGCATTTTATTTGGATTTAGACATAGTTTTACCTGTCACAAATGATTTTGCAGTCAGTGCCAGAAATGACAATATTTTAAGATCAAGTAGGTTTGCAATGGTTCTGCATGGTATGGTCCTGTTTGGTTCTGCATCAAGCATGTCATCCATCTTTCGTCATCATCATCCTCCACCAAAAATTGCTATTTTCAACTTCTTCTCAAAACCCACTTTACTGGTTTACATTTTAATTGGCATATACCATCCTGGTATGAAAAGACCTTTGAAAGTTATGCAAATGATGCCAATATGCCATCCAATGTGGTTGCCATTACTTAAAATAGAAAAGAACTTGTAACAAATACCTATCAAAAACTACAGAACAGAATTTGACCGAATTTTACAGCATGCATCCTGGCATGACGATGTTTGTAATTATGATGATTGATTTAGATTTTGCTATTAAATTTAGCCACCATTAATAATGCCATCAGATCAGCTATTTTATATAAATAAGGTTACTGTTTATTTCGGACTTTTTTAAAACTACTGTAAATATTTTTACATAGTGTGTAATTTATTTTCAAGCTACATGACTTCATGAATCATATGTGAATTTCAATTCTTTAAAATATTTTCCTTTATTTTTCTTTTTTTTTGCAAGTATTTTATTTATTGGAAACTCCCGCTCTGTGACACAAAGGATGACAAGGAAGATATTGTTATGATGCAAGCTAAAAATTTATATTTGATGGTGTTTTGTTTGCGTTTTGTGCTGTTAATGCCATTTTTCAGCACATAGGCTGTACATGATGGCCAGAATAATTGAAGGGGCAAGAACTTAGGAAGATACAGGAGGAACCACTATTCCACAGGAAGCTGCTACTGGCAAGCTTTCTCACATACCCACATTGGCTGAGCCTTGACTCAAACCCATGTGGACAGAGGTGAGATGTGACTCATCAGTAAATGTAGGTGCCTTAGAACACTTTGCCACCCTGTGACTAATGACTTATGGATAGGATTATAATGATTTCATAGTAAAAATATATAATTTACAGAGTTTTAAATCTATTTCCTTCATCAGCAACCTGGAACTATACAAAGAATTTGCAGAGGAAGCTTACAGCATTGCCCTTCACCCATCTGGTCTGTACATACTGGTTGGTTTCAGTGACAAACTGCGGCTGATGAATCTCCTGATTGATGACATCAGAACTTTCAAAGAATTCACCATTAGAGGATGCAGAGAGGTAAGCTAAAATAATTATTTTTTGTTGGAAGAATTAATCTGAGCCTTTATCACTGAGGTTCTTTATCAAAGAAATAAGCAATGACTGCACTTTTAAAACATTTGTATGGAAAATATTTAATCTTCATTTAATTTTAAAGTGATTTGAGCATGCAGATGGAGTTTTGCTTCAAGTTCCACAGAATTTCATTGCATATAATAACTCCATTTTTTTAAAAATATTAATTTCAGGTAGTTTCAGAAAATTGCATCTTTTAAAAAAACTAAATTAAGTTTTTCGGTTTTTCGGTCAGTGTTTCACGAGTTAAAACCTTTTATCATTTTTGTTGTTAATATTAATTCTCTTTAAAATTTTATTCATCTCCTCCTATTTCAACCAAATTTGATGTTCTGTTCCCCCCCCCCCATAACTTAATTTTCTATTCAGGTACAGGTAAATTAATTCTTTAAATAGGTCATAATGTTTCTCTGTCAATGCGAGATACCACTTCTGTCAAATAAATACTTCAAAGGTTGTAAACATCTGTTTGCAGGTCATTATGTTTTCATTTAAAAGTCCTACAGACTGGTTCATGGGTGAACCTTTTCTAACTTGAATAAAACTTTTATGCAAGAAAATTAGGTTTTTATTTTGATATATGCAGACATAATCAACATAATTAAAAAAAAATAATCTCCTTCAACAATTTGGTATAGCTGTATATGTATATATTTGAACAAAACTTCTCTAACATTCGAGGCATTTTGTTTTTCAGTGCTCCTTCAGTAACGGTGGTCATGTATTTGCAGCTGTAAGTAGCAATGTAATCCAGCTTTACTCCACCACCACATTTGAAGTTACTGCCAACCTTAAAGGCCACAATGGCAAGATCAAGGCTGTCGTTTGGAGTGCCGATGACAGTAAAATTATATCCTGTGGAATGGATGGAGCAGTGTATGAATGGGATTCCTTCTCTGGCAAAAGAGTTGGAGAGAGCGTCCTTAAATCCTGTAATTACACAGGAGTTGCTGTCACTGCAGATGGGAAGACAACATTTGCTGTCGGCTCAGACAGGACACTTAAGGAAATTTCAGACTCCCAGGTATGATTTCTCTGAGTCCTGATTATGGAAAAGTTCCAATTCTAACTACAGATAAGATTATTTGCTACAGTCAGATGTGCATTATTTCAGATTTCATTTCTCTTTATCTTAGATTGCTCCTTACTTGAGTTACTTGCTTTGCATCTGTGCAGCTTTTGATTGGATATCTAATATCAGCTGATACTAGTTGATGCCACATGAAATTCATAGTTGTCTCCTCTGAATCAAAAACTACCCATAGAATTAAATTATTTTGAGCACAAAAATTGTATTTGAACTCAGATTTAAAGAATAATTATTACTGTCTTAATGCTTTATATCTCAGAGAGTAGAGTTAGTATTTAAAAACACAAATTTGGATTACCTCATTGTATATTTTTGTACAGTCATGCCAAATTTCAGTAACTATGATATTGAGAAACTTAGGTAAGATTTCTATTTCTTGGAGTGTTTGAGTCATTTAGGCATTATTCTTGATATTCATACAGTTTCATAGAATCTCGTCTATCAAATATGCTAGCTCATGTCAGTTGAAGTTTGATGCAAAATTGACATTACCTTTAAAATGCGATTTCATTGTCATCTCTGTTATCTTTCTCTGCTAATATAAATTTATGAATTTGCTACCTCAAAGCTTGCTTGATCCAGACAAAGTATCTCTTTAGATCATTGTTGGAATGTGTATGCAACATTTCGAAACATCCTTTAAGAGGTTAGTAACTAAAGATTTTAAGAAATTCATGATAAGATTCCTTTGAGCACACTGTGAAATTTGTTATCTCTTGTGTTTTAATAAGGTGATAATTCAGATACTTTAAGATGAACAGTAACGCGTTTTCTCTGAACAAGACCTTTATTTTCAATTTTTATTCATTATTATGTAACATATTTTTTACATTTGCTCCTTTTCATATGTATAGATTTTACGAGAAGTGGAAACAGGCGAAATGACTCTAAGTGGTGTAGCTTTGTCTAACTCTGGACGAATGTTGTTTGCTGGAACCATTAAGGGAACTTTGTGGTCTTTAAAATTTCCACTTACCATTCCTGGAGAGTGGCAGGAACATCAGGGCCATGGTAGCCAGATTGTCAAGGTAACGAAAAAGATCATAATATACGATGTTCATATTTTTAGCATAATTTTAAAGACAAAGTCAACACCACACATTCTATGACATTTTTGAATATCACAAATATTTCCTAAAAATATATTTCAGATTTCCAGATATGTAGTTTGTCAGAATTTGGTGTATTTGAAAACTGGGCATTACATCTTTTACAGGCTTCTTTTTAGCACATTGCTGGTAAAAACTAGTTTGTATTAATAAAGATACCTTTAATATACTCAAATTCTCAAATGTCTCTGTTATCCGATAAATATATACCTGAAATTATTTTTTTCCAGAGATTTAATTTTAATTTTTAGTTAATAAGTTAGGGTTATTATCTGCAGATTTAATTATCCTTATGTTCATTTTATGAATCTGTATAGTGTGAAATGTGTACAGTATTAAATGAAGAAAAAGGTAAACACCATTGCACAGTGAACTATTTCTCACCAAGGGTCATCAACAGAGTTGCCGTAAATCTGACAAATTAGCATAGCTTATGGTTGATCTTATCTCAAATGTTGGTGTTTTTAACTCTTGTAACAATTTGCAATTTTAATTGATAACGTCTCCAAGCAATTCAAATTCACTCAGATATGTCAAGGTTGGTAACTATTTTCTAGGATTATACTTAACTGAATATCTATAGCCAAGTAAACATGGGTAAAATTATATAAAAATTATAGGAAAAAATACTCCATCATTGATTACTTTTAATAGCTGATATGAATATTCAAATTTTCAACAAATGTGTACAGGTTAAAGATTAAAGAAACACTTCCTATCAACTACATAAAGATAAGGATGTGGCTGATCAATGACAGGATATAAAATTACAGAAGATTTCCAAAGGTTTTGTATACTTTTTGTGGTCTCTAGCGATTTCATTCACAGAAATGTTATTGCAGTTGTTAAAACTGTATAAGAATTGTTCTTTTTTGTGATTTAAGAAGATACATAAGTTACAATGACATCATTTTACACCCAGCCGTTTCCAGATATCAGTGCACTATGATTGACATAATGCAAAAAGTGATGTCAGTATCATAATGTAAAAATTGTGTTGTTTCATTCTGCACAGAAAGTGTTGATTTCACAAAGTAGACTTTATTAAAGCCAAACATGATCACCAAGATAATCTGAGTTCACATATTTGTTTATGGTGTTGATTATTACACTTACAGTATCTAAGATTTCATGGAATGGTCAATATTTTAATCTAATTACAGATGAAGGTTACAACAGATGACCAGTATCTCATTACTGTTTCTGAAGATGCCTCCATCATTCTGTGGAAAATCACAGACAAGGAAGGGAGGGTAGGCAAGAGAGATAAGGAAGTTGGATGGGCTGAGGAAATTCTCATTACAAAGAGTGACCTTGAGGAAAAGAACTCCATGATGTCCGAACTTAAGACCAGAGTTGATGAATTGAAAATGGAAAATGAATACCAGCTGCGACTTAAAGATATGAACTACAATGAAAAGATTAAAGAGCTAACAGAAAAATTCATTCAGGAAATGGAATCCCTAAAAACCAAAAACCAGGTATACTTCCTTTTCACTGTGTGCTATATTAGCCTTAGCTTTGAAGTTTCCTTATAAATTCAGTAATTTGGTCTATTTCTGAAGTACCGTCATATGACATTGATGTATACAGTACTAATTTATAATAGTTTCCTTATAAATTCAGTAATTTGGTCTATTTCTGAAGTACAGTTTTGTTTCATTGATGTATACAGTACTAATTTATCAATAGTTTCATTATAATTCAGTAATTTGGTCTATTTCTGAAGTAGTTTTGTTTCATTGATGTATACAGTACTAATTTATCAATAGTTTCCTTATAATTCAGTAATTTGGTCTATTTCTGAAGTAGTTTTGTTTCATTGATGTATACAGTACTAATTTATCAATAGTTTCCTTATAATTCAGTAATTTGGTCTATTTCTAAAGTAGTTTTGTTTCATTGATGTATACAGTACTAATTTATCAATAGTTTCCTTATAATTCAGTAATTTGGTCTATTTCTGAAGTAGTTTTGTTTCATTGATGTATACAGTACTAATTTATCAATAGTTTTCTTATAAATTCAGTAATTTGGTCTATTTCTGAAGTAGTTTTGTTTCATTGATGTATACAGAACTAATTTATCAATAGTTTCCTTATAATTCAGTAATTTGGTCTATTTCTAAAGTAGTTTTGTTTCATTGATGTATACAGTACTAATTTATCAATAGTTTCCTTATAATTCAGTAATTTGGTCTATTTCTAAAGTAGTTTTGTTTCATTGATGTATACAGTACTAATTTATCAATAGTTTCCTTATAATTCAGTAATTTAGTCTATTTCTGAAGTAGTTTTGTTTCATTGATGTATACAGTACTAATTTATCGATAGTTTCCTTATAAATTCAGTAATTTGGTCTATTTCTGAAGTAGTTTTGTTTTATTGATGAATACAGTACTAATTTATCAATAGTTTCCTTATAAATTCAGTAATTTGGTCTATTTCTGAAGTACAGTTTTGTTTCATTGATGTATACAGTACTAATTTATCAATAGTTTCCTTAAAAATTCAGTAATTTGGTCTATTTCTGAAGTAGTTTTGTTTCATTGATGTATACAGTACTAATTTATCAATAGTTTCCTTATAATTCAGTAATTTGGTCTATTTCTGAAGTAGTTTTGTTTCATTGATGTATACAGTACTAATTTATCAATAGTTTCCTTATAATTCAGTAATTTGGTCTATTTCTGAAGTACAGTTTTGTTTCATTGATGTATACAGTACTAATTTATCAATAGTTTCCTTATAATTCAGTAATTTGGTCTATTTCTGAAGTAGTTTTGTTTCATTGATGTATACAGTACTAATTTATCAATAGTTTCCTTTTAATTCAGTAATTTGGTCTATTTCTGAAGTAGTTTTGTTTCATTGATGTATACAGTACTAATTTACCAATAGTTTCCTTATAATTCAGTAATTTGGTCTATTTCTGAAGTAGTTTTGTTTCATTGATGTATACAGTACTAATTTATCAATAGTTTCCTTATAATTCAGTAATTTGGTCTATTTCTGAAGTAGTTTTGTTTCATTGATGTATACAGTACTAATTTATCAATAGTTTCCTTATAAATTCAGTAATTTGGTCTATTTCTGAAGTAGTTTTGTTTCATTGATGTATACAGTACTAATTTATCGATAGTTTCCTTATAAATTCAGTAATTTGGTCTATTTCTGAAGTACAGTTTTGTTTCATTGATGTATACAGTACTAATTTATCAATAGTTTCCTTATAATTCAGTAATTTGGTCTATTTCTGAAGTAGTTTTGTTTCATTGATGTATACAGTACTAATTTATCAAAATTTCAAGGAGCAGGTCTAGGTTACCTTTCTTTAGCATCCAAGTTTTATGATTAATGTGATTTATTAGTTTTAAAAAGAATTTGTTCATTGTCTTATGTAATAAACAAAGTGTTTTGACAAATCTTACATACATGTACTCTGAATTGTTTTTAAATTCAAGGTTAATATTGCTTATCTTTGTAATGTCGTACACATTAGATAAAACTGAGAATTTAGGATGTATTCTTCTTTATTCATAATATTCCTCATCTTTTCATTTTGATTATGACATTTCTTATACAGCAGTTGTTTCCATTGCAATGTATGCATATATACTGCTTGTTTCAATTGCTATGTACGCATTCATACTAGTTGTTGGAATTGAAATGCATTTGAAACATGCTAGTTATTTGAATTGTGATGTATGCATATATGATAGTTATTTGAATTGTAATGTATGCATACATACTAGTTATTTAAATTGCAATGCATGCATACATACTAGTTATTTAAATTGCAATGCATGCATACATACTAGTTATTTAAATTGCAATGCATGCATACATACTAGTTATTTAAATTGCAATGCATGCATACATACTAGTTATTTAAATTGCAATGCATGCATACATACTAGTTATTTAAATTGCAATGCATGCATACATACTAGTTATTTAAAATGCATTGATGCATGAATCCCTACTAGCTGTTGGAATTGCTGTGCATGCATACATACCAGTTGTTGTAATTGCAATGCATATGTATATGTATATGTATAATTTGTGCAGTAATGCAGATATTCCATAATACTGTAGGCTATAATTGAAAAACAAATAGTCATTTCTTTTTTGGGCAGAGAAACTTGCTCATTTAGAATGTTTGGTTGTAGCACACAGAAAAGTATATACACCTATCCCTCAATAACTTGTGCACAACGGGGTCCTCAAACATATACTGCACAATAGGCAAGGCGCGAGTTACTGAGGGACCTCCAAAAATTGAAAAATATTTACTTTGACATTGAGAAAACCAGAGGGGGGGGGGGAAGGCTCATTAGTTAGCTGGGCTGTTTGATGACTGAATCCTCATTTTACAATAATAATACATTTTAATAACATGCTTTTCTAACGAAGTTCTTTGTTATTTGGTTTAAATAAAATTTATTTTCAAAATGTCCAACATGTGAAAGATTGTTCCAACTAGTTTTAACAACCATCACATTTACACAAAAAATCTGTGTATTACGTCACTGCTTTTTGTTTTCTGGATGAGTCTGGTTCCCGTAGTGGTGTTTAATAGTTGTTGATACACCACCAAACAATATTATTTTTTTCAAAAACAGGTGACATTTATTTTGTGAGACAATCATCTACATCAAAACTCAATTTTTGTATTGTTCAGTTAGTGCAATATTGATGTTGTGATTTCATTGGAAGTAATAATGAAACTTCTTATCATCCTTGAGGTTATTTCTCAGTGCCAGTTCAAGAATTCTCTGAAACTCACTTGCCCACAATGGTCTGTATCTGTGAAATCAAACTCTTTATTTTATGAAGTATTCATTTTGCTTGGCTGCCTTGCTTTCTTTGATAACAGTTATAAAAGAGTTGGTTAATTTAAGGTAGTTTATGTTACACATGCAATAACATTTATAACAGTGTTCGATTGATCAAATTAAGTGAATTCACCTGACATATAACTGGGGCAGCTAGATTCTAAGTCTGTAGGATTTTTGTGCCTTTTAACTTTTATTTTATTCCACCTCCTTTATTTGATTCAAAAGACATAATTAATGTGATAATATAAAGGAGGCCAGTTTTTAATTCAGTGCAACAATACAACAAATACATGTACTTCTATAAGTCAGTTATCAAAACAAGGTCAGTACTTAATTACAATCTCAGAGAAACATTCATGTACATAGCTGTTACGGCATATTGACACATTTTACATTTAATTACAAGAGGACACATTGCATTTATGATGATTACACTTAAATGAAACTCAAAGATAGAACTAGAACACAAATTTAAATTGATAAAAAATTGATTTAATGCGTTTTTATTTATTAAAGTACTGCTTCGACTCAGTGTAAGTGACATTTTCATTGATCAAAAGTTCCTTACATATCATTAATTGCAGTGTACTAGGATCAAGATTTTCTTTAACTTCAACAAATAGGGATCAATTTTGGGGGTATTTTCTGGTTTAAAAAATGGAATCCATACCTGGAGTGAGTCGTGTCATTAAAACTCTTTGTAATGTGAATCCATGCCTGGAGTGAGTCGTGTTATTAAAACTCTTTGTTATGGAAATCCATACCTTCAGGATTTCTAGTTTTCATCCTGGACTAAAAATTTGTTTTTCAATTTACTGTATACCAACTGCCAGTCTTTGGAGAAATGTGACCAAATACTGTACTTATATTTTCAAAATCCTATGGACATATTGCTGTATACTTAATGAGTTCATTTAAATTTATTTGCCTGCAGGTCTTGAAAACTGAAAAGGACAAGGAGGAGGCTAAACATGAGGAGGAAACAGCAGAGATCATGGAGAAGCATGCCAAGGAACTCACTGATCTGGGTACATCATTACTTCAAGACATTGACCTGAATATTTTTCTATTATGGAATATATACTTTTTATTATTTAGGGAGACTTCAAATTGTACATTAAAAATAATACTTGTCCATCCAACACTTATTTTCATCTGTATGTCTTTTGTTCATGCCTTTGTACTTGCATCAGAAAAACTTCATATATTTGCTTTCTTAAGAAATATACTTATCTGTACATTCATATTAATGAGATTAATTATAACAAAAGACTGTTGTGTATACAGGGCAGTTTATAAATATTTTATGAGCATTGCATCGTTTGTGTAATTATAGTTAATAAAACCATTTTATTCCTAATAAGATATTCATTATTGTAAAATATTCATATTGCAAATTTGTCATTTTCTGAAATTTAATGTTTTGATAATGATGATGTTACTGAGTGTGAATATTGTTAAAATATTGGGATTTAGAATACCATATGTACTTGCTTATAAGTTAAGTCAAACTGCATTCAGCATTGACCTTGACTTACTATCGCATAATGCTCCAGCAGATCAGAATCTATGTTGTTTGTTCTATTGATTACACATAATAAACTGTATGGACCCAGATCTGCTGATGAAGCCTTATGCAATATCTGGTCTGGGTCTGTACAGTTTGAAGTTATATTCGACTTGTAAGCAAGTTTGTATGGTGTATTTATAGTCACAGCCTTTTGCAACAACTTGAATGACTTGAATTTCTGACCACTCAAGATAATTTCTTTTTCTGCTTCACAGAATCGGCCAACAATCAAAAGCTGATGTTGGAATATGAGAAATTCCAGGAACAGCAGGCCAAGTACATGAAGATGCAGGAGGATTATGAACGTCAGCTGCAGGAGATGGAAGATAGCAAACAAAAGGCACTGGAGGAGCTCACAGAGTACTATGAGACTAAAATACAAGAAATGACTTCTAAACTTGAACAGGTATATTTTTTTTCAGTTTAGAATGCTATGTACACATTTCAGAGGGTGGTAGGACCCTGTTTCACTAAACAAGATAAGAATATGCATTATGAAAGATTTACAATAAAAACACTTATGAATATTGTTAAGTCATTCAAGGTATTATGTATTTTTTGTTCACTGTGAAAATGGGATATCGGATGACTATCTATAAAAGACATTAAGATTTCTTATAACACCTCTGAGAGATTAAGAATATTTAGAAAATTATGAAATAAAATCTACTTGATTGATTTCAACTGATGTAAACCAAACCATAACATATCTACCCTTTGTCTTTTCCTGTTATGCTTTTTAGTGCTGAATAAGTTCACCCTACAAAAATGGTCTCAGCTGTGATCATTTCGTTTGTTGTCAGGAGCAACAAGGAATATGTCAATGTGACCAATGCTAAAATACCTCTGATACCATTATATGTTTAAAGGATGTGTAGTGATAACAAAGACACATTATTGGCAGACAAGGATGTAAAACTTGAAAATTATTAGTTAATGCTGAATTTGAGAGGACTGTTCATAAATGTTCTTTGACTTGCAAACATCATGAGCATGTTACCTTGAATACACATTTCTACAGAGAAGCACACCTGTACAAAACGGCAGCAAGCAAAAACATGCAGAGGATCTGCAATTAAAATTCTTTCATTTATAGTTTGGTATTATTATATCTTTCTATTCATGCTGATGAGTTTTATTCCAACATCATAGTGTATATTATTACATATTGTTTTGTATTTGTCAGTTTATTACACACAGTGCACACAGCCTTGCTAGTAGGGTCAGGTATCATGTTTTGGGATACAAACATTAACTCATTAACCTTTTCTAAACCCCCACCCCATCCTGCTCACAGGTTTAGACTCTTTCCTTGTGTTTTATCAAATGTTTGAACACAGCAAACAATGTATGAAAATTATACCATTTTCCCTCAGTATAACACTGGGAGTCATAGAGTGTACTGCCTTATAGTGAGACCAATTTGTAATGAAGTACACTTTACATATAACTTTAGTACTAAATATTTAAACGGTATCCATGACGATAATGGCCTTATACAAGGAACTGTGTTATAATTAAGGGCCTTATACAAGGAATTGTGTTATAATTAAGGGCCTTATACACTGAACTGTGTAATAATGAAGGGCCATATACAAGTAACTGAGTTAAATTAAAAGCTTTATACAAGGAGCTGTTATAATGTTGGGCCTTATACAAGGAACTGTGTTATAATGAAGGGCCTTATACAAGGAACTGTTATAAAATAGGGCCTTATCCAAGGAACTGTATTATAATGTAGGGCCTTATACAAGGAACTGTTATAATGAAGGGCCTTATACAAGGAACTGTGTTATAATGAAGAGCCTATATTGAAGGGCCTTGTACAGAAAACTGAGTTATAATGAACTGCCTTATATGGGAAACTGAGTTGTAATGAAAAGCCTTACACAAGGAACTGTTATAATGAATCGCCTTATACAAGGAAATATATTATAATGAAGGGCTTTATACAAGGAACTGTGCTATAATGAAGGGACTTATATAAGAAACTGTGTTATAATGAAAGGCCTTATACAAGGAACTGTGTGTTATAATGAAAGGACTTTAAACAAGGGACAGTGTTAATATGAAGGGCCTTGTTACATGGGAAGTACCATAATCTGTAATCTGGTGGTGATGAAGGGATGAAGGTTCCCATGAGTAAGTTACTTTGATTTTTAAAATATCCATAAAAACCGATACTAGGTAACTGTTCCCCAAAATATTTTACCAAAGTCCCCCACTCTCCATCCACCCCAAACTGTGAATTTACTGAGTATTTAAGTAAATTCACTTTTGTTTGCTGGATGCCTGTTTGATTGAAATTTCTGGTTTGCTAGTTGGACCACCTATTTAAATACTAAGTTAAGAACAATAACTCTGTACAGATACTAAGAATCCATATTCCTTATCCACAAATTTAAGTACCAATTCAAATATCATTGTTTGCAAAAGCACAAAAGATGTTTTAAAATAAATCAATTCTTTTAGTTGAGTCTTGTTCAATCTTTTCAGTCAAATGACGAAGCTCGTCAACAAAATCGTGAGTATGATGAAACCAAGAAGCAGATTGAGGAAGATGCAGATCGCGAGATTCTGGATATTAAGAACAAGTACGAGAGATCTCTCAGAAATGAAAAGGAGGCTAATATGAGGCTTAAAGGGGAAACTGGAATCATGAAGAAGAAGGTAAAATTGTCATTATTTGATGAAATATATCATATTTTTAGTAAGATAACGTGTAAGCTGGCGATTTGGTGCCTTATCTTTGCATGTAGGGGTTGAGGTTCAAAACCAATGTTTACCTCCAAAATATTTTCTGTCAATTGTAATTCTCCTTAGGCCCATGCAAAGAGTGATCTAGATTGCTCTTAATTAAGCCATATAAATAAATACCTATATATTCACCTATAAGATGAGACATGCTGCAAACTGCACAGACCCAGATCTGCCATCACATAATGCATTGGTAGATCTAGGTTTGTTGAGTTTGTTAAGAGTAATCAGTAGAACAAATAGACTCTGGAGGTGCATTATGTTATGGCAGATCAAAATTATTGTTGTTTGCAGCTTGAATTGACTTTTAAGTGAGTACATATGGTAAGTCCAATCCTTGATGTTGTAAATGAGTAGAAAAATTGTAGAATAAGCAGGAGTATGACTACAGATTCCATATTGTTTGATAGTGTATCTTGCATCAGATTGCAAAATAAATTATCATCATCACGCAAATATATGAAAATAGTTTAACATCAGTATTTTCCTTGCCTGAAAAAGATTGAAATTGTTGGATATATTTTATATGTGTAATCTATATTTATGTATTATGTTTAATTTGAAAATAATTGTAAACTTTTGTACTTGATTCTGTCTTGATAAAAGAGCAAGTTGTAAGAAGTTATACAGAGTAAGGTAATCTGGAGTAACCAATCTTTTATGGGAAATCATGTACTTAAGTATTTTTCTGAACTTTGGACTGACTCTGAGACCATAGAGGTACAAACTGGGCATTTGCAACTTTGCTGCTTTAAGAAAATGATGTAAAATCAATTACCGTGTCTTCATGTCTTTCAGTTCACTAGTCTGCAAAAGGACATTGATGATCATAAAGAGGAGATCAAGAAACTGCAGGCTGAGAATTCCAAGTTGAACAACATGATCCGGAACCTGCAGAAGGACATAGAGGGCCTAAATAAAGAGATCCATGAGAGAGATGACACCATACAGGACAAAGTAAGTCTAGAGTGTTTTTTTTTTTTTCAAGCTTCAGTACCAGCTTTCACTACTTACATAATTTAGTTTTGAGGTAACATATTAGTATAATTTTATTTATGTCCTGGATACCTTAATAGCTTTATAACTTTAGGACATGAAAAATAACCATTGCCAACTACTTTACTTACCATCTGGACCTGTTATTAGTAAAGTCCAACTGCAGACAGCACAGACCCAGATTTGAAGTCACATGATCTGCTGGCATATCTTGGTCTGTGTAGTTTGTTCAGAGTAATTGGCATAACAAAGACCAAAGACCCTGATATACCTATGCTTTATGTGATGTCATATAAGGGTCTATGTTTTTGTAGTTTGACTTGACGTATCTGCAAGTATAAATGGTAAATTGTATTCTCTTCAAAAGGAAAATCCTAATTTTATTAAAAAACCGATGCTAATGAATTGATGTATATCACAGCAGAAGGAATTGGTCTTATGTTTAAAATATGTTTAAATCTCATGCTTTCATTGTGGCAACATTAGTCTCAAATTTGTACCATTGCAGGAGAAGAGAATTTATGACCTGAAAAAGAAGAATCAAGAGTTAGAGAAGTTTAAATTTGTTCTGGACTACAAGATCAAGGAACTAAAGAAACAGATAGAACCCAGAGAGAATGATATCAAGAATATGAAAGAGCAAATTCAGGAGGTAAGAGACATCTCTGAGTGGTAAGGAAAATGAATGAGGCAGTGACTGCTGAGTTGATTTCATAAATTATCAGCTAAAATAACAGAAATAACCTTACATGAATGTTCATTTCAGATGAAATTATGGCATAAGTAAAATCATTTCTATTTGTTTCAAAACCTCAGCAATCAAAAGATCGAAATTATTTAATGAGTTTGAAAATGAGTACAGTTGTAAGTTCTGTCATTATTATAATTAGGCTCTGTTTAATATTCAGCTCCCTTCAAACTGAAAATAGTTAATTTGTATTTTATATATGCACCCTCAAACATGGAACATTTTAGTATAAACTTGGAAATATTTTGAGCCTAAAAACTGAACATTTTTAGTAAAACTGTCAGTAAAGACAAATTTGACAGACTTTTCATGCAAATCTAAGACTTTAATGAATTTATTCCTTGAAGTTCCTACAATGTAAAGAGGTTATACCTCAAAGGTAAGACGGCAATAAACCTCAAAACCAGCAAAATCATAAATAAAATTGATTTTATCAACAGATGATAAGCAGTGGATGTTGTAAGCCTGATGTTGGCTGTTCTCTGTGGTCTTTAATGAGTTATACAAAACAGCATTCCAAGCACAAGATAAACTCATATTCTATGCATATTATGTATATAACAATAAAAAGATACTCATATTGACTAATATTCCCTTTCATCACTAAATTAACAATGCATTCCAAAAGAAAACTTGATACATGACTTTCAGATCATGTAATAGCAGTATAAATAAAAAAAACAGCTAGTGTGAGAGTGACCATATACTTTCCAAATGCTGAAAATAACAAAGTTATTACTAGCAAGTCTCACATCTCAGTCCACCTTTGCTTCTGCCACCTGTACAGCCCACTAATTATCCTGTACAGCCCACTAATTATCCAGTACCGTATTCCCCAAAGTTATTACTTAAAGCTAAAAACTAACTTTAAAAAGTTCCATACCTCAACCAAAACTCCAGTTAGAGTGCTGTCTCACAACAACATCATCTACAGAACTGGCATGATGCATGATCACTATACAGTTGCTCAAAAGCAGCAAATGACTGATTATTAATAATGGAAATTTATATTCTCACATGACTTGGATGAATACTGTCCATTCCTTTCTAAATATGATGAAATATATCAAACATTTAACTTCATTTTGCTTTTCATTCTTCTGTCTTTGTCTCACACATACACACACTATTTTCTCTCTCTCTGTCTCTCTCATTTTGCTTTTAGTTCTTCTCTGTCTTTGTCTCACACATACACACATTCACTCTATTTTCTGTCTGTCTGTCTCTTTCATGTTGCCTTATAAATTGCAGTCCTATCAGTCCCCCCTCAATAATGAAACCTTATATGCAAACATTAGAATATTCTGTTCATTTGATACATTTTGATTAATCTGCATCAATCTTTCACTCCATGCATGGGACAACCATTCTTATGACCAGTGTTAATATCAAAATCCCTTCCATAAATTTATCATTGCACAGTTATCAAGCAGTTAAAATTAGCATGGTCAGCAATAGTGTGGGATTAAATATGACCAGTATTTCACATATATCACAATTCCTTTAACACTTTTAAAGAAGTCTTCCAAAACACTAACATAAGCGATCTAAACTGAACAAACGATACTCCAATCATGCGTATGATTTAGACTCTAAATATTTGGAAATATTCTCATGCCAAGAATTATTAGTTATGCTTATCATTTAATTTGCAAGCATCCTAAAATATATGTAAAATAAAAATTTGTTTCTTTTTTAATTAACAATGTGAAAATGTTTCAGTTGTATGAGATGATACAAAATTTTATATGCAGATGGAGAGTGAGTTGGAGAGATTTAACAAACAGAACACACAGTTGGAACTGAATATCACAGAGCTTCGCCAGAAACTCAAGGCTACCGACAAAGAAATGCACCAGGAGAGACAGAGGGTATATGAGAAGTTATTACAGATATATCTAGTGTATAAGAAATAGAAAATTATATATGGGAATCTTGTATAAATTCTTCTTTTGAAAGAAATTTATAAAGCAGGTTGAATAATTCTTATTTTTTGTGCTTATTACTGGGGAAAAGAAATTTGAAATCATTCAGTAAATTTTATAAACTTAAAATAAGATGAATTTTAATGTAAATTCTATGTATCACATGATGAAAAAGGTTTATTAAAAAAAACATGGAATAGTATAGTGAAATAACTTTGTACCTGCAGATGCCTTGAACATTGCATCTACAATGTCTTGAAATCCTCTGTGATATCATTGGGTTTTATTACACAATATAGAAGAATAGGATTTGGGTTAAATAACTTATAGAAACACAGCAGTCACATAGTATGTAAATGAATTAGATATTTTTTTTAAAAAAAATAACACTTATTTTAAATCCTAAAATAAGATGTATGGAAAATTGCTTTCCTTGGACCTAAATGCAAGGTGATGACTAAACAGTGACGTCTGATTCATTTAATGTCTGTCTTGTTGTGCCAACAGTTAAATCACAGCTTAGTGAAAACATAAAACTGGAGAGTCATTTATAATGATAAGTGATTGTTTAGAGTTTTAAGTTTGAACTTAACTATTGAGCATGCATGCACAAGTTTTATCAATTTTCATGTACTTTCAACAGCTGATTAGGGCATGATACAGTCTTTGACTTTTTTGTGATTGATGGAAATCAATTACCTCAGTTTATTGATAACATAACTTATATCCTTTTAAGCCAGTGTAAAAAATCATATAAAAGATAATTATCTTATAAAAATGTTAAAAGAAATTTTTAAATGTTATATTCTTAACACTTTTGTATGGAATCAAAGATTGACTGATGTGACCAATTTATTTACTGTTGATAATGACTCTTTCATTCATGGAAACTACATAGAAACATGTGAATTATTGGTTTGTTATGAAATTTTGTCCCACATTATTATTATATAAATGAAAACTTTCTTCCAAATTGAAAAAGTTATGTAACTGTCAGCAAGGAACGAGTATTTTTCATGTATTTTGCTTTGGTTGCAACATATTCAGACTTTGTTATTTGTCAGGAACTGGATTGTAAGATTTGTAAAATTGGTAATCAGAATATATCATTCCTGTGAGAGATTGTTTGTCATTGGATGGTACAATGTTATGTGATATGTGAGATTTCTTTATGTCACATGATCATTCCTGTGAGAGATTGTTTGTCATTGGATGGTACAATGTTATGTGATATGTGAGATTTCTTTATGTCACATGATCATTCTTATATGAAATAGGTATGAAATCACTGACAATTTTTTGACATCATAAAGTTATAGTTTTTAGTGTCATATTAGTTGAAAATGTCATTTGTACAAATTCTGAAGTAAAATAAACTGCAATTTTGTTCTGTAAGTGATGTAATAAAACAATTGTAGACCTTTGAAACATGAAGTCTTATGAGCCAGTAAACCTATCATTAATGACCTCAACTTTAAAGTCAATATGAGGTTTACTTTTCCACAAAACTTTATATTCAGTTCAACAAAGGTCTATAATTAATTACACATTAGAATCATCGTACCACAAATGTTACTAGCCACAAATACATGTTTTGCAGTGTTGATCTGTAGGTAATATTATCACTGGTAAAATCCTGTTATATAGTAATGATTTTTGTTATACTGATCATATCATTGTGACCTTAGATGTATTGGCATAAAATATTCTTTTTTCTAGAATAGAATGCTAGTTTCTAAAGTTGTTTTGTTATCCAGTCAGTGACCTTGAAAAAAGTACCTATGAAAAGGAATATGTAAGCTTCTTAAAGCCAAAGATTGGTCTATTTTGAAATAAATGTGACTTATAAATTGGAGATTAGTAGCATCTTAGTTGTAAAAATGGCAGGGAGTAAGTATACAATTTGGTAATAAATGGTTTTGTGCATAACTTTTAATGAATTCAAATATTCAAATAGACTCTACAAAAAAAACTGTTTTATTAAATTATCAGTGTGGTAAAATGGAATATTTGACCACATCAGTGAATAAGTACGAATGAAACTTAAACTGCTTGTTTTTTTTGGTATCATTTAGGTGCGTGATGTTGAGGCTGTGGTGAAGCGCTTCAAGACAGATTTGCACAACTGCGTAGGGTACATCCAGGACCCCAAGATGCTGAAGGAAAGCATCAAAGCCCTCTATCAGAAACATGTTCAAGAAGACATTGTAAGGCTATAAATCAATTCTTTGTAAATAACAAAACAAAGCCAAACTCATTCATACAGAGTTTAGGTGTAACATGTAATCTTAAAAATATTGCAGTAACCACTGTATTATAAAAGATGTGTTGATTTCATTCATTTTTAAAGATTGAACTAAACAAGGAATCATTGAAATAGATATTAGCCTCAAAAATGTTGTAATGATAATAATGTATCACATTTTGGATGAGATTTTTTCTTCTTCTGTAAATATGCCATCAGATCACATTACCTTACATTACACTGATCAAATTACTGATACACAACTCACTCACAATGGGGACTGCACTATAAGAGAGGACACGAGAATTACCGTAGAACCTCCAAAAATTGAGAGAAAAATATTTGCTTTGACATCAAGAAAACAATGAGGGGGGGCGACGGGCAGCATTAGTGAATGTGGCAATTTAATGACTGAATCCTCTTTTTACAATTACATTGATAATAATTTTTAATAATGCACTTTTTCTAATAAAGTTATTCATGAATATTGTTTAAATAAGACTTATTTTCAAAATGTCTAACATGAGAAAAAATCGTTCCAACTGGTTTTAACAACTATCACATGTACTCGAAAAATCTTTATTACATCACTGCTTTTTTTCTTGATGAGTCTGCTTCCCGTATTGGTATTTAGTGGTATCATGCCAAATCGAGAGTCTACAGAGCAGGGAACTAGACAAACTGTTGATACACTACCAAACAAGTTCCAATTTTTCAGAAACATGCAACATTTATTTTGTGAGATGATTTTCTTCGTCAAAACTCAATTTTTGTATCACTCAGTTATTACAATATTGACGTTGTGATTTCATTGTAAGTAATAATAAAACTTCTTCTCATCCTTGAAGATATTTCTAAGTGCCAGTTCAAAAATTCTCTGAAACTCGCTTGCCCACAACAGTTAATATCTGTGAAATCATGCTCTTTATTTTATGAAATGATCATTTCGCTTGGCTGGTTTGCTATTCTTGATCACTGTTATAAAAAAGTTGGTAAATTTTTAGCTAGTTTATGTTATATACACAATAGCATTTATAACAGTGTTCAATTGATCAAATTAAGTGAGTTAACCAGACATATGACCGAGTCAACTAGATTTTAAGTTTGTAGGATGTTGGTACCTTTTAACTTTTCTTTATTCCACCTACTTTATTTGATTCCAAAGACATAATTGACATGATAATAATTATCACGACAATTATGTCTTTTGAATCAAATAAAGGAGTTGGAATAAAGAAAAGTGAAACAATACAACAAATACTTCCACAAGTCAGTTATCAAAACATGGCCAGCACTTAATTAGGTTCTCAGAGAACGCTTGTGAACATAGCTGCTATAGTAGATTGACACATTTTATATTTAATTACAAGAGGACACATTGCATTTATGATGATTCACTTAAAAGGAACTAAAAGATAGAGCTGAAACACAAATTTTAATTGATAAAAAAAATTATCTGTATTTATTTATCAAAGTACTGCCTCCACTCAGCGCAAGTGACAT
Source organism: Unio pictorum (assembly GCA_030141615.1). Lineage (NCBI taxonomy): Eukaryota > Metazoa > Mollusca > Bivalvia > Unionida > Unionidae > Unio > Unio pictorum. The sequence continues at coordinate 2,434,295 of JARLTB010000360.1, read as the reverse complement.
TTTCATTGATCAAAATTTCCTTACAAAATAAGAAAGAATATAAAAGTTTGTATGACCTATTTTAAAATTTGACATTTTATAATGATTAAAATTTCCAGGTTCTATCTACCATTTTTGATGATAAAACAAGCGATATATCAAAATTTCTGTTACCAATTTTGATCGCTATTTTCTTCATCTTCAACAAATAGGGATCAATTTTGGGGGGTATTATCTGGTTTATAAAGTGGGATCCATGCCTGACCCCATGTTATAAGTGGGTTAATGAGTTATCAGGGCACAAGTTATCGAGGAAGTGGTGTACATATAGTCACATATACAATTATCCCCCTTTGTTCTGGATACTTCCAGAGTCACATATACAATTATCCCCCTTTGATCTGGATACTTCCAGGCACAAGTTATCGAGGAAGTGGTGTACATATAGTCACATATACAATTATTCCCCTTTGATCTGGATACTTCCAGGCACAAGTTATCGAGGAAGTGGTGTACATATAGTCACATATACAATTATCCCCCTTTGATCTGGATACTTCCATTTACAGTTCTCTTTTTTGTGTGTACCAGAATCGCATTATCCAGACAATTGATTATGGTGCAATCAATATCTGCAGATGGGTCTGGATAAATCAATGTTTTACCTTCATAATTATCTTTTGAGCCTTGATGCATAAATTCATAGAAAAACAGCACACTATTATTTTCCCTTGCTGTCACGATTTTTGAGGGACTTAATCTAGAAATTCAATAGATGTGCATCGTATTTGTTTTACATGCAAATGCAAAACATATGGGTCCACTTTTCAAACAGCAGTGACAGTGAGATATATTGTTGCTCAGAAAACTTTATGTATTGTATCTACTTAGTTATAAATTGAGTCCAGCTGCAAACAATGTAGATTCTGATCTGCCAGCACATAATACACCGGCAGATAAGGATCTGTTTTGTTTGTTCTGTTGATTACTCCTAACAAACTGCATAGAGTCAGGGCCCGGTTTCACTAAACAGGTTTGCCAGCACATTATGCAATGGTAGTTGGATATGACTTTTAAATGAGTACAGATGGTAAATTTTGTAATACATTTTAATAATTCTGTAATAACATTTGAACATGCATATGTATTAAAACTGGCAAGATTAAATGTTTAAAACAATGGCTTTATTAGATGATTACAATGAAAGTAAAGAAAAAACTCCAGGACACAAGATAACACACCTGAATATGTCAAGATTTTTCATAAAAAATTATGTAAAACATATTGGCAACAAAGCTCTTTGATTTATAATTTCTATTGAAAAAATGAATTTTTTTTAAGTCACCAAAACCCTTAATCAATTCTTATAACATTTACTTTTTTACAGACGGAGTCAGCAAGCGTGGATGCTGACATTCAGAAGGAGTACAGCCGCCAGCGTGAACATCTGGAGAGATCTGTGGCTTCCCTCAGGAAGAAGTTGACCAAAGATTCCGAGATCCACAGGGCTGACAATGTTAGGATCATGCAGGTGAGTTGCTATGGTAGTATATAGTTGATGTGAAGCAAGTGTGGTCATTTGTGTATCAATTTAACCATTTTAAAAATGGAGGAAATTTATGTGAGAGACCCAAAATGGACACTCTGTGCTAATCAGATGCTTTACAGCATCTCTACAGTTTGAATAAAAATGCTTATATAATCTTGATTAGAATTTTTGTTTCTGATAATTCTGTATATTTTTTAAATGTGTCTATATATTAAATCAGTGTTTTTCAACCTTTTTATTGGAACGGAACCCTTCGGAGCATTTAGATTGCTCACGGAACCACATGCAGTGACACAAGAAAACACCGATTGATACAGGTGTATGTGTGTAACACTGTAATTGTAGCCCAAATCAAAAATAAACTTGTGTGTCTAGAATAGCTGATATTGCTAGTTACTAAGTTACTTTATTGTTACCCTTTAGAATCAGTTGGCAGTAGTGAGCATTTCAGCGCAAACTTGTGCTTAGTGATTTCTACAAAGCAGTTGAATTCGTGGCCGAATGTTTGAGAGAGACACCCAAAGTTCATCTTCAACAGACAAAAGTCGTTCTCATTTCTTGTATTTGATGGTGGTCATAGCAGAAATCCGAACTTGCACATGTAAGAAGTTGAAAACTGCAACAGAAGTCACAAAGCTTTCTCAGCCATAGCCGGGTACTTGTTTTCAACTAGTAACCAAAATGCATCAAAGTTCAACTCTGCATGTTTTAACTTCAACATTCTGTTACTCGGAACGCTAATGATCTCCTCCTCTTCCTTCAAAGTAAACTGTCCTTGGCACGGTTCAAATTCTACAAACAGGTTTCTAACCCAGTCGTACTGGTCAACAGATATCGACAGAAAATGTTTGCTGAGACTATTCAACAGAGCATCCAAATGGTTCACAATCAATGGAAGAATTTCTTGGTAATATTTTTGAATAACATTGGGAAACATTTCCAAATTTCCAGTAGATGCATGCTTCTTCCAAATTACCAATTTCTTCAGAAATGCGCTTATTCTGTCAGTTGAAGTCAAGACGTTTTCATGTCTGCCTTGCATTCCACTGTTCAAATTGTTCAATTCATGAATTATATCAGCCAGATAAGCTAGTTTGGAACACCAACACTTTCTGCTCAGTACTTCTTCACAATCCTTCAAGTTTTCTCGAGAACAGAACATCAGCATCTCCTCTCTCAGCTCATAGAAACGAGATAAAAGTTTTCTGCGAGACAGCCATTGTACATCCGTGTGTTGGATGAGTGTGATATGGTTCGCTTCCATGCTTTCACAAAGTTTGGCAAACTGGCAACATTTCAGAGGTCTCATCTTCATATAATTAACGATTTTCACCACCATGTCCAGCACAGACTTTAACTTGGCTCCAACTGTTTTAGCATCTTGTGCTACTCTGTGGATGAAACAGTGCATGACCAATATAGCTGGATTCATCTGTCGCACCAGCGAAACAAAACCTTTGACATTTCACGTCATGGCATGGGTGCCATTCATACAAATGCCAACACAGTTTTTCCAGTTCAAGTCACATGACTGCAAATATGAATTGACGTCTTGTTCTTTTGTTGTTTATGGTAACTCCTTACAGCAGAAAAAATCTTCAACAATAGCTCAATTGTCAATAAAATGTACAAATCCCATAAACTGTGATTTATCGCTGACATCAGTGCTTTCATCCACCTGCAGTGCAAATAATCCATGTGTCTTTATCTTTGCTAAAAAGTGACTTTCAATGTCACTGGACATGTCTGAAATACATCTGTTTATTATATTGTCTGACAGTGGAATCTTATTGATGTCAGATATGGCACTCTCACCAAGCCTAAATTTCCTCAGAATAGAAAATGTCCTTTCAGCATCAACACTGGAATGTGGCAGCATTAGTGCAACTTTGCCGAGGTCCACAAAGAAAGTTTAAATTATTTCCTGATTGTGGGTCAGATTTGGTGACCACCTGCCAGAATTTTTCAGTGTTGTAAAGTCTGGGTTGAATTTGGGAAGTTCTTCTAAAACTCAACCTTATAGTAATGGCAGTTTTTGCATTTGATGTCTCTCCTGGCTTCATTCAAAGCACTGAAAGTCCTGTTTCCATTAATGATTGAATTTCATGTGATATTCTGGTGGTTTAGATAGTGGCATTTTATAATCGTAACATATCCCAAACTTAGATATCGATCAAATTTAAATAACCAATACCAATCTAAATTGTTTTATGCCACTTAAGCTCTTTAGCGAATAATATTACCATAATTCATTACTATTATTATTAATATTTTCCATACTACTTCTGATTACAGACATATAATCTTGATCCACAAATTATAATGTAAAAAAAATATATTGTACTAAGTCTACAGCCAGAGAGGTCCCGTTTAAAGAATACAGGTAAAAGTTAATTATTTTATGCTGCTCATTGCTTTGGTTTTGTATTCCAGTTATAATTTATTAACATGATTTGTTTAATCCTTCTGGATTACTGCTGATCACACATATTATAACAATCCAAGAAATAATAATACATTATTGTCTGTCAGATTAGCAATACAGAGGGTAAGTCAGTTAAGAATCATGTGATTAAATGAAGTATTTCCGGGAAATATACTACACTGGAAGCAAGGTGTCATCAAAAATGGAAAAAAAATATATTTCCAGAATTTGTATGATAATAATTTTGAGTACAGATTTAAAAGGGTGATGGGATAAGCTAGAATTTCATTTATTGTGGTAGACTGACATGTGAGAATAATCTGATGTAAGCATAAATAATGGTTAAATATTTTCCATAAATGCATAATAAAATCATATAGGACACTGATATCATATTTCATTATGTCAAGTCAGGAAAACATTCTAACAAAATGTTATATTTTTTTGCTTACCTTTATGCACTTGTTTTTATTTGTTTTTCAAGACATATTGATAAAAAAAAATTAAACAGTCAAAAGGTTTATGCAAAATGTAGCAATTGAATCGTACAACAGGAATAATTATTTCAAGGAATATTTGCTTTCATTCTAGGAAAACGTATCCCTTATTAAGGAAATCAATGATCTGCGGAAGGAACTGAAGATTGCAAGAACCCAGATTCATGATTTGGAGGCAGCCCTTGGTCTTCATAGCAAGACAAACAAAGGTGACACCCAGGCTCTTGCTGCATTCACAGCAAAGGGTCCTACAGCCATTTTTGAAAAAGAGCTAGAAGAAAACAGAAAAATGGTGGAGATGCAGAAGATGGAGATCAAGAGACTCAGGACCCAGATGCATGAGATAGAACTAGGTTCAAGGCCTTCGTCTGCTACCAAACTTCCACCGATGCACTCCATAGAATCAGCTGCTTAAATAAACACTTTATTTATTAATCCAAGCTCTGTGCATTTTTGTTATTGTACTGTTTGTGATTTAGTTTCCAGATTTATGTTTCTCTGTGATAAATAACTTTGGATGCAATAAAAAAGGAAGATGAATTTACAGTAGATATTCTAATTTCATACAAACAGGTGCTTGCACTTTGGTACTAATTTTTACTTTATTCGTATTTACTTAAAAATTGTTTCAATTTGATCTCCCAGTAGGTCTTTTTAATGGATGCTTTGCATATTCATTATTATTTTTTGGAAAATAAGGTTTAAATTTAGTGTTGTAGGTATTTAGAAAAGTAAAATTTGTGTAATGAATACACCACAATATCATTTTTAAATTGCACATATGTGCCAAGCTCCTGCACTGAAGATATTTTCTTGATGAGTCTTGCATATACATTAAGACTCGGTGTTCACAGTTTTGGAAACAAAAAAGGAAACATAGGGAGAAAAAAATGAGGTTTATAGTTTTGGACTTTCACATGATTCTCTGTTAAGAGGATTCTCAAAACTACAATACACTTAATGATTTTTTAATATCAAAATAAGATAAGAATATTTTTATAAAAATTAAGCATTTGTGAATTATTGTTTTGAAATAATGTTTTTCTTCAAACATTTTCTTGTACATTATTATTTTGAAATATATTCATTAACAAAGCAATTTTAATGAATCATACTTTGAGTTTCTAAGATGGATGGATACTCGGTCTTGTATTATCAAACCATTTTAGGTATGAAACTCAACATTAAAGATTGTCTTATTTTGATACAAGACTATCAACACGATAAATTTCATTGATGTCGGTATGTTGTACACAAATTTGAGGTTTTAATCTTCATCTTACATTTCTTGCTCAAATGTTTTTGAGAGTACAGCGTTAGAACTTACCAGATTTTACAGCGGAATTTTCATTAATGAATTCATGTGTATTTCATCATTGGCAAAGTACATACAATGTATATTTATAATTCTTTGAAATTATATCTTTAACTTTTGATAACTCTTATTTTCTATGTCACTTGCATTTAAAATTTATCTATCTGCATTTACTTACTAATTTTCACATTTTTTTTTAACAGTTTCTATGTTGGTAATGCTTAAAAGGTTAATTGAAAAAGTGGATTGAGTATAAATTGGATCATAATATACGTTATTGGTAGAAAGTGTAATGTACCCTGATTAAGCATTATCTTGGGCATGCTGCATACAGCCAAAACCCTTGTAATTCTGTCTTTTCATTTCTTTGCAAATACCGAATCTGATATGATTTGGAACAATTTTCACGAATAAAATTGTAGAAACCTAGTTGTTATATTTGAAAAACTTTGAAGTGGATTGTCTTTAATGATTTTGTTACTAGAAACATTGTTATTCACATCAGTTTAAGGTTAAAGAAATGACCATTTAAGATATTTTTTAAAAAGATCTTTTTTGGGGAGGATGTAAATCCAACAGTATACTTATTTAAAGGTAAAACAACAATTTTATTTGTGCCTGGAATAAAAGTACCCTTATAAGAGATCTGATTTGATTTTTCTTCAAATAATTTAGTCTTTTAATACTTTGTTTAAATACAATAAATGTTTTGGAAATGTAATATGGGATATACAAGTTGATCTGTTTGCATCAGGTGCTGATTAAGTGATAGTTTTATTTGGGCAAAATGTTATTCTCAGAACACTTTGTTTATTGCACTGCCCTTTTCCAGCTGGCTTAAAAAAGAAACTATTTTATTTAGAATTCTGTCAGTTACTTATTTAAATGAATTCTATATTGTTTTAAGTGTGCTAGTTAAAATAAGATGCATTTATTCAGTTGTTTCCCTTTAGTCAAAGATTACATGGTTGCTACAAAAGTTTCTGCATTAGCTATTTGTTTTATTTCTGCCTTCACTATAGTAGGTAATCCACATTATTTCTTGATTTGGATTTGCTTTACAATGGTCATTGAGTCGACCAAGAATTTCTGTGATCTTGTACATCTGCATTTAATTCTGATAACAATTTATAAAACAATATACATGTATCTTTTGTTTGTGAATAAAAGTATTTAGAACATAAGGAAATTTGTGTTTTTTTTTATGCATCTTCCTTCTCTCGTTAAAGACACTGAAAAAAATTGACAGTTACATAGTTCTACAAAATTGTCTCCCATAATTCTTTAACACTGGATTCATATTCTTATGACAACAAAATAATGCATTTTTTTGTCACAGAACTACTAGAGTATGGACAAATTTCTACTTATAGGAAATAAGCAAAGTCAGCATATTCTTAGTACATGAATACTAGATTATGAACATTTACTACTTAATCAAATTGAGCAGTCTTTTTACACAATGACTAGAATAGTAACATTTACTACTTATAGGAAACATACAAAGTCAGCAGTCCTATAATAGCTTTATATAAATGAGTTTGGGTTGAAACTTAAAGCATTATATTTTTGTAATGACCATTCAAAAGAAAGTCTGTCCATATTGCAAACTTCAACATACATAACATGTACACTGCTTTATATGACTCTGTGCTGATTTGCATCATATGTAATTTTAATGATTAATTTGTGATTAACAGAAAAAAAGCACATCAATGACTATTGTGTGCTGAGGCCATGGATGTAAAGAGAGTCATGCTGATTCAGTTTGCTCTGGATGTGATGAAAAATAGAAGTAATAGTTGATCAGTTTTATTTTTCCAGTGTAAAATACCCTTTTGAAGGCTAAGCAGCCATGATAAATCTGACATGCACATCAACATTGGCAAATATTATATTCCTATATTATATTTTGGTATGATAATGAATCTAGAATGGAAAAGTATTGCTTGTATAAAATAGACATTGGACAGAATCTCTATGAAGGTGAGAAAAAGAATATGAACCAGACACCGTTGTGAAGGGTACAAGGGAGAAAACGTTTTGCAAATTCCTTTGCATGACGCCATTGTAGGTGATATTGAATTTTTAAAAAATTGAATCTATGGTATATTCTGTTTTTTTTTTAATACTTTAAATCTGCCATGTATTTGGAAGCATATAATTTTTTGTTTCTTTTAGTTATTTATATGGCTAAATTCCTGTATCAGGCTCAAATGGATATGAGATTGGATGGAAGTTGCAAGGCATCATCAAATTGTGTAGTTTAAAAATGCCCTCATTTTATGAAAGATGGATATGGCTTCATGATGGCTGCAAATCTGTGTATGCCATTGCTGATTTAGACTGTTGAAAAGTGATGCGGATTTGAAGAGAAAAAATCACGGTTAATTTGTCCATAATACATCCTTCTGCCTGCTTTAATTTTAAAGTGCCGTAAGTTTGTTAAAATATTTATCGTACATACTAAAACTAGGCAGAAAATGAAAGTTTGACAATGCCATTTCAATTCTGACTAAATATCTGCTCATTTAGATTCTTCACTGACATCCAAAACTATGAGGAAACTGAAAGTATTTAGTGTTGTTTAGGGGGAGCGTAAACAAATGGGGGAGGGTCTATGAGACAGAACTCCAGTGGGTGACCCAGAATACAAGGCCAAAGAAGCTCCTGGATTCTAAATGTTTCCATGTAACTATATCTAGCTGGCTCAGAAACTTTGTTTATCATCAAAACACTTAAATGGGTAAACTGCGGTGATTCGCCATCACTATGACTAACAATTGTACCTAATTTATTTCCGTTAGACATGTAAGTATTACTTTGACTTATAAACATACCACTCCACGTTTTATCAGCAATTATAAAATCTAGTTTAAGTTCGTCTTTAACTAATCTTGCACAATGTCATTTATGATCATATGATCATCCTGAGGTACATTTGCCGATTGTTTTGTCTGCCAAGATCTTTGCAATTATATTTTCGTAATCAGTTATATCAGTATTTTCATCATCACAATATTTATTTTGTTTTGGTAACCAGACTTGTTTCTGGGAACTATATGATATAATAGCTTCCCTTACAACCAACAATATCATTACTTTTACATCATGCATATATCGTAATAATGCTACTGGTGCCCATATTTGTTTTGAAAAATGTTTGCCAAAACTTTGGAGATCTTCTGCAAACTTAAATGACTCAATACAAGCGAATCCAGTTATATCAAAATCTGGAAAAGGTCTGTTTATCGATACTCTGGTCATCTTGTGTGTAAAATATTCCAAACATTCAACATTTCCAAAAAACCATAGGGATAACATGCAACCATATCAACCGAGATAACATCCTTATAGTCTTATTTGGTATTCCGCAATCTGCTGTGCCCATATTTATACAACAGCGTTGTATTTTGTCATGAAATTCCAATCATGTTGGTGTCCATACATTTTCCTTCTGAGCAAAATGAGCAGCAACTGATGGAACGAGAAAACAATTACTCATTTTTGTAAGTCTTTGGTATGACTCTGCCGGGGATTGAATCCACGACCTCCTGTGTCCATCAGGCAGATACTCTAACCCCTAGGCCCTCAGATTGCTCAGTGACTGTAGTAACAACGTCACTAAAGGGGTTTGTGCAAGTAATAGTGCATAATAACACGTGTAATATTTATCCTGATAATAATATTTTTTATGATAATAATATTCATCCTTGACTTTTTCAGGGAATTCAGACTTTAAAAAATTCCTGATGGTAATATTTATTATTATTCTGATAATTCTATTATCAATTACTTTATCAGGGGATTCAGATTTATTTTTTAATTCTGCCTGATTATTATTATGTATTTTGTTTTCCTGTTCTTGATGAGATTTTCTTTATTTTTAGCATAGTGTACCCCACCAAATTATAAAATCTGAATTATTTTCATTATTTTAGTATCATTTTACCCCAACAATTATAAAATCTGAATGATTTTCATAATTTTGGTACTATTTTACCCTATCCAATTATAAAATCGGAATTCATAATTTTGGTACTATTTTACCCTATCCAATTATGAAATCACTGAAGAATAAGATAATACTATGTATTCTGATAATAATATTTAATTTTATTTTGACAATAATATTTATTCTGAGAATAATATTTAATTTTATTTTGACAATAATATTTATTCTGAGAATAATATTTAATTTTATTTGACAATAATATTTATTCTGAGAATAATATTTAATTTTATTTTGACAATAATATTTATTCTGAGAATAATATTTATTATGTAATTTTCTGGGGGTTTTAAAAGTAGAATTTTCATTTTTGTAGTGCTATTTTATCCCATCAAATTATGAAATCTGAATGATTTTCGATATTTTAATACTATTTACCCAATCAAATTATGCAATCTGAACGATTTTGACAGTTTTTAATACTATTTACCCTATCAAATTTTGATGATTATTGAAGAAGATTTTTATTCGGATAATAATATTTATTTAGAATCGGATTATAATATTTATACTGATAATATTTCTTGTGTAATTTTCTGGGTTTTTTTATATATAAAAAGAGATATTTACATTTTTTTAGTACTATTTACCCAATTAAATTTGATGATCAGTGATATTTTTTATTCTGATAATATTTTTTTTAGAATCAGATTATAATATTTATAATATATATTAAGATTATAATATTTTTATGTAATTTCTGTTTTTGATGAGATTTTGTACAATTTTAGTACTATTTATCCAATCATATTATAAAATATAACTGATTTTCATTATATTATGTATTATTTACCCTATCAAATTATAAAAGATAATTGATTTACATTATTTTAATACAATTTATCCTATCAAATTATAAAAGATAATTGATTTACATTATTTTAATACAATTTATCCTATCAAATTATAAAAGATAATTGATTTACATTATTTTAATACAATTTATCCTATCAAATTATAAAAGATAATTGATTTTCATTATTTTAATACAATTTATCCTATCAAATTATAAAAGATAATTGATTTACATTATTTTAATACAATTTATCCTATCAAATTATAAAAGATAATTGATTTACATTATTTTAATACAATTTATCCTATCAAATTATAAAAGATAATTGATTTACATTATTTTAATACAATTTATCCTATCAAATTATAAATAATTATTATTTAAGTACCATTTAACCTGAAATTTGATCGAGAATCAGTAAAATATAAATTCTGTTAGGATATATTTATTTGTTATTATGTAATTTTTTGATGAGATTTTAATTATTTTAGGTATTTCAGGAACATTATCAGTATATTCATCCATCCGAAGCCAAACATTAATAGGTCTCCACCGATAATATTTTATATATTTTGGATGGCTTATGTATTTTTTTAAAAATCTGTAATAATATCAATTATGGTGGTCCATGATAAACAATTGGTATATCTATCCATCCTAAGAAGATTCGGATATTTGACTGATTTATATCCACGGCAAAATCTGAAAAGTTTATTTCTATCGCGGATGATAAAGTTGGTTCATAAACAGTAGGAGCTATTTTTGATTCTTTTCCTGCAACTGATTTATTTTATGCTGGAATTCATCTTTGATTTGTTCGATTTGATAACCACCAGTTGGAATAGAAACAACTTGCAAATGGGGGGGGGGGGTCTATCTGGTTTATTTTTATTTGCAAATACCAATTCGACTGCAAGCCACCAAATGGTTAGGCAACTATGATATACTCGTAATTGTGCAAGAGCAACTTCTTTTACTGGAATAGCAGTTGAAGAATTGAAGGTACATTTAGGATTGGTCGAGCTTGTTGATATCATCCTTGTTTTTTTTTTATGGAGTTGTATTAACAACGAACTGTTGCAGTAGTTCATTTGACATTATTCTTAAATCCTGATTCTAAATCCCGATTGTTTTAAATCAAAAGTAGCTTCTGATGCAGCCATTGCCTCGTTGTAAATCTTAATCGTTTCTGTGAACTTAGTGTCTGATATTATTTCATCGCTAAGGCCTGAAAATATCAATGAAGATAATTTGGAGTATTCTAGCGTAGCTGTATGTACCTGTATTTTATATCATGTAGTTTATTTTCGCTACATGTGGATATTTTTGGCAATGATATTAAGAATACCAGCAATTTTTGTTGCAGCTGAAGCATAGATTGTTATAACTACTGGTGATGTCATTGTAATTGTTGATAGCAATACACCGGTTCCAGCGATAACAGCGGACACCGAATATACAATTATGTCAACGAGAACTATATGTCTGCGATATTGTTTTTACCTTTACTGTATACTCATCAACTATATTTTTCAGTTTGGTTTGCCTCGCACGTACTTGATTGTATCTGTAATGTTGTACATTGATTGTGCAGCTCATTTTACTACGTAGGTGGTAGTTTAGCGACTTATTCAAGGCACCAATGATATAAATCAAGCAGTCCTTTTTCTTCGGGTTCCATTTCAAATGTTACTTCGTCGTTTTGATCTAGTAATACTAACGTAGATCCAGAGGATCCAGTTAGTGGAAAACGCCGTGGTATTGTAGCAGATATTGTAATGTTGTAACGCAGAGTGCTGACAACCTGTATATACCGGTTACCTCAACGCAATGTTTAATGGATTTGTTAAGTGGTGACCATAATACTGATCCAGACGTTACTGTATATACTATATTGTCGGTGATCTTTTTAATGTCAACGATCTTAATATCAACGACTGCTGCATTTACAATTAAAAAAGAAAATAATGTTCAATTTCTGTTTCGACGAAAACTCAAGAACATGTTTACGTGAGTAACGTGTTCAGATCTAAGATTGATTAATTCATTAATAATTATTGTTATTAAGTTCATCATTGGAACGTTTTTGTCATCGACATATTTCTTTGTTGCAGCGTAAGTCACCCTGCTGATTCTTACTCAGGCGAGTAAATTTTCCGTAAATATATACGATTATACTTTAAGATCTGTTTAAAACAATAGCAGCTACTTGTATACTCGTGTACCACTTTATGAGATGGTACTGTTGATAAAGATACAGCGTCGAGTACAGCGAGTACTTTACAGCCACACATTGGCGGAACTGTTATTGTCTGTGTTGGTTATGTTGGATACCAGACTGGAATATTTTGCATCGTGCTCGCATATTTTAAAAATTCTTTTGGTGGTGGTGCCAGTCCATACGATTCAAAAGAAACAATTCCACGTGGATCAACTGCGTATGCAATCCAATGAGTAATTTTTCAGCAGCATTAATTAAATCAATGCTAGACATAGGAAGATTACATGTTATGTCAAACGAAGTGTCCCTGGAAGTCTCAGACCTTTTCCGTACCACTAGTTGAGAGTTCCTGGTAGTCTTAGACATCGCCCATATTTTTAGAAGTCTTTATGCATTTTCCTTTTTTATAAGTCTTTATGCCAATCGTTAATGCCATGCCAGCAGCAGTACCAGCAGCAGTACCAACAGCACAAAGTGCGGCTGCCTTTCAGACAACTAGAGCAGCATCGGGTATTAAAGCTGGTATATCAGCAAGAAGCGGACAATCTTGACTGCATCTTTAATGGAACCAGGAGAAAGATTAAGTTGAACTCCTGTATATAATTCTTAAGCTTTATTAAGATGCATAAGCTGAATTTTAGTTAATGATAATTCGTTTGGACCACCACTAGAAATTTGAACTTTCTTGAATGTTATTTTTGTTCCACATTTACTTGCATGCTTTGATTGTAATTTAGTCAGGGTGTAATTAACGTGACCTTATGACATTTAATAATATCATGTGCGATTTAGTTACATATTTTCCAAAGTAGCATCAACAATTCTCATTCGTCCACAAACACATTCAAGTAGCATTGTTTTATCGCTGAGTAGAACATTGTTTGCTTTGTAACTGAGACCACCACCTGGGGTTATGAGAGCTCAAAAATGTATATCAATGACAGATTGTCTAACTAAATCCAGGTGTTCGAGTGAAAAGTAATATATCGGATATAGTGTTGTAAAATATAGTTGTGATATTTGCAAACCAGTATCTATATTTTGATCACGTCCAATAAATGACATCCAACGATGATATACACGTGCGTCGTAATTTTGATCAAAACTCAATAATATATCTTCAGATTGTTATTGATGTCCGTTTATTCTTGTGGAAACTTCACTAGCTCCAAAGTTATCAAATACCATTGGAGTGTGTTCTTGAGAGTCTAATCGTGTAACATTTTGAAAAGTAATATATATATATATATATATATATATATATATATATATATATATATATATATATATATATATATATATATATATATATATATATATATATATATATATATATATATATATATCGCGGCTCAGAAACAGATCTCTGTGATGCTATATGCCATGTGAATATACCATCAACAGCACTTTCAACGTTATTTGTGGTCTTCCTCGACCATGATAATATAAATTTACCACCTTGATCCATAAAAGAAAATATGTTCTTCGGTAATTGTTGGAGATATTACCGGCATCCACAACGAAGTTTAAATAATATTGCTTTACCAGCAGCAACAACGCCACATTCCACATTCACGCCAGATAGCATCATTATCATCACCCGTTCTAACAATTTGAAATGTATGCCTAGCACCAATTATAACCTTTCTGACATTTCTACAAATTCCAAAGATATTGGAAAATAGAATCACACATGAAAAGCTTCAGGATCGCCTTTTTAACATTAATTGACGCGTTCCAAAACCTATGTTGTAGTCTGGGTTATCATGAACCACCGCTCACACACCAGCGTAGGCGTTGTAGATACATTTCTTCGTCGTCTTACAATATTAGGTCTGCCATCAGGATGTTCAGCATTCCCTAAGTAAAACTTCATTGAAGGACCAGCTGATCTTGTATAATTATCTAAGTATCATGCTAGACCTAATATCGTTGTGTCATCGTCTACATTATCCTGAATTGTTTAAATTTCTCTTCCATCGATCATGAACACAGTCATCTGAATAACGCCACAATACCATTACTAACAAAACCAATATTCTGTATTAGCGAAGAAGTATGTTACAAGCTCACCTTCTATTTCAATAAATGCTTCAGCGAGCAAGAAATTTCGCCCGTATCCTGAACTTACAATTCGATTCTTCCACGCTGATTTGGTTGTCGTGCTTCATAAGAATACTATTGATAATCACGCACATCTTAGAATACTGGCGCATCCATGTCAAAAGCTGGATCGGATATACGTTTCAACTTTTAATTATAATTGTTATCGCCTAACATGATGACCACATCCTGATTTCAGACTTTTATTTATACTATTTTCTGCTTCACAATTCAACTCTGCTAGTTTTTGACTTGCAGTTTGATGTATTATTTTACTAACATTTACAGGCATAATTTCAGGTTGAGCATTTTGTAAGATCATCTTATTTTAGTCATTGTATCTAATTGCATCAATCACTGTGATAATCATCAACGATTTCATCTATGAGAGACCAATAAATAATAATATCCATGAATCCGCGTGTATAATCGTTGAAAAATATCAGCTGTTTCGTTACTAATTTCTGGAGAATTATTTCCAGCACATTTTCCTCCAATCAGAATTTCTAATATTTCAACATCGGCAAGGACGTTGTTACGACAAGGAATTATACGACTTCCTTGAGTGGTAATACTACGTCCAGTATAGCCAGGAGGGTCCTTGAGTCATACAATTCTTCCCTTTCTTCTCGTTTCTTTTCTAGTTTTACATCATGTTTAAATGCACAAAACTTCAGGTCATCATCTGCATCAGGTATATTACTAAATATGGAATATTCATCTTTAACCTGATCATCCATATTTTCCCAAGAATTAACATATTTAGTTTTTATATATTTTTCTGTTTCATAATATCCATGTGCGTCAATTTTTACTACTTCTCCGTGTCTCGAATTCCTGATACTGTTAAATCTTCAGACGTAAATTTATCCATAATATCAAGTATTTCTGAGGGCTGTGCTGAGGTTGCGGTTTTGTTGTGAAATTTGTGATTGTTGAGGTTGTAGTTGTGGTTTTTGTAACTCCGCATACATTGTATTTATGTCTTCAATATATTTTGAGATCATTATTTCTGGCCTTTATTTTGTTGCAATATATACGATTATCCATTTAAGAAAATTATCAACATTTACACCAACATTCTCAGGTTTAAAACAAATTGGCCTTTTGTAGAAAAAAAAACACCTTTGCTGCAATATGAGGTAAATTTTCTTTTTTCTTTAAGATCCTCAATAACATCTTCTCTAAAAAAAATAATTAATTCAATATTTTTTCTTCTAACTTTGTTTTCTTTTAAAATACAGATTTTGTATTTCACCTATTTCAGCACGACCTTGGATAACAATCTTCAAGTATTTCTTCCTTGACTTTGCCAAGTGGTTGAGCAGCAGCTATTTCAGCTGGAAGATCTCGTATAATTCTTTTATTTTTATTTATATAGTTCTTTCTGCTATTTTTCCAGTTGCTTTAGCGGTTTGTTCTAATGAGGAAGAAGACCTTCGGTAGCGTCTGGAACTCTTTCAGAAACATTCATAACAGATTCTGAACCTTCTGCAAATTTTACCTGAGATTTCTGACGCGCACGGACGGGAAGATATTTTTTGATTGCTTCTATTCGCTCTCGATCGATAATCTAGCTGTACAAGATTCCAAAGCTAAAAAATATTGAATTAATTACTCACGCATTACAGCAGCAGAGAAGGTACGACTTCGATGAAACGTCCTGGTGGGAAAAAAAAAACATTCATACTATACAAATGTTGTTTTTTTTTTAAACCCATCTAACGACATAAGATAAAGTAACAAAATAAGTTAACCCAATTAGAGAAACTCTCGGTCATTTAGAGACTTAGGTTTGACGTTATTTTCCTTATATTTTTCATTTTCGTAGGAAGTCTTGTTTCTTCTCCAAAAATGACGTTTCAAGAAAAGGTCTGTTCACCCTCCATGCTACTATAGATGAATGCTTACTGTGCAGTTCTTAGTTGTAGAGGTTGAGTTTGGTGTCGAAATGAATGTGTTACTTGTCATCAGTTACTTTTTCTAAGTTCAATCCTGATCCGAAGAAATATGTCAATTCAGGATAGTCAGATAGATTCCATTTCATCAAAGCGAATGGTGCAAAATTGCTTTACTTCAAAGAATAGTCTAGTATGACTTAGACCCATTTATAAGGAGATTTAGCGAAAAAGTTTAATAGAACAACTTAAATTATCTTTAGTTTGTATCAAAACCAAAAAGATGGCGAAGTATTCCAAATGCTGCTTATAGTTCTTGTTAAATCCACATTAGTACCAGGCGAAGAAGACCACGTTATAAAACCACTGATGCCTTCCAGAATACTGAAAAAGCAGTTTCTTAGAAAATATATCAATATCTTAGTTTTTTTTTCTTACTCTGTTCTGCCCATTGTATTGTATTGTATGTGTGTTACGCTGGTTCATTTTGTATATACAGCTAGTTTCGAACAATAATTGCTTTTACAACATGCGTAAAAGTATAAAATTATTATACATAATTTAGATAAAGCTTTTCTTTTTCACTCGACCGCTCCGGTGGCCGAAGTGGTTAGAGCGTCCGCGCCTTGGATGAGGGAGGTCGCAGGTTAGAGTTCATGCTGAATCATACAAAAGTCTTTAAAAAATGGTACTAACAGATGCCTCGCATGGCCTTCAGCATTTAGTGTTAAGACGAGTTAGCCTGGTGTTAGGATAATGCTACTGGGTAGGACATGATGTTACATATATGTGACATGATGCCCCAGTGCTAGAAATCACTGTAAACTTAGCGATATGAATAGAAAATTGTACGTTTAAAATCCAAATTACAAATAAACACTTTTGTAAGTCATAAGATAATTCCGTCAATATAAGAGAGACAGAGACAGAGACCAGTGGATTTCAAGACGAGTTTAGACCATAGACCGATCTCAACCGATCTTAGGCGGTTGAAGAGAATCAGTCTTTTGAACTCAGAGCTTTGAGAAATGTTGAGATCTTTAAATTGCAATTTTTTTCTTGAATTAGTTTTTATACAAATTAAGGGACAGGAGACGTGCTGCACATTTTCAAGAACCGGCATTTTAACCGTGTTTTTGTTTCCCGAAACGGTCAAAGAAAACATTCCATTCTGAGAAAAATTCGAAAGTGTGATCAGACTGCGTTAGACTGTGATACATTTTTGTTTTGCGCGTGTATGTGTGTGTGTGTGAGCATGTGCGCGCGCTCTACTTCGTTGCAATGAACATTTTGGTCATATTGTAAAATATTGTGTTGAACATAAGCTAACCCAGTTAGAGAAACTCTCGGTCAGTTAGAGGCTAGGGTTTGGCGTTATTACGCTTATATTTTTCGTTTTTGTAGGAAGCTTTACTTATTCAAATATGATGTTTCAACAAAAGATCTGTTCAACCTCTCTGCTGTTCTAGATGAATGCGTACTGTGCAGTTCTTAGTTGTAGAGGTTGAGTTTGGTGCCGAAATGAGTGTGTTACTTGTCATCAGTTACTTTTTTCTAAGTTCAATCCTGATCCGAAGAATTATGCCAATTCAGGATAGTCAGAATAATTCCATTTCATCAAAGCGAATTTTGCAAAACTGCTTTACTTCAAAGAATAGTCTAGTATGACCTGGGCTCATTCATATCGAGATTTAATGGAAAAGTCTAATAGGACACCTTAAATTATCTTTACTTCGTAACAAATCCAAAAAGATGGTGAAGTGTTCCAAATGACGATCAGACGGACATTCGAAGAAGTTAATGTATGCGCCTCAAAAAAGGTTTACATTCTGATATGATAATGTGTCTCCATTTTGACTGTATATGCAGCTGGTTTCGAACATTCATTGCTTTCACAAATACACACTTTTTATATAAAAAAAAACAACTCGTAAGATAATTCCGTCAATATAAAAACGAGAGAGAGAGAGAGAGAGAGAGAGAGAGAGAGAGAGAGAGAGAGGAGTTTCGATTATAAACCGATCTCAGCCGATCTTAGGCAGTTGAAGTAAATCCGTTTTTTTTTAAACTAATGGCTTCGGGAAATGTTGAGATCTTTAAACTACATATTTTTGTCATAAATTAGTTTTTATACAAATTAAGGGACAGGAGACGTGCTGAACATTTTCAAGAACCGGCATTTTAAACGTGTTTTTTTTTTTCACGTCAGAGAAAGTCAATTCTGAGCAAAAGTCGAAAGTGGGGTCAGTCTGCGTTAGACTGATACATTTTGGTTTCCCTGTGTGTGTGTGTGTGTGTGTGTGTGTGTGTGTGCCTGTGTGTGCGCGCGCACTCTACATTGTTGCAATGAACATTTTGCTCATGTGATCACACAGGTAATAGTATTATGCAACCTTATAATAATTAACAGCCTGGCATCATGACGAGCGATATCTGGTTGGGCTAAAGATTTCAAAGAAAGTGTTTCCAGCAGAAGTACGTACAAAATATAAAATAAAATGACAAGTCGCCATGTTGCATTGTAATCAACAAACAAAAAATTCGTTCATGTTCGTACGCGAATAATTGTAGATATGGAAACAAACCCTGTGCAATTTTTCAAAGGGACAAAGCAAAAGAGATAATTATCTTGTTCAATATGTCCAAGCCTAATTTCCCCTCTCATTCTCTCTGAGCTGTGTTGCTTAATCATTTAACGAGCACACTTTTCATGTAATGCGGTGCTGAAATTTTCAAGCTTCATTCATCCAATAGCAGTCCGAACAACGCTTTTTAATTTTTATAAAAGAAAATTGTTGTTTGAACAAAAACTAAAAGCCTGTATGTTTCTTACACCAGGGCCCTTAATCGCTCTATACGGCCCTGAGTGTCTATATGTTGGTTGTAGTGGTGTTATTAGTAATAGTAACAGCAGTTGTATCACCACCTTCACAAGCAGCAGTATCACCGCCACTACTACTATACAGTTGAAATCACATTCAACACCAATAATATCTGTCAATGATAAATCCGTGTCAGAAACTCAGGTACAAAAAGGTCTGAATAATAAGAAAAAAATCTTAATTGTTCTGAACTTACCTGTAGTTCTCTGTAACTGTATATGCGGGCTACCTGTTCATAAAGGTAAATTTCTGTTAGACCCAAGGGTGAAGTTCAAAGACCGACTTTTTCATAGCAAAGTTTTGAAATTATATTAATAAAGTTTAGGGGCTTAAAAAAAAAACTAAAATAAACTAGACAGATGTGAGGTGGTTTAATTTTTTAAAAAAGTGTTTAATATTTATTGATTATCCGCATGCAATTGTGTACAATTTCACGACACTTTCCCTACATGCCTTGTACAGACGATCCCTATTGTTTTAGTCCATTCATGTCAATTCATTTACATTGTTCGTTGCCGCTAGAAACAAATACAACATGTGTTGACGAAGAGACAACATTCTATATGAAGTGGGAATTTATCATTACTTATTGTAAGTACAGAGAGAGAGAGAGAGTTTTGTTTTCAGTTGTTTTGTAACTGAATTTTAATTATTTGTGAAAGGTAATTTTGAATGTACTGACCGCGCATATACTGGGATAGGACAATTTCTCACTTAACAACAGGTTGTTTTGATCAGTGACGGACCATTGTCTCGTCTATTGTCCATTGTACGAGAGAAGTCAAAATCTTTCCCTTTGTAATTATGACTTTCGCTCAAACAGGAGGGTTACAATACATGTAGATACATATTGGATATTGTGCGGTATCTACTCTACCATTTTTTCAATAATTTATAAACTTTTAAGCTCTTCTTTGAACTCTGCTTGATGGGACCGTGGTATAGATGAAATTGACAACGGATACATGAGATCTTAATTGTAAGAAAGTTATAAAGGTATGTTTGCGTATTTTTGTTTATCTTGCCTTTCTTTCTTTGTTCATGCTCCTAGTTTTGTTAGCTGAAAAGCATGCATATTCATGCAAGATCACATATATCATCAAACACATTTAGAGAAATACGCCTATATAAACAATACACCAATTTGCCAAAAAATAAATATAATCCACTAAACGAACATAAAAAGTTGTGAGAAAAGAAATTATACTTCATTTTTTTTGTGTGGACATAAATGAAATAATTAATGCATGTTCGGCGACACCTACCTTAGCTGACACCTCCATATTTAGAAAAATGATCATTGAATATAACATTTCCGAGCCATTTTCCATCGTAACCTTCGAATATGTAACGTCTCTATTAAGGGCACGTATCCCTAGTGTCAGAAATGTTATGGTCCCCCTAGTGTCAGAAATGTTATGGTCCACCTAGTGTCAGAAATGTTATGGTCCCCCTAGTGTCAGAAATGTTATGGTCCCCCTAGTGTCAGAAAGGTTATGGTCCCCCTAGTGTCAGAAAGGTTATGGTCCCCCTAGTGTCAGAAAGGTTATGGTCTCCCTAGTGTCAGAAATGTTATGGTCCCCTTAGTGTCAGAAATGTTATGGTCCCCCTAGTGTCAGAAATGTTATGGTCCCCCTAGTGTCAGAAAGGTTATGGTCCCCCTAGTGTCAGAAATGTTATGGTCCCCCTAGTGTCAGAAATGTTATGGTCCCCTTAGTGTCAGAAATGTTATGGTCCCCTTAGTGTCAGAAATGTTATGGTCCCCCTAGTGTCAGAAATGTTATGGTCCCCCTAGTGTCAGAAAGGTTATATTTATAACAGTAAAATGTTATGGTCCCCCTAGTGTCAGAAATGTTATATTTATAACAGTAAAATGCAACGTTTGTGGTACTACACTCAGTTAAGATGTTTAATTACCGACTCAGTCAAGATACTTACATACACATTCAATTAAAATTCTTATATATACAAGCAATTAAGAATCTTACATGCACATTTAAGCCTATAAGCATGGGCTGTACATGTATATCAGTCCTATTTCTTCTTAAAGCTTTTGGTTGTAGCTGCAGTCACCCTGTCACATTGGTTGGGGGGGGGGGGATGAGGGAAGGGAATGTTGGGAGTGAGAGCCACGCCAACACATGTAGTTTATTTGGCACTAGTTAATCAGAGTAAAGTGACTTGCCATGGAATGCAACTCAAATTCGATTCGCTAGTTATCGAGACGAGACACCGCGGTCTATTATATATTTTTTTTCTTCCGTCCTAAACAGAACGGTGTAATGAGTTGTCATCTTCTTGCCGTTCTATCGTTTATCGAATATCAGAGTGATGTAGCAAAGCATCATTTTGGTTTGCGGATTTATATAATTCAGTCTTGACTTACAAGACGAATGTCTTGCTTGAGTCAAATCATCAACGTTACCCAACAGTGATTGATGGGCTTATAATACCTGTCTGGTCTACTCAACATCTCTGAACTTTAAAAAATATTGGCCTTGACAGGATCAAACATTAATTTTAGTGGTTGTCTAGTTTCTCCAACATAATCTTTAGATCAAAAACAAGATGCACCAAGGAAAAAATGCAAATAACGCATAATGTATCAAAATACTGTTTGAAAATATATCAAGTTGGGATGTGATATTAATAACAATAAAACTAGAGAGTCGAATAACAGTCGCTACATAGCATTTTGTCGGCGTGCTTTTATGGGCGGGGGTGGGGGAACGGTGGGGGGGGGGGGGCGAAAGCGGGAGCAGTGTAATTGTTCATGCATGCATGCGTTGGTAAGTGCGCATGGTTGAATGTCACCGTGTATAAATGCGTTTGTTTTTTATGTTAAAAAATGTATCTTTTGCTGGCACTATATAAGCCACTATTGTGCCAAGGCGCCGTTAAGCACTACCACAACCATACAAATAAATGCACACCAGCCGTGTAGTTTTGTCTTTGCTGTGGAGAATGTGTTGGAGAGTGTTTTGTTGGTATCCGAGTATTCTTGAGGTTTAGTTTGATGGTGTTGGTGCCAGTAAGCAACCGAGAAAATATGTGTTAAATGCCGCTTGCAAAGTAATAATTTCCATTAACGTTTATTTGATTCTTTCTTTCTCTCTCTTTTTCTTTCTTTCATTCATTCATTCATTCTTTGTTTCTTTCTTTCACTATTTCTTTCTTTCTTTCTTTCTTTCTTTCTTTCTTTCTTTCTTTCTTTCTTTCTTTCTTTCTTTCTTTAATTCTTTCTTTCTTTCTTTGTATTGATACTATTGGACACTTATTTTTTCAGAGTTAATAAAGCTGAGATTCCAATATGTCGATAGCAATAGCTCATCCCAAACATACCTTTGGTTTGAAGCAAGGTATGGTGGGAAATATTTGTTATCATGACGAGCGAACGATTGTTTATCCAGCGGGGGCAAACTGCATCTTGTACAACATCGATCAGAAGTCACAGAAATTTATTTCATGTTCCGAAAAAAGCGAGGGTATGACATCTGTGGCTGTCAGTCCCAACAGAAGATATGTTGCACTGGCCGAGAAAGGAGAGAAGCCGATAATTACAGTATGGGACATGCACAGCTTGAGGAAAAAAAAGGTCTTGGTTTCTTCTTCAGATGTCCAGTCGGCAGAATATGTTAGTCTGGCATTTTCTCCCGATTCCAAATACCTCGTTGCGCAAGGTGGAAAGCCGGACTATACGCTTCTGTACTGGACATGGGAAAAGTCAAAGGTCATGGCGACAACCAAAACTTCCAACACCTTAGGTTCACCAGTTTATCAGGTATCTGTGTCCTTTGCACCTCTCAAGTCATCTATATCACTTGGAGATTCGTATTAAAATAAAACTGTATGACAAAATGAGAGTGTTTTTTTTAAAATCATAATACATGTATATGTAATACAATTAATTAATTAAATTAATCTGGAGAAATGTTTTTTCTTTTAAATTAAGGAATCAGACTTGCACAACATCAACTGATTTTTTTCCCTCAATGTTTAGTTTTTAGTCAGTTATAAATATTTATTGTTTTCTCGTTGTGTCGTGTCAAGGTTAGCCCATCATTTGAAGAAAGAAATAAACATTACAGAGTAAATTTTATTAGCTGTATATAGAATTATGTCATGGTTTGTAGTCATCTGTGCTCGAATTAACTTTGTAGAGCGGTTACGTTTCTTATTTTTGCACTGTAATCAATTTATTCACGCTTGATGAAGGCGTACGATTTGACCTTCAAATCAAGGTTTGAATCTCATGTATCATGTATATATTTTCGTCCGTCTGTCTGTCTGTCTATATACAACCAATAATAATAATAATAATAATAATAATAATAATAATAATGTATTGTCACCGATATATTTATATTGCGGAGTAACTAGAATTATAATGAATATTTGCTAAGTTAGAACATTTGCCGAGCATTCAGGACTGAGTTTTACCTTTCAAGCTTCTCCCGTTGTAAAATCTATTATCACTTACTTATAATCTTGCAATAATAACAAAACTATTATCAACATGTATTTGTATTCATATACCTTTACAGGTGACCTTCAATCCACAAGACAACACACAGCTCTGCGTCACCGGTAATAGAATTTTCAAACAATTTCGCTACAGCGAAGGCAACCTGAAGACTTTCAACTTCCAGAAGTTGGAACCACAGAATTACCTATGTCACGCCTGGGTCTCTGAGGAGAGGGTTATTATTGGTACTGATTATGGTCAAGTGTTGCTTTTCGAAGCCGGGGAATTGAAGAATGAATTCAAACTTACTGCAGAATCAGACAAGTATGTAATTAATCTATACTAGTTCTGTTTAATACGGATAGGTATTGGTTAGTCGCCGCGGCATTATCTCATCTACGAGTAAAGAAGAGCTTAGTAAAGTTAAAGTACCTGGAGTCACAATTTGTGTTCGAATTTTCTCGAATATTTTATGTTGTAGACAAGTTACGGTCTTTATGCCATAGCGGATAAGTCACTCGAGTTATCCGGAGTAATCGAATAATTGTGTTCTTGTTATGGAAATTTTACTGTGCAAAGGATTTTGTCGGTATCTAATGAAATGTATTCCAGTTTAGCAGTTATACCAGTAATACACTTTTTGTTTCAGATGACGCGTTGTTCATGTGATATTATAATATCATCAGCTGAGTAAAACTTCCAACCTGAACCACTCTTCAGTTAGGATAATTTTGACAAAACTATCTTATATACATAACTGGTCTCAAACTTGTTGCATTCCGTCATATATCAAACAAAGATTAATCATAAGGTTAAAAGAGAACAATTTTTTTTTTATAGTTATCATAAACTCTTTAAATAGCTGAACATTTGCACAAAAATAGCACTCGAGTTACGAGGTGACATAATTTACGATGAAAATTAGAGCTTCCATAAACAAAGAATTCAATCAATCAAAGCAACACATGTAATATTTATATTTTCTCGTGTGTAGAAGGCCTGAGACAGAAGAACAGACTCACATAGACACACACCTCCAGGTTACTGCCGTTGTGGCATATTCCAAGGGATTCGCCTGCGCATGCGGACTGGGCAGAGTCTATCTTTATGAAAAAACCGATGATAGAGATTACTTCAGGAAATCAAGGGAAATCCACGTAATTTCTATGTTTGAATTCTAAAATCATATTTGATAGAATGTGGTGGGCCAGGTGTTTTAAAGTATTCATAACTCGAGACAGCTGTTTTAAATTGTTCATTTTAGACAGTTGTTTTATATGGTTTATAACTTGAGACAGTTGTTTTAAATGGTTTAGAAACTAAGAAAGTTTTTTTTTAATGATTCATAACGTTAGACAGTTATTTAAATGATTCAGAACCGTATATAGTTGTTTTAAAAGATTCATTTTGTTAGACATTTGTTTCACAACGTTAGAGAAATATTTTAAGTGATTTCACAATGACTCCTAACTTTAATGTTAGATACTTATTTTTAAACGATTCCTAAGGTAAGTATTTGTTTTAAACGATTCCTAAGTTAGGTATTTGTTTTAAACGATTCCTAAGTTATGTATTTTTTTTAAATGATTGCTATAAGATCGGTCTTTTGTGCGTGCAGATCATTTTGGTCGCTCTTCAGTCAACATATTAATTCTGTCACAATTGTCGTAGAGACTTAAAAAAAAAACTTAGAAAGAAAATGAAGAGAGAGAGAGAGAGAGAGAGAGAGAGAGAGAGAGAGAGAGAGAGAGAGAGAGAGAGAGAGAGAGAGAATTTGTTTGATTAGAATTAGGATTTTTAATGTAGCTTTAACAAATTTTTCAATCATATCGCTACGATGTCTGCAGTGAGGCAGTTTGTAGTGATGTCTAACACTGGGGCATCATGCCGCAGACATGTAGCATGATGTCCCACCCAGTCACATTATCCTGACACCAGGCCGACCAGTCTTAACACTAACCTCTTAATGCTGAGCACCAAGCGAGGCAGCTGTTAGTACCATTTTTGTAAATCTTTGGTATGACTCGGCTGGGGATCGAACCCACGACCTCCCGCTCCCGCGGCGGACGCTCTAACCACTAGGCCACCGGAGCGGTAAAGAGAGAGAGAGAGAGAGAGAGAGAGAGAGAGAGAGAGAGAGAGAGAGAGAGAGAGAGAGAGAGTAGTTTGTAGTTTGGATGAATAGAAGTTGCAAACGATATTAGAACAAACACTAATATTTGTCGTCTTTAGGGCGACATAAACAGATTATATTATTAACACAGTTCAAAAGAAAGAAGACTAAGGTGGATATGAGAAAAAGCAGAACACCTTTTTTTCCGCTGGAATTTGGTGTTAGCTGATCGTGGTGGTGACTATTGGTGTTTACTTCTTGAATTAGATTGGTGGTACAAAATGTGCTGTCTTGCTTAACCACAGCCTTGACATTCTTAAATTGATGCAAGTTGCGCGTGAGCAGGAATTTGGATAGCATCTTTGTTATCGACTGCAATCACCCTTTTTTGTAATTGTTTGATTTTCAGATCCCTCCAGATAGCAACAGTGAGAATCCAACGCGTGCCCAGCAACAGACCATCACGTGCCTAACAGTAAGCCCCTCAGAGGAGACCCTGGTTGCCAGTACGGACATGAGTCAGCTTTATTTCTTAACGCTGTCCAGTGCTGACCTCGGAAAGGTAAGGGACATATTCTATAAAAGATGGAAAATCTACCACTGTCAACGATCGTCAGCAACAGAGAAAGAACGAATTAAAAAAAAATATCTAGCAGTTATTAAATTGCAGTTATCAACCACATGCTCCTTTCATGCATACTCGATCAAGGTCTGTACTGAATATTCTCAACATTTTGGAAGCATGAATCTCGTGTTAAATTTTAAAACTAAAATAAATAAATAAATAAATAAATAAATAAATAAATAAATAAATAAATACAATAACCTATAAACAGAGTCCAACTGCAAATAATAGTGACCTAAATCTGCCGTCACGTAATGTGCTGACAGATTAGGGTCGATGTTGCTTTTTCCAACTAGTTTGGCTGAACAAACTACATAGACCTAGATCTGCCGAAGCAAACTTTGGAATACAAGCTTAAGCGTGAGGTCTGTGCTAAAAAAAATAATTGAGAATTGTCAGATGATTCGTAAAGTCCGATCTAATCTTGTCAGGATGTTGGTGATTGTTTATTAAACTATTAGATCGGATTACCAGTAACTAAGAAACGGGATCACGTTGCTTTGCTTTCATATTCTAGTTTTGTCAGTGCTTTCAGAGACATGAGGATATTGTAATAAGATCAGTTCATTAGTTCATTAGTACCCGTGTATATATATAAAAAATCCACTTGAGCGTGTCCTTGATCGTAAAATAAATAAATAAACGAAAAATGTTTTTAGTTTTCATTGGATGTAGGTTGTGTCAACACTGAAAGGTGTATGTCATGAATTCCAATGTAGCTGCAAGTGAGAGGCGAGAGTGGGGATTAGTCATGATTTTGCATGTATTTCAAATAGGTTCTGAGGTGCATGTCTCTCAAGCTGGCATGTGTGACCAATGATCACATAGTAAACAACATATCAGACTGGGGTCCTTGGGTAATTCCCCTGTTTTTTATTCCTATGTCCATAGGAACTTATTCCCTCAGGTCATAACTTGGAAACTATTGAGATCTCCATCATATAACTTTGTATACACAATTCTGAAAAGGTAAATTTTTTAAAAGCCGTCTCTATCCTCGCAGGAACTAGGTCCCGAAGTCATAGTTTGAAAACTATTGCGATTCCCAACTTATAACAGAACCATGTTGGGCATGCGCATACAATGCATATGACCAAGCTAGCATTCTCCCAGGAGGCTGCCGTATGGATCTCCTCCAAAGGTTCAAACTTTAGGGTTGTGGTCAAAGCCGGGAGCACGGGAATTCGTGACTAATAAACACTAAACGCTAATTTTAAATTGTGAAACAACATTAAGCAAAACAAAAAAACCCACTAACAATTAAATGATAATTATTGAGAAAATACTTCTTTTCCAGGGAGATGTAACCTACTTCGAGGTGCTAGCCCAGTCTTTTCATCACAGTGCAGTGACAGGGGTGGACGTTTGTCAACGCAAACCACTGATTGCAACCAGTTCTCTTGACAAATCTGTGCGAATATGGAATTATGAAACATGGTATTAATAATTTTTAAAGAACAAAATCGCACGTTTCATATTTACTGTACATACTCTTGAATAAACCAAATCAACTGCAAACAACATAGAACCTGATCTGACATCGCCTGATCTATCAAGGTCATCTGTGTCGTTTGTTCTGCTGATTATTAGTTGTAAATCGCACATATGCAGATCTGCTGACACATTATGCAACGACAGATATGGGCCTGTGCAGCTTGCAATTAGACTAGACTTAAACAGTTATGATAGTTGTTATATGTTGATTTGAGACATGAATACTCAAGAACATGGGGAAGAGTATACAAGTTCTTATTGAAGCATTCGACGTTGCAAAGACTCGACTAAAATGCATCGTAATAGAAAAGGAAATTCTGAAAAGGAGGCAAACGGAGTAATAATAATTATTAATGACAGGCGATATTGGTACCAAGATCTAAACGGCAAGATTTTTGGAATTGTTTTACATTGCACGTGCCAAGAACTTACCAATTAAGAAGGAAGAACTATTATTCTATATTAACTTGAAATAAATCTATTCTAAAGACAAGAATATAAGTTTTGATAATTAGAATAACCTTTCAATGAAGATATAAAAAAGTTTTTAAGTTACATGTAGTTTTATTATACTCCATAGACTTACATATACTTTTCACAAATATGGTCTCTTCATGAAAGACCACCTCTCTTATAAGGACACTCTCTTTGCTAATGTATGAGGTATTACTCGGTGTACTCCCATATCTGTATTCTCTGGCCAGGTCACATATTTTGTTGCTTTTCGTGTTCATTGTTCATTGTTGTTGTTGTTGTTGTTGTTGTTATTATTATTATTATTATTATTATTATTATTATTATTATTATTATTATTATTATTACAGCAACCTGGAGCTATACAAAGAATTTGCAGAGGAAGCTTACAGCATTGCCCTTCACCCATCTGGTCTGTACATCCTAGTTGGATTCAGTGACAAACTGCGGCTGATGAATCTCCTAATTGATGACATCAGAACTTTCAAAGAATTCACCATTAGAGGATGCAGAGAGGTAATGATGATTTTTAAGATCGATCAACAGAAAGTCCTGTAGTACATCTAAAATTGCAACTTCCCATGCCTTGATAACTTGACTTAAACTTCATCAGTATGTACAGAACCTTTAATGTGTTTGTGTGCCTTGAAACACCAGCAAATTAACTGGTGGTGTGAATATTCGTACATAGTCCCCCAGCCTCACCGATTTTATGCTTTAATATTTTGACAGAAATCTCCTGCTTATCGAAATTTTGTCATTTTTTGTACATATTAATGAAAGTTATAATTGCGATTTAGACCAGTTATTCTTTTGTACACCCCCATTCCCATCCCCCAATAAAATATTACTAAAAAATGTACAGGCTATAGAACATCTACTGAGAGTCTATCACCTACTGTCTCATCATGACTGGTCAAAAAGTATGATTGATTGGTTTGATTGTCAAACTGGTACAAATGATAAAACTCAGTATGACAGTCTTTGAGGCAAAAACCAAAACCATGCTTTCCTGATGCACGCCAATAACCCATTATGGCTGCCAAATGTTTCGGATGAGAAATAGGGATAACCAAAGCAGACTCTGTGCATCTGCTCCATAACCTGAGTTATCCATGTCAGTATATGCATATACATGTATTACCAGGTACATGTCTTAGTGACATCATTAAGAGATATTACATACTTTGGAAATGTTCATAAATTTTTCATTAATTATGTGACAAGGCATTTCAAATTATAATTGGTACAAATATTATTTATAATAATGTGCTTATTTTAGGTACAAATATTTTCAAATTATTTTGCAACCATACAAAGTG
Organism: Unio pictorum; assembly: GCA_030141615.1. Classification (NCBI taxonomy): domain Eukaryota; kingdom Metazoa; phylum Mollusca; class Bivalvia; order Unionida; family Unionidae; genus Unio; species Unio pictorum. The sequence goes on along the minus strand of JARLTB010000360.1, from coordinate 2,404,125 downwards.
ATCTGAACAAAATAATATAGGACAAAAAATAAAAGTTTGTTTGTTTTGGTAGTGGACAAAACAAGTCAACAGGACTGATAAAGTTATCTCCCTTATATGGCAGTGCCCATTGTACAAGTGCAAATTGACTAGCTTCATACAATACTGCCAGGGATTTTTGTGGGCCTGTTTCGGGTCCAAAATTCGGCCAAATTCCCGTTGCAAAGAACAGTCTTTTAATCCTGACTTGAGTGTAAAACAATTGTTGATGATATTCTATTCAAACATATGAAAATAGTAAAACCTGTATTATATTGCTTCCCTATAGACAATATGATATGATATAATATAATATAATATAATATAACATAACATAACATAACATAACATAACATAACATAACATAACATAACATAATATAATATAATATGACAGTCACAAAAATAGGTCACAGTTGAAAATTGGTACAGAATTCTTAGAAAAAGTACTCTTTATATGATGAAATACTGGATAAAATAATACAATTCATTAATACTGGATAAAATAATAAAATTTATAAGTACTGGATAAAATAATAAAATTTATAAGTACTGGATAAAATAATAAAATTTATAAATACTGGATAAAATAATACAATTTATTAATACTGGATAAAATAATACAATTTATTAGTACTGGATACAATAATACAATTTATTAATACTGGATAAAATAATACAATTTATTAATACTGGATAAAATAATACAATTTATTAGTACTGGATAAAATAATACAATTTATTAGTACTGGATAAAATAATACAATTTATTAGTACTGGATAAAATAATACAATTATTAATACTGGATAAAATAATACAATTTATTAGTACTGGATAAAATAATACAATTTATTAATACTGGATAAAATAATACAATTTATTAGTACTGGATAAAATAATACAATTTATTAATACTGGATAAAATAATACAATTTATTAATACTGGATAAAATAATAAAATTTATTAATACTGGATAAAATAATACAATTTATTAATACTGGATAAAATAATACAATTTATTAATACTGGATAAAATAATACAATTATTAATACTGGATAAAATAATACAATTTATTAATACTGGATAAAATAATACAATTTATTAGTACTGGATAAAATAATACAATTTATTAGTACTGGATAAAATAATACAATTTATTAATACTGGATAAAATAATACAATTTATTAGTACTGGATAAAATAATACAATTTATTAGTACTGGATAAAAAAAATACAATTTATTAGTACTGGATAAAATAATACAATTTATTAATACTGGATAAAATAATACAATTTATTAATACTGGATAAAATAATACAATTTATTAATACTGGATAAAATAATACAATTTATTAGTACTGGATAAAATAATACAATTTATTAATACTGGATAAAATAATACAATTTATTAGTACTGGAAAAAGAAAATGCAATTTATTAGTACTGGATAAAATAATACAATTTATTAGTACTGGATAAAATAATACAATTTATTAATACTGGATAAAATAATACAATTTATTAATACTGGATAAAATAATACAATTTATTAGTACTGGATAAAAAAAATACAATTTATTAGTACTGGATAAAATAATACAATTTATTAGTACTGGATAAAATAATACAATTTATTAGTACTGGATAAAATTATACAATTTATTAGTACTGGATAAAAAAATACAATTTATTAGTATTGGTCCTGGTGACACATCTATAAAGTTATAATTCACATCTGATTGAGCTTTAAAAAACAAACTTTCAATAATTTTTTTGAAGATATTGAAAAATATTTGCATAGAAATTCTGCAGATGGCAATGCAATTTATGGCATGTATAATGATCAAATTAGCATGAGAATTTATTACAGAGCATGAAACTTCGTTGTTTTACTTTTTATCTTTCACTGAAAGGGAACATTTTCAAAACAGTTGATATTTACTTTGGACATCAATGTATTTGATTGAGACAAAAAGGGGTTGGACATAGGGAGTGTTATGTAATCAATGCAAAGCAAACCCAGTTGTGCCATTTAGTCCCATTTCAGTGAGATGACAGAAACAGACATCTATTTTGCTTGCATTTTCTCCATAGCATTGACACTAAACTATTAATACATTTAATAATCGATAAAATGTTGAGTCCAATTAGAAAGAAAAAAAACAACTCGTGTTCTTCTATAGCAAATTGCAGCATAATATCTGGGTCTATGTCATTTGTTTTACTAACTATTACAAACTGTGCAGACCCAGATATGCTGGTGCAATACACTGCATCGTATCTGGGTCTATGTCATTTGTTTTACTAACTACTACAAACTGTGCTCTGGTGGCCTAGTGGTTAGAGTGTCCATTTCAAAAGCGGGAGGTCAGGGGTTTGATCCCTGGCTGAGTCATACCAAAGACTTTAAAAAATGATACTAGTTGGCCTGGTGTCAGGATAATGTGACTGGGTGGGACATTATGCTACATGTCTGCGGCATGATGCCTCAGTGCTAGACATCAGAGTGATATGACTGAAAAAATATCAAAGCTATGTTAAAAATCCAAAACACATGCACATACCCACCCTCCTGATGAAAAGTTGAAGAAATCATTTTAAGGGACTTGTGTTATGATTAATTTCATGGTTAAATACAATTTTATTTTAATTCATGGAGGATATTTGACAGAAGTGTATGGAGTATAGAAGAACAAGAAAATAATGAATTTTGAAAACTAAATTGTCCCAAGAAGAACATGAGTATAATTTTATAGAATATGTCTTGTAGGGAATACAAAGACCCATTGTGGGGAATACAAAGACCCTTTGTGGGGAATACAATGCCTCAGCTTCCCTGAATTAGTTAATTATTTTAATTTTATTGAGTTCTCCATTATTATGCTTATGATATTTCTTATAATATTGTCATTTTTGTCACAGGTAGGAATCCTAGTGTAAGGACGATAAAATGGCCCATCAATTTATTTTGCCTGGTAGTCATTTTATTCTCAAAGAAAATGTTGAAGAAAACTTCTGAAGTATTTTTCATATAAAACAAGACTTTTCTGGGAAATTCAAGATATTATGATTTTGTTTAACATCTTGCTATCTGCCAAAGTCAAATGTTTATTGTTGTCAACAGAATGATCAAGAATAAAATTGTATTATCTCCTTTTGAGGAAGAAATTGAAACTTGCACCAGTGCATACAGTATTATTCTGGTTGATCATTCCCTTTTAGAGAATTATTTGTATCTTTTTCAAGTTTATGTCTTTTTTTCTTTTGTAAGTGTTCTTTCAGCAATGGTGGTCACATGTTTGCGGCTGTGAGCAGCAACGTTATCCAGCTTTATTCCACAGTTACGTTTGAAATAATTACTAATTTGAAAGGCCACAATGGCAAGATTAAATCAGTGGTGTGGAGTGCCGATGACAGCAGAATCGTCTCTTGTGGCCTTGATGGAGCAGTGTACGAGTGGGAGTCCTACACTGGAAAAAGAGTCGGAGAAAGTGTTCTTAAAACCTGTAATTACACAGGAGTTGCCATCACTCCAGATGGCAAAACAACATTTGCTGTAGGCTCTGATAGGACTCTCAAAGAAATTGCTGATTCTCAGGTGGGGGAAATGCAAGGACAGTTTTTTTAAAATCTTTTTCTGATTGACATAATTTCTTATAAGTCTGTTTTTACAGTCACCCTTGATACAGTGTGATTGGAGTAATTAAATCTCTAAATTAGGAAAGCAATAAATGAATAATAGTACTTATTCATTTTCAACCTAATTTTCAATACAAAATTGATTATCTGTAAAGTTTTTAATTCAAGATGGTAGCAGTTGTGATTATATTTTAATAAGATAAAAATCATGCTGATAAAATTTAAGCAAAAGATAATGATATGTAAAGTCACGTTTCTTTTCTATATATTTTTTTAATTTTTTTCACTCTGGTAAATGTGAATTGTTTTGTGTATTGAGAAGAAGGATATTCTTCTTTATGCATACACTTGAAAACTTTAAATCATTTAATATTCTCTGTGGATGATCATAAAATAAAACAATCATGAAAAATTTCCCTTTATATAACTGTGATTGTGTCTTGATGTCATATTTCAGATATTACGAGAAGTGGAGGCAGGAGAGACAACTCTGAGCAGTGTGGTCCTCTCCCACTCAGGAAGAATGTTGTTTACTGGTACTTCAAAGGGCACACTGTGGTCACTGAAGTATCCCCTGACTGTCCCAGGGGAGTGGCAGGAACATCAGGGTCATAGCAGTCAAATCATTAAGGTAGAGTATATACCATGTCTAGACTGATTAAGGTAGGGTATATAACATGTCTAGAGTGATGAAGGTAGGGTAAATAACATGTACAGAGTAATTAAGGTAGGGTATATAACATGTCTAAAGTGATTAAGGTAGGGTATATACCATGTCTAGAGTGGTTAAGGTAGGGTAAATATCATGTCTAGAGTGATTAAGGTAGGGTGTATACCATGTCTCAAGTGATTTAAGTAGGGTCAATAACATGTCTAGAGTGATTAAGGTAGGGTAGATAACATGTCAAGAGTGATTAAGGTAGTGTAAATAACCATGTCCAGAGTGATTAAGGTAGGGTATATACTATGTCTGGAGTGATTAAGGTAGGGTCAATAACATGTCTAGAGTGATTAAGGTAGGGTAAATAACATATCTAGAGTGATTAAGGTATGGTATATACCATGTCTAGAGTGGATAAGGTAGGGTAAATATCATGTTTAGAGTGATTAAGGTAGGGTGTATACCATGTCTCAAGTGATTTAGGTAGGGTTGATAACATATTTAGAGTGATTAAGGTAGGGTAGATAACATGTCTAGAGTGATTAAGGTAGGGTAAATAACATGTCTAGAGTGATTAAGGTAGGGTAGATAACATGTCTAGAGTGATTAAGGTAGGGTAAATAACATGTCTAGAGTGATTAAGGTAGGGTATATACCATGTCTAGAGTGGATAAGGTAGGGTATATACCATGTCTAGAGTGGATAAGGTAGGGTATATACCATGTCTAGAGTGATTAAGGTAGGGTATATACCATGTCTAGAGTGATTAAGGTAGGGTATATACCATGTCTAGAGTGATTACGGTAGGGTATATACTATGTCTAGAGTGATTAAGGTAGGTATATACTATGTCTGGAGTGATTAAGGTAGGGTATATACCATGTCTAGAGTGATTAAGGTAGGGTATATACTATGTCTGGAGTGATTAAGGTAGGTATATACTATGTCTAGAGTGATTACGGTAGGGTATATACCATGTCTAGATTGATTAAGGTAGGGTATATACCATGTCTAGAGTGATTAAGGTAGGGTATATACCATATCTAGAGTGATTAAGGTAGGGTATATACCATGTCTAGAGTGATTAAGGTAGGGTATATACCATATCTAGAGCAATTAAGGTAGGGTAGATAACATGTCTAGAGTGTAAAAGCAATCAAATTTATGCATGGTACTTATTACATCTTGTATATTCCTGCACCATGTAATAATGTGTTTTTAACATTTAGTTTTCTAAATAAATGTTAGAAACTATCAATGCAGCATCCATATTTTCAAAATGGAAAAAAATGCAAAACTTTATGCTGGATTGGTCATGGTCACTGTCACCCAAATATTTTCAATTTGATTAATGGGTCAAGATTTGTTTGTTAGATAGGGACAAAATCCAAATGTAATATAAAAAAACTGTCCAAGGATTTTACAATCTTATAAAACACTGAGAAATCACAAATTAATTTAGAACTTAGAATTTAGTTGGAAACTGACTGATGACAAATAGCTGTTATTATTATTATTATTATTATTATTATTATTATTATTATTATTATTATTATTATTTTACAGATGAAAATTACTTATGATGACCAGATTCTTGTCACTGTGTCAGAAGATTCCTTGATCATGCTTTGGAAAATAGCAGAAAAAGATGGCAGAATAGGAAAGAGAGACAAAGAAATAAGTTGGGCTGAGGAAATTCTCATCACAAAGAGTGACCTTGAGGAAAAAAACTCCATGATGGCTGAACTGAAGACCAGAGTCGATGAGCTGAAAATGGAAAATGAATACCAGCTACGTCTTAGGGACATGAACTACAATGAAAAGATTAAAGAGCTAACAGAAAAGTTTCTTGCAGAAATGGAATCACTAAAAACAAAAAATCAAGTAAGAGCATCTAGGTTAAAACAATGATACTTCTATGCATAAATCATAGCTGATAATATATTTTCAATTTGACACAAAAATCATGTGGAATTGCAACCCTTGCTTTTTGTGGATGAGTTTTCATGGTCTCCACTGACTTCCATAATGATAGGAGTAGGGCCATGCTTTCAGAATTTTTAAGACTGTATCTATAGAGAGAAAGTAATTTTAAAGCGATGGAAGAAAAGTTTAAGTTCAATATCATATAAAACTTGTTTAAATGTTTATTCCAAATGCCATTCTCACATAGGGCCGCTGCCCATAATTCCAGGGGCCCCCTTCCAAAATGAACCAATTCAGGCCCAGGGTTCGCTAAGGCTGCTGTTGATATTACGTTCATTTCATAGACCGTGTATGTAAAAAGCATCTGGAATTTTCATTGGATTCCCTAACCCACTCAAGTTGTTATGTGTTATACGAATATCAGCAAAACATGATTTGAGAAATCAATGTTTTGGCAGAACACCTGTCATGAAGAACAGCTTATTGTGCTAAATTTAATTAATATGTGAACTTTTAAATAAGACCACATGTCTTGAGAGGCCACTGTTTTGTTGGCAGAAAGTGTGGTCTCTCAAGACAGATGTCAGTGTAATTATAAAGAGTACATTACTTGTTACAACAGGTACTAAAGACTGACAAGGACAAAGATGAGTCAAAACATGAGGAGGAAGTACGAGAGGTGATGGATAAACATGGAAAGGAACTTACAGACCTTGGTAAGAAAGACTTCAATCAATCAATAATTGAATTTAAGTGCTGTGCATCTATTAGAGACATGTAGCACTGTTTAGTTCTAGCACGGCTAGATATTTAATTATTCCTGGGGGGAAGGAATTGGAGCCACATCCCCCAGGTGTTTATGTACTAAGAGAGTACTATTTAATTTGGTCATCAGATCGAAGGTACTGTTAAGCCCTATCAACCTGAATTTAAGACCTTTGGTGAGTGGGAATGGACCCAACACACACTTAACCCTGGTTGAGAGAAAGACTTAAGATGTTCAAATTTTTAAAAAAAAATCACTTTCATTCTTGGCTATCTGGATAAATCAGTCCCCAAAACTTGATTATATGTTGTCTGGCAACCAATATAAGTTTGAGGGTTGATTTTTTTAACTCACGGACACTTGGAGATTCTTCTCAATTTTGCTTGAAAATGAGGGAAAGAAACATATTTTGACCTTGTTGCATTAAAATTTGATCAAATATTGACCAGATGCTTGCTTCAGAAGTTTGACTTTGCAGCTTTAATCTTGTTTTGACTTGATAATGTTTGAAGGACTCCATGAAATTTGTTATTTGCCTATCTATTATTATGAAGACCCAAGCTGAGTTCAGTTTTCATCTTTTTGATTTAGTTATGGCCCCTGTTTGACTCTGAAGTTGTCCTTGCATTCAGATGGACATGTTTGTGAAATAAGTTTTTAAAATATTAAAAAAGTGTTAGTGCTACATTTATATTTTTGTTTTAGAATCGGCCAACAATCAAAAGCTGATGTTGGAATATGAGAAATTCCAGGAACAGCAGGCCAAGTACATGAAGATGCAGGAGGATTATGAACGTCAGCTGCAGGAGATGGAAGAGAGCAAACAGAAGGCAATGGAGGAGCTCACAGAGTACTACGAAACTAAAATACAGGAGGCCATGTCTAAATTAGAGCAGGTAATTTGAGCAATTATCTTTAAAAAACAAAAGCCTTCATTATCGACATCACAACTATCATAATTACTTGTCACAACTATCATAATTACTTGTTATTACTGTGTACCTGTCAGAGGAACAATATTTAAAGGAAATAACAATATTTAAAGGAGATAACAATATTTAAAGGAGATAACAATATTTTAAGGAAATAACTAGTATCGAGTACAAGAACAAACCTAAAGACCTAATAATGTTTCCTACCTTAAATATTTTCAGTATGTTTTTATGTTTTCTAATTTCATGGTGTTTTTTTTTGTAGTCATTATATATGTTGTAAAGCACTTAGAGCTTCTAAGGACGAGGCGCTATACAAAGTCCTCATTATTATTATTATTCTTATTATAAATTTGTACCCAAATTTGAGTTGTCTCCCTTACATATAAAATTAACCTGATATGCCATTGGATCTACATATATAATTTATTACTAACTTTAGTAAGACCATCCCGTTTCTTACTATTTTTGGTAATAAAAACTACATTTTGTAAAAGAGTATAGACTGTACCATAAGGCAACCAAAAAAAAAATCACAGTGCAGAGGATGGTTCTCCTATACCATCATAATGATACAAACCTCCTGACCCTAATTTATTATTTTATATATCAAAAACAAGATCCTCATTTGGCTTTGCTTGCTAATTGACATTTCAGTACTTGCATAACACACAAAAAGAAGGCATTTACCAGTTAATGAGTGATGTTTTACAAGATCTAACAAGACTGAATCATAAAAGTTGATAAAACAACAATATTTTAGTAGTAATTACATGAAATGACATTATAGGTTTTTTTCAGTACTAAGAAACAAAAATTAAGTGAAATAATTTAAGTAGTAATGATAAACAGTCTTCCTTTATAAACTGAAGTCACATAAACAAATTACTGCTAGAATAAGAAAGACAACATAGTGTTATTAGGGTTTAGGGACATAAAAACACAGAGATAGATGATAAAATGAAATATAGAAAGAGAAAGAAAGAGACACAGATCAGAAAGGAATATTCTAATAATGGCATTCATATTTCTCTAGTCTGCTGATGAGTCAAGGCATCAAAACAAGGAGTATGAGGAAACAAAGAAGCAGATTGAGGAAGATGCTGATCGTGAGATTCTGGACATCAAACTTAAATATGAAACACATTTGAAGAGTGAGAAGGAAGAAAACAACCGACTCAGTGGTGAAACAAGCATCATGAAGAAAAAGGTAACATCACTATTGTATTTTCTTTAATTTAACATGCCGTTAACTGGCAACAATGTAATACGTACATCTGCCATTGTTGCTGTGGTAAATCAGAGTTAATTCTGTCCCTTTTTATCTGATTTCAAGCAAACAGCTCAAAATCATAACTATTCTGAAATTATACATAAGTAGAGTTACAGTTGTGTGCTTATTATGCACAAATAGCAAAAAAAAAATAATGTGTGATTTGGATTTTTAACATAGCTTTATAACAATTTTTCAGTCACATCGTTACAATGTCTGCAGTGTGACAGTTGATAGTTATGTCTAGCAATGGGGCATCATACAGCAGACATGTAGCATGATGTACCACCCAGTCACATTATTCTGACACCAGTCCTAACACCAACCTCTTAATGCTGAGTGCCAAGCGAGGCAACTGTTAGTACCATTTTTGTAAGTCTTTGGTATGACTCAATTAGGAATTGAACCCACAACCTCCCACATCAGAGGCAGATGATCTGACCACTTTATTCATCGTTTTATTTCATTTTTGAAACGATATACAGAAAATCTTAAACCTATTGATTGAGCTCTGCACAAACTTGCATATGGTTTCAAATTTGTTTGCTTCAATTTGCATTTGTTGTGAGCAATTTTAAAATCTGGTGCACAAACATTAATTAATATGCATTTTGTCTAAATTCTTTGGTGCACAAACATTAATTAAAATTCATCAGTATACACTGTCTACTCTAGGTACTCACTTATAAATTGAGTCCAATTTCAAACTGCACAGACTCGTATCTGCTGTTACATAATGCACTGGCACAGCGGGATCTATGAAGTTGTTAGGAGCAATCAGTAGAACAAACAACATAGACCTGATCTGTACATGCATTATGCAATTACAGATCAGGGTCTGTGTTGTTTGTAGTTAGTTTTGACTTTTAAGCAAGTGTAATTGGTATTTTTGGTCTCATGCATACCTGAATCCCTGTCATTGCTCTTTGATTTAAAAGAATCATCTTCTCCTTCCCCCAAGACAAAATCAAGAACTGAATTGAGACTGATTTTGGTGTGATGGGTACATTGTTATACATTCTGTACATGTAGATGTATCAAATTATAAAAAGAACCTTGGAACAAAATTTTTGTTATTTGTGTTGTTGTTGTTGTTGTTGTTGTTGTTGTAGGGTTTTATGCCATTTTTCAGCACACGATAGGCAATACATGGCTGCCATTATTAAATTATGGAGGAAGAACCCAGTGAAAACCTCTGGAAAGAACCACTGAACCATGAGAAGCTACTGGAAAGTTTTATCACATACCCACATTGGCCAAATCGGAGACTCGAACCCACGCAGACATAGGTGCGATGGCAGTGATCCATAACGGAGAGCGCATAAGACTACTCAGCCACTTGGGGCACCTGAAATAAATTGTTACACAACTGGATAAGATCTGGATGTAATTAGAGAAAATAGACTACTTTTACAAATGTTGTAACTAATACAGTACAGTATCTATTTCTTCATCATCAAAATTATCATCATCATCAATAATAGCAGCAACAATACTTAAATATCTCATTGCTCTTTTAATTTTCCAGTTTACCAGTTTGCAGAAGGATATAGAGGAACACAAGGAGGAGATTAAAAAACTGCAGATGGAAAATAACAAACGTATTGGCATCATCAAAAATCTGGAGAGAGACCTTCAGAATGCCAACAAGCAGATCCAGGAACGGGATGATACTATACAAGACAAAGTTAGTTTTTTTTCTTGTCACTTCCCTTGTATTAGTTTCTACACATGTACATTTGAATAGTTTTAATGTTAAATGGAGAAAAAAAATAATGACACAGTTAGTTCCAATGCACAATTAACTGCTTAACAAAGAGTGATCCATGAAACTCTGTATATACAAAAATCTTCAGTAGGTTGTATCGGCAATATGCATCCATGGTAGATCTCTATATATAATTTTGAAATGTAGTAGAGGACTAAAGCTTCAGCCTACAACCTCTGTAGCTTGTACTCCCTACTGATTTTGGGATATGAATAGCATCAGTGCATAAAAAAATGCACAAAGCTTAATAATTTTATTCAATGATTAATAATTTCTAACTCAAAAGTTGCTTAGACATTTGCATTTCAAACCTAAAAGAACTTCAACAATAACACAGCACCCATATTAAAAAAAATAATTTCCATAAATCCATTATTTATTGATTTTTTTCAAAACTGATACTGTTAAATTCATTGAAGATCTAAGCAGATTCCATGGAATACAGTCCATCTCTTTGAAGATATTAATGATGTTTTAGATACTTGGACAGATCTGCTCATCATAATAGTGAACAAACATGCCCTTTTAAAAACACAAGATGAAGAAAACCCACCAGCCAGGCTGGATCTTCCCAGAAATTTTCGAAGCACTAAAGCATAGACGAACTAAAATCAGTATTTCCTACTGATTTTAATTGGTTTCTTTGCTTTATTGCATCCAAAATTTCTGAATATAGAATATAGAGTTTGGAGGAATAAAGTTAATAAAATGATACATCAAGCCAAACAAGCATACTACAAAAAAGTGCTGGATGAAAACCAAAATAACCTGAAAGCTATATGGAAAGTGTTAACAGCATTTGGTGAAAAAAATGTAAGTATAAAACTGAAATTTTATCATGATGGAATTCATAATGATAACCCAACTGACATCTCAAATATTTTTAATGACTTTTTCATTCAAATTGTTGAAAACCTTAAAGAACCCAGAACTTCATCTGATCATCTGGAACTCGACACTTTTATACTAAAGAAAAAACTACCAAACAGTTTGAAATTCCTGAAATGAGACCAGAATTTGTGCTGAAATATGTTTTTTTAAAAAATGGATGATTGTAAAGCTACAAGACTTGATGTGTTTCGACCAAGGCAACTAAAGGTAGTTTGCAGTGAAAATATTAGGTCTAATAAATTTCTACAAACATGGAAAACTGCCAAGGTTACATCACTGCATAAAGTGGTAGCAATAGATGATGTAAATAACTATAGACCCATTTATATCTTTCCCTGTCTCTCCAAATTAGACCTATTAGAAAAACATGTACATGATTCTTTTCTCAACTTTTTGAACATGTATGATCTTATGATAATCAGTCTGGCTTTCAACAGAATCACTCCTGTGAAACTGTACTTATATCTTTGATTGATAAATGGCTGAAAGCATTAGATCAAGAAATGGTAGTCACCAATATGGTTGATTTTTCCTAAAGTTTTTGATCTTTTAAACCATGAAATTTTGCTTGAAAAGCTAAAAATCTATCAATGTAGTTAAAACGTTCTAAACTGGTTTACTTTCTTATTTAACTGTTAGAGTGCAGAAGTATCTTTAAATGGTCAACTTTCTCAAAGTAAAAATGTTAATTGTGGAGTACCACATGGGTCTATCTCTGGACCTCAGTTATTCATTCTATTTTTCAATGACTTACCTCTTCAGATTGGAACTTCAATTTCTTCCACTGACCTCTATCCAGATGATACTACACTGTCTGAGATTGGTAAAACCAAAACAGTACTTGAAAATAACTTACAAGATGCTCTAAATAGACTAAAGTATAGTGCAAGGAAAACAGTATGATCACAAATACAGAAAAACTAAAGCTCTACTAGTTACTACGCAACAAAAATGAGCAAGGCTAGATAACGACAAACTCCAGGTTCAAGTTGACAATGTGAGCCTTAATATGACCTCTCAAGATAAAATTCTTGGTGTATTCGTAGATAACAATCTTACTTGGTCTATTCACATAAAATATATTTGAAAAAAGGTTAATTTTTATCTTTGGTTACTGAGAAAAGTCAAGACATTCATTCCTTCTCAGTATAGGGTCTTCTTTTATAAAAGTTATAAACAGCCATATCTGGACTACTGTAATGTAATTTGGGGTAATACCTCTAATTCAAAGATAACAACACTTTTAGGACAACAAAAGAGGGCTTGCCATTTAATTCTAGATCAATGTATAGACAATTTCCAGGATGCAATGAATAATATAAAGATTTTAACAAAACATGAAAGAATATTTCTTTAAAAGCCAAAATGATGTATAAAGTATTCAGAAAAGCCATTCCTGTCTATCTAAGCAATATATTTCACCAAAGAAATGGTGATGGTCATCCAAAGTTAAGGTCCAGAAGAAGTAAAAATTACCAAGGTCAAAGAAGGAATAGTTTAAAAAGGTTTTCATTATACTGGTCCAGTGGTATGGAACAACATTCCCAGTGACATAAGGCTGTCTCCAAGTATTTCTTCTAGTTTCAAAATCAATGTCTCAAATAGATGAAATCTTTAGACAGTTGAACAGTACAATCAATACTATCTGCTTTTCTGTAATTTTGCATCATTTTTCACTGTTGAATTTTTCAACGAAGGATGATATTTTATATTTTATATATGTTTATATTTTCACAGATGCATGTGCATATGTTCCAGACTTAATACTTTGATTTTTAAAATCATTTAATTTATTTTAGTGTCAAGTCAGACTCTTCACATCATGTTGTATATACACTGTACTGTATATAGTGTACATAGCAGAAAAAAGACCTCAAGGTTGATTATATCTGTAACTGAGTTACCTTTCCTAAATTAAGCATTATTATTATTATTATCATATTATTATTATTATTATTATTATTATTATTAATATATTTATTATTATTATTATTAAATTATTATTATTATTATTGCTATTATTATTATTGTTATTAATATATTTATTATTATTATTATTATTATTATTATTATTATTTATTATTATTATTATATTATTATTAATATTTTATTATTATTATTGCTATTATTATTATTATAATATTTATTATTATTATTATTATTATTATTAATATATTTATTATTATTATTATTGCTATTATTATTATTATTGTTATTGTTATTAATATATTTATTATTATTATTAATTATTATTATATTATTAATAATATTATTATTATTATTATTATTATTTATTATTATTATTATATTATTATTAATATTTTATTATTATTATTGCTATTATTATTATTATAATATTTATTATTATTATTATTATTATTATTATTATTATTATTATTATTATTATTATTATTATTTGCATAGGTGAGACTGTATAGTACACACTGTAGGAGTAATATGTGTTCTGTAAGCTTTGGATAATTCCATAAATTTTCATAATGTTAAGATGTAAGAGCATAATTTTTCTTTATTTTCTTCATTTGTTTTAAAAAAAATATTGGAATTAGTGCATACAGCATACATTGGATACAGATGACAAAGTAGTTACCTTCTATAATTGTGTATGCCTTGCCTTCACCCCTTCTTCTAGCATTTGAAAAATGACAGTCAGCAGGCTTGTTCTTAACATTTTAAACTTTCATTTGTGTGAAGAAAAAACAATGTTAGGGACTGCTTGTTGAAGATTGATTTAGAAATTTTAAATTAGTAAAAGAAATCAGAAAGTTGTGCATATTTTTATATCCTTGATGCTTTTTTTAAAATAAAAATCAGTAGGGATACAAGCTGCCAGGGGTGTAGGCTGAAACTTTAAGCTTCCACTAAAAATGGAAGTGCAACATAGGGAATTTAAATATATATTTTATTTGAAAAGGAGGAGTCTATTTTGCATTCATTCCAGGTGAATATTATAGGTCGAACTTTTGCATTGAGAGCAAGCAAGACACAATAATAAACCATTTGGAAAAAATGAAATGAAAACAAATTGTAGCAGCAACTTGTAAGAAACTATCATCCCACTTCAAACATGGCTATGCCTAATTCTGGTCAAATATTGCGACATTGGGTATGTGAGTTTGCTTCGGTTGATATATGATCCATCCTGAACAGAAAGATAAAATATGTATGTTGCTGGAACTTTCTTCAAGGATGATGCTGGTCAATAGAGCAGTAATATTTGCAGTGATTTGATTTTTTTATGGCAATGTTACATTGCATGGTTAGCTCATGGAAAGCATTAACTTCGAATTTATTGTTGTTTTAGCACCAGTAGAATTTAATAGGAAATCACTAACAGTTTTTTACTCTGTGAATTCAACACTTTCAGGAGAAGAGAATCTATGACCTGAAGAAGAAGAATCAGGAACTGGAAAAGTTTAAGTTTGTTCTGGACTACAAGATCAAGGAGCTCAAGAAGCAGATTGAACCACGCCAGAAAGACATCAAAATGATGAAAGAACAAATACAGAAAGTGAGGAGAAGAAATTAGTCATAGGCACAGTCTAAAACAGGAAACTTTCATGGCCCTTTTTAATCATTTTTGTGGTCATGATCTGTTTGCTATAAATTACAACAACAGCATAACTGACCAAGTATAAAGCACAATACACTTGCTATCTCTGGAGTACTATTTAAGCACTGGAGTACCATATAAGAACTGGAGTACTATTTAAGTAATGGAGTACCATATAAGAACTGGAGTACTATTTAAGTAATGGAGTATCATATAAGAACTGGAGTACTATTTAAGTACTGTACTTTAATTTTACTCCAGCTATAACAATGTTTAAGTACCATATATACTCATTTATAAGTGAAATCCATATGCAAACTGAATAGACCCTGATCTTCATCTTGTGCTGGCAGATCTAGATCTAATTAGTTTGTTAGGAGTAACACAGACCCTGATTGGCCAGCACATTGTGTCATGGCAGATAAAAGTATATGTTGTTTTCAGTTCTACTGATCAGTGAGTATATGTATGTACATTTGAATTTAGAAAATAAAATGTCTTCAAGTTTGTGTGATATGAGAAAACTAGTATAGCATACTATATTAAATTTACAATTGGATTTATGTTCTTGTACATTTTTATTCCGTAACAAAATGGGACAAGTTTTTACCTATGTCAAAATAGAACGTTCCAGGTCAGATTAATGGAAAATGGCGCAATATACAGGTTTAGCTTTATTTAGTTTCATGTCGATTCTGAAAGTAAGTATAAGTGTATATGAAACTTGTTTGCAGATGGAGAGTGAACTGTTCAGGGTAAAGAAGCAGAACACTACACTTGAGCTGAACATTGAAGAACTGCGTCAGAAACTGAAAGCCACAGAAAAAGAGCTGCAGCAGGAAAGGCAGAAAGTATGTACTGTTTCTGGGGAATAATATATTAGTAGCAATATTTCTACAATATGTAAGTAGTGATATTTCCCACAATATATTAGTAGCAATATTTCTGATATATTTATTAGTAGCCAATTTCCCACAATATGTTAATAGCGATATTCTTCAGAATATGCTTCTTGCCATATTCTCAGTCATATTCCACACAAACTATTTGTAGTAATATCCACACAAACTATTTGTAGTAATATCCACACAAACTATTTGTAGTAATATCCACACAAAATATTTGTAGTAATATCCACACAAAATATTTGTAGTCATATTCCACACAAAATATTTGTAGTCATATCCACACAAACTATTTGTAGTAATATCCACACAAAATATTTGTAGTCATATTCCACACAAAATATTTGTAGTAATGTCAACACAAAATATTTGTTGTCATATTCCTCACAAAATATTTGTAGTCATATTCCTCACAAAATATTTGTAGTCATATTCCTCACAAAATATTTGTTGTCATATTCCTCACAAAATATTTGTAGTCATATTCCTCACAAAATATTTGTTGTCATATTCCTCACAAAATATTTGTAGTCATATTCCTCACAAAATATTTGTAGTCATATTCCTCACAAAATATTTGTAGTCATATTCCTCACAAAATATTTGTTGTCATATTCCTCACAAAATATTTGTTGTCATATTCCTCACAAAATATTTGTAGTCATATTCCTCACAAAATATTTGTAGTCATATTCCTCATATAATATTTGTAGTCATATTCCACACAAAATATTTGTAGTCATATTCCTCACAAAATATTTGTAGTCATATTACTCACAAAATATTTGTAGTCATATTCCTCACAAAATATTTATTGTCATATTCCTCACAAAATATTTGTTGTCATATTCCTCACAAAATATTTGTAGTCATATTCCTCACAAAATATTTGTAGTCATATTCCTCACAAAATATTTGTAGTCATATTCCTCACAAAATATTTGTTGTCATATTCCTCACAAAATATTTGTAGTCATATTCCTCACAAAATATTTGTAGTCATATTCCTCACAAAATATTTGTAGTCATATTCCTCACAAAATATTTGTAGTCATATTCCTCACAAAATATTTGTAGTCATATTCCTCATATAATATTTGTAGTCATATTCCTCATATAATATTTGTAGTCATATTCCACACAAAATATTTGTAGTCATATCCATATAATATATATTTACAGTAGTAATATTTCACTCAGTTGTGATATTCTACACAATATGCTAGTAGTGATATTCCACACAATATGCTAGTAGACACATTTCACACAATATTACTAGCACTATTCTACACAATGTTAGTCACAATATTCCATACAATATATTAGTGATATTCTCCACAATATGTTTGTAGTAATTACCATCTGACTTCTTTGTAATGCACTACAGGTAAAGCTACAGCACAAGATGTTACTTTGACCCTGTACAGCTGATATTCCTTTTTGAAAGCTCATTTTTGATTGGTTCATAATGGAACCTCAGTCTCTTACTAGAGCCATTCATGATCACAAGGCATTACATTAGAAAAGTCTTTTCTGATTGGATGTTGGTGAAAACTCAATCTCAGACCCAAGCTCAGCTTCATAATCTCCAAGCCAGGTCTATAATGCTGACTGTAGTTTTGATTTCAAGCAAAAGCATTGGTCTTGACCTGCCAAGGTATTTTGCAAGGGCAAATCTGTGTATGAGCTGTTTACAATTTCTGTGTATTATAAAAGGACAACTGTACATTCTAAATCTTCTATTGACAAGGAAAGATATTGATATGTATTATAAAAAGACAACTGTACATTCTAAATCCTCTATTGACAAGGAGAGATATTGATATGTATAATAAAAATACAACTGTACATTCTAAATCTTCTATTGACAAGGAGATATAGTGATATCTATTATGAAAAGACAACTGTACATCCTAGATCTTCTATTGACAAAGAGAGATATTGATATGTATTATAACTATATAACTATAAATCCTCAGCCTTTTATTGACATTGATTACAGTGGAATTCTAGACCAGATATCTAATATTTTTTATACTCTACACTTGTTTAAAGCTCAGCTGTTTTTACCCAAAAAGGGATACTTTTTTTTTTTTTTTACCACAAATGAAATATCAGGATAACATGTTTAGATATGATCTGTTTAAAAAAAATTTCATTTTTAAAAATAATAATTAATCTAGCTTTAATTGTGAATGGAAATCTAGTGACCCATGATCCATTTCAATGAGTGCCCAATACATAGAAGGCTGTAAATTTTGAAAAGCATGAGTTCAGGAGCAGAAATGAAGTCCTTTGATGCATGGACTGCTTAAAGACTAAATGCTATTGTAAACTTAGATTTGTAAAATAAGCTGAACAATTTAGCCTGCTAATAATTTTCTATAAAAGATGAACATTTTAGTCAGGTTACAATGTTCTACAAAAGTGAACAGTTTAGTCTAATTATTATGTTCTTAATTAAGTCTGTAATCAGTATATATTTATAGCACAGTAAATTTGCTTGTGACAGGTACATGATCAAGAGGCTGTGGTGAAACGTTTCAAGACAGATTTACACAACTGTGTGGCATACATACAAGAACCGAAGATGTTAAAGGAAAGCATCAAAGCCCTCTATGAGAAACATGTGCATGAAGACATTGTACGTATTAGAATTAGAAATTTAGTCATTCTTATTAGTCAAACATGATTAAACAAAAAGAATTGTTGTAATTAAGGGTGAACTACTGAGGTAGTGTTGTATTCCCTACACTGTTAGACAAAAATTCCATTTTAACCAAAACAATAATTTTGCTAAATTTTCTAAAATCATTTTACTCAGTAATTTTTTAAAATTTATAGTAGTTTTGAAAATTTGATCTGGTGCATGTTTAACTTTTGTTCAAGTTCTAGGTTGTTTGTCATGTTTGAGGTTGCAAGCAACATAATGGTTATACAACAGGATCAAGTATTGTTGATCTCTATGTATTTGAACTTTTTATATTTGACTTTCCAGAATTATATCATATTAAAAATATTTTAATGTTTGAATATATTTTTTATTATTCATTTGAAAAATTCAATATGCTGAATTAAAAAGAATTACAACAGATATAAGACATCTAAATTAAAACTGTTGGAATTTTCGTTGTTGAGAAATAACAACACGTTTCAATTCAAATTCAACAAAATTTATAAATAACGTATCCTTTTGTTATTAGTTATTTTAAGTTACAATATAACCCACATATACTGGTGATGAATAAGAAAGGGACCACAAAAGTTTGTCCTTTTTGGACAAGTGTCCTATATATAGGGGTAAAAAAGCCATAAATACATATATTATGGGTTCAGTTAATTATGTTCTTTATCATCACATATCATCATGTCCACTAAACAGGTTTCATTGTAATTGAATCTTATTATTTAGCAAAATGAAAAATTAAAATAGAAAAAAAATTATTTTATTATTAGCAAAATTAAATAATAAATTAGAATTTTTTTATCTTATTAACTAGCAAATTAAAAAAAGAAAAAGTATAGAGATTTACTTCTTTGATATACAGGCTGATGCTGCCAGTATTGATGCAGAGGTTCAGAGAGAATATGCACGCCAGCGAGATCATCTTGAGAAATCTGTGGCTTCACTTCGTAAAAAATTAGCAAAGGACACAGAAATTCATAGAGCTGATAATGTCAGGATTATGCAGGTCAGTTACATTGTCGCAAATAGATTTATATATATATATATTTACATGTCAGTTACATTGTCGCAAATAGATTTATATATATATATATTTACATCATCAGATCATTGCAAGCATAGAATATAACAAGTGTGTGTGTGTGTATATACACTCAATGAAATTTTTTTTATGTAGCTTTAATAAAAATTTCATCATATCGCTTTGACGTCTGCAGTGTGGCAGTTTATAGTAATGTCTAGCATTGGGGTATCATGCTGCAGACAATAACATGTTGTTCCACCCAGACACATTATCCTGACACCAGACCAACAAGTCCTAACACTAAGCTCTTAACACTGAGCATGCAGAGAGGTGGCTGTTAGTACCATTTTTATTAGTTTTTGGTATGACTTTAGCCTGGGTTCGAACCTATGACCTCGCGCATCTGAGGTGGACGCTCTAATCACTAGACCACCTAAGAAGTGGAATATAACAAGTGAAGATTGAGATGGATCAAGTCTAATGTGAAAGAAATTGGTACAGATCACTGCTGGATGTGATGAGATATCAAAGATGAATGATATATCATATATACAATATGATGTGATGAGATATCAAAGATGAATGATAGGATGACCAACACAGATCAGTTTTTAATATTTATGAATTTACTGAAGTACTTTGTATTATGGAAAAAGAAAGAAAAAAATCCATACAGATGATTCCAAGAAAGCATATTTTCTTGTAAATTATGTTTCACAAACCTTGCTGATTATATTAATGTTCAGATACTGACTCTACAACCTTATTGTTCAGGTTAGACAAAAGGATGCAGTGAACAAAATTTTATCACCTGCAGCTTTAAAACTGAAATGAAACATATATGTTTTCCCTGCACTCATTGTGCAGCATAACTTCGACATCTTCGTATAACATACCAAGTGGTATGGAAGAATCTGAGCCATCATCATCAGTTGTTGCCTGGTATTTCTTTACTGGATACAATTTTATTAGAAGACCACTGGATTCACTGATGGCTGGGAAACTGACAATTTATATCAAACCAGGTTGTTAGAATGAAACTTGGATGGCTGGAGGTTAGACTGGAGGACCAACTAGTATGCAACATGGCCCACCAATAGAGCTGATCTATCATCACTCCCTGGTTTGCACAGCTTGCCAGAAGGCTGGACTATAAGGTTGGGCAACTGTGATGGTGAATCAAGATGAAAGTTGGTAAATAAAGTTGGCTAGACCAGTTCAATATCGCATGCACCCAATTTTACAGACTCTAAGGCCATGCTCAGGCATCAACCAATGTCAGAGGACTTACATACTGGGAGGATGACCTTTCAGCAAATCCAATTTAGTATTTGAAGGGCATAAGGAATGGAGGGGCAACTTTGCTGTCATCTCCTGAACCAATAACATGTATGACTCTAGCAATGGATTAGACTTGTGTGGTGTGAACACGTCAGGTATGACAAAATTGTTAAAGCCGTCTGAATCTGAGGGTAACTAATGGCTTGAGAATCTAAGGAGGGGAAGGTGCCATGGATGTATCCCCCACTATACTCACAAAAGATGACTTGGTTTCATCTTCCTATACCAATGCCTTCAAATTCTTATATAAGACCAAGTACCATATCCATTCTGACCAAATGCTCTTCAAATTATTCCATAGGACCAAGTACCATATCCAGTCTTACTAAATGCCCTTCAAAGTCTTTCATAGGACCAGGTACCATATTTTACCAAATGTCTTTCAAATTCTTCCACAGGACCAAGTACCATATCCATTCTGATCAAATGCCCTTCAAATTCTTCCATAGGTCCAAGTACCATATCCAGTCTTACTAAATGCCCTTCAAATTATTCCATAGGACCAAGTACAATATCTAATCTGATCAAATGCCCTTCAAATTATTCCATAGGACCAAGTACAATATCCAATCTGACCAAATGCCCTTCAAATTATTCCATAGGACCAAGTACCATATCCATTCTGATCAAATGCCCTTCAAATTCTTCCATAGGTCCAAGTACCATATCCAGTCTTACTAAATGCCCTTCAAATTATTCCATAGGACCAAGTACAATATCCAATCTGACCAAATGCCCTTCAAATTATTCCATAGGACCAAGTACAATATCCAATCTGACCAAATGCCCTTCAAATTATTCCATAGGACCAAGTACAATATCCAATCTGACCAAATGCCCTTCAAATTATTCCATAGGACCAAGTACAATATCCAATCTGACCAAGTGCCCTTCAAATTATTCCATAGGACCAAGTACAATATCCAATCTGACCAAGTGCTCTTCAAATTATTCCATAGGACCAAGTACAATATCCAATCTGACCAAATGCCCTTCAAATTATTCCATAGGACCAAGTACAATATCCAATCTGACCAAATGCCCTTCAAATTATTCCATAGGACCAAGTACAATATCCAATCTGACCAAATGCCCTTCAAATTATTCCATAGGACCAAGAACAATATCCAATCTGACCAAATGCCCTTCAAATTATTCCATAGGACCAAGTACAATATCTAATCTGATCAAATGCCCTTCAAATTATTCCATAGGACCAAGTACAATATCCAATCTGACCAAATGCTTCAAACACTACAAGGTGCTGTTGGTGTTCCCCACTATACTCAAAAAAGATGACATGATTTCATCTTCCTATCCCAATACCTTAAAATTCTTCTATAACACCAAGCACCATATCCAATCTGATCAAATGCCTTTCAAATTCTTCCATAGAACCAAATACCATATCCAATCTGACTAAATGCTCTTCAAATTTTTCCACAGGATCTAGTACCATATCCAATCTGACTAAATGCCCTTCAAATTCTTCCACAGGATCTAGTACCATATTCATTCTGACCAAATGCCCTTCAAATTCTTCCATAGGATTAAGTACTATATCCAATTGGACTTATGCTACAAACACTACAAGGTGCTGATCTGACTTCTAATATGACTGCCACAATTGTTGTCTTGAAAATCTTATCACAACGTCTCATAGATGCCTGGTCATATCAACATTGTGCTTTCACCAAAAGACTTCTCATGATGTTAAGTTGGTTCTAAATGAAAATGGTGCTGATCCAACTAAATTCCTGTCTACTCTATTTTCACCAAGAGTGGATGAGGCTAAAATAACTGCCACAATGGTCAGCTTGAAAATATTATCCCTATTTCTCCTACATGGCTGGTCATACTGACATGATTTCACTTCTTATCATGTATAGTCAGTACAATAAAGAAAATGTACTAAGCTCATATTGAATATGGTCATCAGTGCATCAACCTTAAAAATCGTGTAATCGTGGTTCCTCAAAAACAGAAAAGTCGAGTCATCATGGGGTTCCACCAGAAAAAATTCTTATGATGCCATTTTGGTCCTAAAGGAAATGGTACCTAGCTGACATCCAATATGTCCACAGCCAATTTGAAAATTCGTTATCACTTTATAATATCAAAGATGGTTTCAATAGTCTGCAGTTGAAAGCAAGAAATGATCTTATCTTAAATTCACAGAAATTCTTTTCAGTCAGAAGAGTATCAGTCCCTTCAAGGGACTCTTGTAATTTGTGAAACACGACACTTTCATTGTTACTTATATTTGTGGATTATTACATAAAAAGATACATGTACTTATTTTACGTGTTTAATTCATCATATATAGCAACCCCCAAATCCACATATATTGGTACACCACTAAATATTGTCAATTCACAGTATTAAGTTTCAATTATTTGTTTGTTTGTTTTTTATGGTTTAACGCCATTTTTCAGCACAATATAGGCTATACATGGCGGCCAGTATTAATGGTGGAGGAAGAAACCGGACAAACCCCGGAAAGAACCACCGACCCACGAGAAGCTACTGGCAAGCTTTCTCACATAACTACATTTGTCGAATCTTAGACTCGAACACACGCAGACAGAGGTGAGATGGCAGTGGTTCGTAATGGACAGCGCTTTAGACCACTCAGCCACTCGGGGCCCCTTTCAATTATTTAATACTAACTGTAGGCTGCAGTATTTGTTTTTGCACTCATGGTAATTATTCTGAATTTTCAGGAAAATGTGACCCTCATCACAGAAATCAATGATCTGAGAAGAGAGTTGAAGCTGGCAAGGAACCATATACATGATCTAGAATCTACACTTGGTGTGAGCAAAAGCAAGGGAGAGCACCCACTAGCAACTATTGCCACCGGTCGCATATCTTTAACTGTTCAAGAAGTGGAGGAAGAGAAAAAGAAAATTATTTCTATGCAGAAGATGGAGATTAAAAGGTTACGATTACAGATTAATGAGCTAGAAAATGGGTCAAGGCCAAATTCTTCTTCAAAACTTCCACCAATGCAAGTAGTGGAAGCATCAGCCTAATTTATCATGATTGGGAAAACAAAAATTACATTTATATGCATTAGAAAATGTGCATATCTTTCAGACAATAAAAGATACGAATTTGTAGAGATAGTTGGTTATCTGTACGATAAAGACTGATGTAGTAAAAGACAAAGTTCATAACTGTACATTAGCTATATTAGGAGTAGGCATGCCTGATATATTGTTATCATCTCAATAATTATTTTTGATAAAACCTAGTTGATAGGTTAAAATAATTCATTTCCATTTAAAAGGTACTATCTTTGAAATAGATAGTGAAAAAAACAATGACTTGAAAGCCTCCAAACAAACTCATTACATTACCAATAAGGATGGATTTTAGGAACCTTAAGAAAATCAAACTGACTTTTATGTGAATCTTAAAGGCATTGCTGGTTCTTT
Source organism: Unio pictorum (assembly GCA_030141615.1). Taxonomy (NCBI): domain Eukaryota; kingdom Metazoa; phylum Mollusca; class Bivalvia; order Unionida; family Unionidae; genus Unio; species Unio pictorum. The sequence goes on along the minus strand of JARLTB010000360.1, from coordinate 2,379,280 downwards.
AACCATTTTTTTTTTTCTTAATACCATTGATGCTATGTTGTGTTTTTTGCCTGTGCCATATATTTTGTTACAGACAGTTGTATCCTATTTATGGAGTCAGATTCACTTAAGCAATTCATCTTGTTAATTTTGGTATTCAAAAATCTAAGCATAAGATTATGATAAGAAGCACACATATGTTTGGATTATTTTATGGTTCATATAATATTTATAGACATTTGTTCTTCACAGTCTATTTGTATCTCTTACAGACATCAATTATTTTTATGTGTAGAATTTTGTTTAATACAGTATTTTACTGTGGTGCAAGGGGTTTCTTACCATGCATGGTTCATGGTTATTTCATTTCCTTTTGTAGTTTTATTTTGTATTGAAAAATACTCATTCAGGAAAATTAATATATTATTTGTATTTTTACTTGTCAATATGTATGATTTTTTTTTATAAACATTTACACCAAATTGTTTTTTCTCTCACCACCAGTATATATATATATATATATATATATATATATATATATATATATATATATATATATATATATATATATATATATATATATATATATATGAATTATACTGTAGAGATTATGGGTAATTTTATTACTTCCTTGTCAATATTGCCCCACAACTATAGCTTCTTTACATTCATATTGTTTCTAGATTTCTTTTTTCACAAATAAAATTCATTTTTTTAACATATTTTTGTATAGTTTTAACTTGGTATAAGGTTTTGATAAACATAATGTATTTATACTTGTACAAGAGAATGGTGTATGAAAGAGCACTAGACACAGAGATAAATTTACTTATATATTTGCCTGTTATGCTTGCTTTCAAGTCCTATTGTGAACTGCACTGATCCAGATCTTCTGCTGCATAATGCACTTGCAAATCTGGGTCTGTGCAGTTTGTTATGAGTAAACAGTAGAAGAAACATAGACCCTAATCTGCAGTACATTATGCAATGGCAGATCAGGGTCTATATTGTTTGCGGCTGATCCCAGCTTATGAGTAGATACGGTATTAGGGATCATACTAGGTTACATTATGCAAATGCTTGCTGCTACTTGTGGGTTTGAATCTCAAACTTTAAAATCATTTTCAAATGCTCTGTTATCATACAACATATTGTAGCTCCAATGTGCCAAAGATTGATTTAAAATAATTATTTGGATTAGGGCTACTTGATTTTTGCATTTTTGTGGTGGTATATTTTTCATGCATATTTGAAAAGATATCCTGTGCTTTTTCTACCCATATTTATTTAGTTTGTTTATTATCTGATACAAATAGTAAATATCTCCTTTCCAAAAGCTACATGGGTGATTTGATTCTTTAATTTAGGAAACATGGTCAGGAAAGATGATGTTTTGAAATGTCATATTGCTTGTTTCACCTTGATAAATAAAAGCTAAATCTCCGAGTTGAACGTGTTTGAATCAGTCCATATTTCAAAACAATATTTGTGATAATGTTTGAACTGTAAACATTTAAAAAAAGAAAAATCCCCCATTGCTTGGAAAGTACCGTATGTGTCACTGAAATTCCCATGAACATACAAAGTAAAATGTTCACATAAAACTAATGACTATTCACATCAACATCATTTGTCAGAATCCCTTTCTAATGCAACACATTTTATTTAAAACAATGGGAATTGAAAATGCATTGTTTTAATCATTGTTAAATACAACATTCTCTGCATACAGTTTATTTTATTTACTGCTGGGTTAATGTATTCAGAATGGAAAATCTTGACCCAGGGGACCACCAACCAGAATGAGGGAAGACTGGTTACTACCCTGTAACCCTCCATCAAAAAGCCCTTTTAAAGGCTATTGCCATTTATACTTACTGGGCTTTCATTTGGCACAAAAGCTCTATTTGACAATCTCATTTTTCAAAAACCTAACTTGATCAATTTTGATCTCCACCATCAAAATTAACAATCCATATAACCTGACATTGACCAACCTACACTTGTCACACAGAAATATCTAGAATTATGAATTGCTAGGGAAACATCATATGTACACTTTGTAATAGAAACATTTGAATGTTAGAAAGTTAGGAAAAATCTTCAACTATAAAGACTGACTTAATTGCACAGGTGGCTTACACATTATTGGTATAGGTTTTGTCCATTAGCAAAAACTGGACTCGATTTGAAATGGCTAGGGCATGCAAGGCAGACGACATCAATGGGCTGACCCATCCAACCTTTTCCTCCTTTCCCGTTACCTGACACCTCAACATGACTAGAAGTGAAAACCATTTTTCACTAGTCACTATTTGGGGCCATTGCACCTTTAGCTCACTTCTTCTGACTGGTTGATAGGGTTGAGTGCGTGGTTGAACTATTTCCACTCACCTAGGTCTTTCATTCATGTCGATAGCCCTTCAATAGGGGAGCGACATGACGACCAAATTAAATAGCACACTATGTATGCATAAACGCCCATGGGGATGTGGCACCATTCCTTACCCCACGGGAAAAATTAAATAACTGTCTATGACAGATAAACTAGTGAACATATGACCCTTCATGGCCGGTTTCACTATAATTTAAACTCAAGTCAAGTCGTGGAAAATGTTGAGTATGTCACAATAAAAATAGAAAGCAATTGTTTTTCTGAGAATAATTTTACCGAATCACATCAGTGTAAGAAACTCAACTCCACTATTTCCTGAATCATGACCTATAAATAAAAAATAAAAAACCCTGTCCATTCCTTTTATAACATTGGTGAAGGGCAGTGGCTCATGCCCATGACATCTCCCAGGTGATGCTAGTTTTAAGCCAAGTGATAGATCAACTATAATGCTCTCATTTGTGAAGGTTTAGAGGCTTTTCATGCAATGTGAATAATGTAAATGTTTTCAAAGAACATAATTTATTAAAATAAATTCCCTTCATCAGATACGTTCCCTGATCACATTAACGTTAGGAGAAAAGGTAATCCGAGGATGGAATCTGGAACATCATACCTATACCACAGACATCTTTTGACGGAAGAAAAGGTGGATTCTATATATGAAAGATAGCTCACTCCCCTAACTTGAAAGCAGCACAAGCAAAGGTCATGTGATCAATAACTATAACTGGCTAAGAAGAGGATTATTGAACTATTATTGTCAATAAACTTTCTATAGGTAAATCCAGTGAAAGTTCTACACCATAGTCCATGAATAGGTTTATGTCAACTGGGTCTGGTCATCATCTGGGCAGTAGCCATTAGACCCACCAAATTCAAATCTTCTTGTTGTTATTATAGGATTTAATGCCATTTTTTCAGCACACAATAGGCTACACATGGCGGCCAGTATGGTATTAATGGTGGAGGAAGAACCCAGGAAAACCTCCAGAAAGAACCACTAACCCAAGAGATGCTACTGGAAAGCTTTCTCACATAACCACATTAGCCGAATCTGACACTCGAGCCCATGCAGACAGAAGTGAGATGGCAGTGATCCGTAATGGAGAGCGCTTTAGACCACTTGGCCACTCAGGGCCACCCTCAAATCTTGTCAATGCGAAGCTAAATCCTGAGATAAAAATTCTAGTAGGTTGTCTGTATGACAGCCAACAGCTTATTTTATCTCTGATCAAAACATTACATTTCAAAATGAGGTTCGCGGAGATTGTTATATCATGAACTGAATCTTCATTAGGCAAGTTTGATCCTTTGAGCCTTAGAGTCGGCTGCACATATAACCCACTTCAGCCACATGGAGGCTTGAGGCTGGGTTTGTACAAAGAACTGCAAATTCGGTTTGGCAATCTCATGATTGCAAGGTATTCAATACAAAGAGAGACCGATCGTGAATTCAACTCATCAGGTGAGAGAGGTCCAGTTTTTAATGTTTTATCTTTTGCAATCTCACCACAGTGGGATATTGGCACCTTTATTCCATGTGTATTGTACCATGTATGTTACCGCTCAGTTTCTTTCGTCTATTTGTCCTTTATTATGCATGATACTAACTTTCTTTCATTTCCAGGTAAAGTTCAGTCTCAAATTTTCTCATGCAGACATTATGACATGAATGTACTATTTAAAGTGAATTTTGACAAAAAGTTAAGAAATATTTATAATTTTAACTACTGTTATATTTTAATCATAATATTTACATGCATAAGGCTTCATCTAGCCATGGGCATAGAGTTCCAAACATGCATAGATTGACGATTCTGAACAATCTGTTTTAAAGGTTGTTTTAATGCATGTCGCAGAGTTCAAGGTGATTAGGTGACAATGGTTACCAGCATAATCCATGAGATTTCTTAGGTTACTGGGAAATAAAAGTACAGTCGGCTCCATATATATGCATATCGTATAACTGCATATTCCGCCTTATTGCATAGCTTTGTGCTGGTCCCGACTTTTTTACCATTGTTTTCAATGGATATCAATTTCGGACAATTGCATATCGTCTATATGCATATTTTGTATTATTGCAATACATTTTTCCAATCCGAACGTGCATTATTATGTGTTAAGTTGCTTCAGATAACTGCATTGTTCAAAATTGTTTATTCAAAATGAAAACAAACTGATTCCGAACATTGGCAGTCAAGGTTGATTAATGAGATCTGTTAATATCAACATCACAGCTATTAGATCTCCGTTGGTCACCGGGAGGCGCTATAGTAGACAACCATAAATATTAACAAGATGGCATTAGCTCTCTGACTCTCTGTTGATCACCGGGATGCGCGATAGTAGTCAACCATAATAATTAACCAAGCATGGTCAACGACTTTAATACTCTTCGTTGATCATCAAGAATCCGATCCAGTCTGGACATTAAAATCACTCTAAAAAAATAATCTTTTTTTAAAATCCTTATTTACCCAATTATATGTCTATATTTATATGTGTATATTTATATGTCTATATTTATATGTCTATATTTATATGTGTATATGTATGTCTTTGCTCTTATGCTTATATCTGCACTCTAACCCTTCCTTTCTTTCCTCATTTAGATATCTGTTTACATGCATAGTCGTTTTCAATAACCTTAATTACTGACAATTGTTTTCTGATAATAAACAAATATGGAGAAAACAGTTCTATATTTGTAAAATAAACACAATGTGATTTCCTTAAAACATATACTTTATTTTACTATATTTTTGTCTAGATTTAGAAAATGTATGTTCAATAGTTCCATTCAGTATTAGTCATATATAAACCTTTAACTTCTTCCTGGAAAAACCTTGGAAATTACCCGGAAATTTATCTTTAGAAACGTGTGGTAACCATCATCGACATGATATAGAAAGAAGAAAATTTTTGACTCTTTACGAGGGCTGGATTCAGGATGCAGCATAGCTTAGTTCCTGATGTTAATGTGACCAGGAAGAATCTAAAGGAGAAACAAATTTGTCAATGGATCTCTTTATTATCTCCCCCTTATTTTCATCAAGCATACTGTTTGTATGAGAAAGTTGCTTCAGTCACCTGATCCTTTTCAGAACAGTATCATTTACCCAAGGTGCTGTAATTATTTGTTCCCATTAAGTTCTTAATGCTCTCAATTTCTGACCCACTTGCAAAAGTAACTGAAAGTTTCTTCACAGGCTCAAATACCATATATACTCATTTATACGTCTAGTCAAACTGCAAACAACAAAGTACCTGATCTGCCATAGCACAAAGTGCTATCAGATCATGGTAGATTTGTTTGTTTTACTGAGTACTCCTAAAAAACTGCAGTCTTATAATAACCGAGTATATATGGTATTTCTAAAATTCACAAGCTACCATTGCAGCATTGTTCACTTGACATCATTAATGCCCAGATTATGACATACAAGCTGCAGATGACCATTCGTATTCTGCAGTTATTTACTCCCACCCCTCTCCCTGATGACATGGTGGGAAAGAAAAAGAATATTCCTCATATATGTGGAAAGGATGGGACAATCTAAGCTCAAAAAGTAAACAATTTTTATATCAGGGACTTTGCAATATTTCTCCTAGCATAAATTGCATCCCTTGATCTCCATGGATAAAATAACATTCTAAGCAGCTATGATGGCTTGTCATTATAAAGTTCCCACTTGTCAACTGTTTCATGATTGAAACACCGATTTTAAACCCTATACCTCCCACCCTCAGCCATGATGCAGGTGTCTTAAACAAAAATGTGTTTCATGTAGGTTTTACTGCTGTGTCTTTTTGTCTATCTGTATATGTGTGTTTGTCCTTTGAAAAAAATTTGAAGATGTAACAAAAATTATTTGTGGTGACTTTTGGACTCCACTCCTGGAATTTAGGATGAGTAATATGACAGTGTGTTTAAGAAGATACTGAGTAACAGACCAGCTGGAGAGATGGACTGAGAATATCACAATATGCCTGATGGCTTTTAGAACACAAGAGATAATAACATCACATGGCTGTCTAGCAAATACCTGTGACTGGTTGTGGTAACCTGAGTTTAATTTCATAGAATGGTCTATGGTAAATAATCCATTTCAACTGTCTCAGTCTATCCTAGTTGTGAAATTTTTTAAAGCTCACAATTTAAATGCTGACTGTATGGCATGAGTTGTTTTATAATATGCAATGGTGAGACAAACTACTCAGGAGATATCATGTTATTTTTTTTCACGCCCCCTAATTTTTCATACATCAATAAACATAAATTATTTTTATGTTCTGTCCATTAAATTTTCATACAGAGAACTCTTTTCTTTTTACAAAAATGAAAATCGTGGATACTGAGAATATTGTGATTGATATTTTTGTGTAATTTGAAGTCTTGCAGTATTATACAATTATTCACATACACAAAAATATAAATAATTAAATGTGTACGAAAAATTACGGACAACAATATATGCGATGAGGAAAGATATACATGGATAAAGAGACAAATAATGAATAACAAGTAATATTTAAAAGACTTTTTATTTCGCTTATAAAAGTAATATTCAGAATGAAAATGATAAAGTAGCTGAATGAAAATCCATGATTTGTGGGGTAGTATTTGTTAACCTGCTACAATATTTCTACATTTTCATTGAATCACTTACAACTATTAATACATCTGCAAAGGTTTAAAGCTTTAAAAGAAACTTCAAGAACATCTACTATAAAACAAATGTGTACAGTTAAAAACTAAATTCAGTGTTAAAATGAAATATTTAAAAACTATATATTTACCAGCAAAAATAAACATTGTTAGTTTAAATGTTAGTGTGAAGTGTGTTAAAATGGACCATGTGGTAACCATGTATTAGCAATACTGTATGATTCATATTAAATTTAATTACAAGAGGAATGGTACAATGCTTTTGCGACCTCTAGGGTAGCTGGAGAACTCTTTCTTGTAGTTCCTATGTTTGCCAAGGGCCCAGACAGCCATTTGATAGAAGCCAGCAATGGTAAACAGAGCAGCTGAAAAAGTACAAGAATGTACATCAGGTTTAAAGTGAAATATTAAATTAACAAATTAGCATTTTCACATTTCTCAGGTACACATCACCTGCATATTGGTCTCACTCTTTCAACAAATTAAGACCCCTTTGTAAGGCCAATCTGTAATGATGGACTTATTTTGACATTCTGTAAGTAGTGTAATACCATTTTCGTGATATACTATGCTATCTTACATAATGCTAGAAAACTGGACTAGCACAAGCTCTGCAGTCTTTAAATAAATTTCACCTTAATAAACCTTAATGCCATTTTTCAAAACATGATAGGCTTTACATGGCGGCCAGTAATAATGGTGGAGGAAGAACCCGGGAAAACCCCAGAAAGAACCACCAGCCCAATAGAAGCGACTGGCAAGATTTCTCACCCACGCAGACAGAGGTGAGATGGCAGTGATTCATAACAGAGAGCGCTTTAGACCACTCGGTCACAATGGGCCCAGAAATTGAATCGTGCAATCAGGCCCTCCTAATACTGGATAAACCTTCAAATACTGACCACCCTAAAAAATGAAGATAAAAAAACTGTTGGTGTTGCTTATGGAATATTCATTGTACTTTACAAATATTATCAAGAACAAAGTATACACCACACTCCAACCAAATAATGAATTTGCTTTTATTCATAGCTCAAATTTTGGCAGATTTTGTAATTGCTACAATAAGTTTACATAACAATGCTGCTAAAAAAATACCATTAAATATCTGTATTAATACTGAATAGCAAACATCAAACAAATGACACATGTAACAACAAGAAGAATCCCTCGAAGGAACTGATGCTATACTGGGGGAAAAAAAAATTCAGGAATTTGAGACACGACCATTATTTCCTTTTAACTGTTAAGTCTTTTCTGATATTCTTCAGCATTAAGATTTTGAAATTAGTTGCTGTGGTACACATACTGGACATCAGTTTGGCACCATATTCATTAGGACAAAATAGCCAACATTACGAAGTCAATTTAAAGCCAAATAAGTACAGTAAAACCTGTTATAAGAGACAACCCCTTCTGCCAACAAAAAGTGGGATCTCAAGACAGGTTGTCTCCCATAGCAGGTTTGGACACAAAAAAAAAAGTTTCCAACGTCCAGTTTTAGAATAATTTCAAGAAAAATAACCACAATCACTCTACATATATTATATTCTTTATTAATAGTTCTTGCTAAAATATTGTATTTGTTCATCTAAAAACAAAATTATAGAGCAATAAAGATCATTAAACATGAAATCATTTACATTTGAAGATCACATATTTTAGCATATGAAATTGTTTCTGAATTACATCTTTTCCTTTATAAATTTGTTTTACCAGTGCTTTAACTAGATTTTTGCTCTTTATCACTTCATTCAGTTATAATAAATATTTTCTCCAGCCTTAAAATTTGTCTCTTTTTAGTTGGAGGTTCATCCATTGTCATTAAGGTTCTATTTGTTATTAGTGCTCAATTGTAATATCGAAAAAAAAGACAGTTTTGACTGGACTGTGGGAAAAATATGAAAAATATATACATGTGCATTGCTTATCTAACAATTCATGAAATAAAAAGAAACAATTAGCACATCCAGAAACTGAACCATTTACTTGAGACGATGGTTAACAGCTTCATATGACAAACAGGGATGAACTCTAAGCAAAGTGTGTAAACCGGTCATACCGACTTAAATAGACAACAGTTTTGTGATTGGGATGTAAGCTAAAAATATTGGGGGGGGGGGGACAACAAACAACACAAGTCTTGAACAATATCATATTGAATCCTTCAAATTATTCTCTATTGCTGGTTTAATAGACAATGACTTTATTCACCCCAGACAAAACGGATTAACTCAAGACAAACAATATATGTGACCACTATGTCAACTTAGGCAGTACAATGCCAATTCATGACATGTATATTAGCCTGGTTTTTGGACTGTACAATCTATCACAGGAAGCAACAATACTTTTTTCTTTTTTTTAAAGATTCATCTTCTGTTGTTTTTTTTTATCAGAACAGTCATTGGTAATCAAGAGGTTGGTGTAACAATTGATTAGATATAGGACAGTGGTGTCTGTTCTTGTGATACGGGAAGCAGGCTAAGTGCGGAAATAATTAGTTTAGTCCCCTTCATTTTATGCTTCCAGTGTTGCTCATCCCTATAAAAATAGTGGAGAACAACGCAGGGAGCATATGAAGCAGGGAACCAGACTATAAATAATCTTCATATACTTTAGTCTGGTTTACAACAAAACTATAAAACACTATAAGCACAGCTAACCAAAAAGTCAGACATTGGTAGCCAGCATATACGTTTATATTTTTGATTATAAATTTAGAACAATATGAGCAGTCATTTTTACAGGGATTAAATAAAAGTCAATGGAGTTTATCCTCATTTTTTGTGATGTGGTCGTTCATAGCAGTGTCATAATGCATATTTTGCCAAAATATTGTGGTCGTTGGTCACGTTCAGCAGGTGTTCACTCATAGCAGAGTGTTTATATAACAAAATTGATCCATGTATTACTATTGTGGTCAGAAATGACAGGTGGTCACTTGTAGCAGCTTTTACTGTATCATAATAAGTCTATTGTTGAAAAATATATAGATATAGTATTATGAGTCTATAGTCTTAAACTGAGTAACAGAAAATAGTGAAAACCACAAGTTTTGTCAAATTCAACAAATAATTTTATTTCCTCAGAATAAACGGTGAAACTTGAAACAGAACTTACAGTAATGTGAATTGAATCCAAAAAGTTCTGTCACCAGTCCTAATGAATAAAGTTCTATTTAAATTTAAGTTGTGTTTGAAATAAGATACCATGCTAATGGAACTGATGTGCCTGTAGTGGAGTGTGATGTGGTGATGTCAAAAGTCTTTTAACTTGATAATTTTTCCATTCTATAACATTCTGTTACTAAAATTACAATACTGAATGTGGTAAACATAAGGCATACTAGGCATTTTTTTTATTTCCATGACACTTGACCCTAATAAATATGTTTACTTCTACTGATAATAATCCTAATATTTGAACCCACACTTCATTAAAAATATTAGCTAGTATGTATTATTTGGTTACCAAAATAAACATTTCTGGTTAGGTAGACAATGAACTTAATTTTGGACAAGGTCAAGTACAAAATTGTATAACTAATAATCAAGGAGAAAAACTGACAAATATAAATTAAATATATATAACAGCAGCATTACATTTGGATAGGAGTGGAGATAACAATATTTTCAAGATATGACTTTCCATTTAGGAGTAGCAATATAAAAAAAACCTGCCTTACTGATCATTTGATCAGCACCATTGTAAATACCAACAAAAAGTATTAAAAAGTATTTTAGTGAACACCACATCAATATAGCTTTCTGTCCAAGTGAATTTGAGATAAAAAGATTTTTAAGATGGCCGCCATGGTGACCATTTTGGATGCCACACTGGTCTTCATCTTTATTTAGGACCAGCTAGACATTAAAGGAAATTAGGCAGTGAAAACTCTACGCTTATATGACCATTCTTTTTAGGAGTAGCGATAATAAGATTTTGAGTAGAGGTGGGCTATTGTAGTACCTTTTTCTGAAAAAACAAATAGAACAAACTATACATAATAAGAAGTCTTCTGGTGAAAACCCGATGTCAATATAACAATCTGCCATTTTGAGATGTGGTAAAATTCCAAGCTGGCCATTGTGGTGGTCATTATTTGACATCAGATTTGTGACATTTTCATTTAAAATGAACAAGACATCATGTGAAGTATTTTAGTGAGAACCCCATGTTGATATAACCCTCCATTCAGGAGAAGTAGCAATAGCAAGATTTTCAAAATGGCTGACATGGTGGCCATATTGGAAGTCAGATCGGCCCTATTTTCATTTGGGACCAACCAGACATCATAAGAAGTCTGTCAGTTAAACATAATGTTGTTATAAACATACATTCAGGAGGATTAGCTATTTATGATTTCAGATGTGTGATCATGACTATTTTCATGTCATACCATATACAACATGGGATGAATGTGTCTATAAAGTTTTAAGGCAAATCTTATAGTTTAGGAGTAGTTATAACTAACTTGTTATAATGGATGGACAGATGTTGGACAACATACCAAATACACAAGATCTTCTGGACTATGACAAATGGATATATGGATATATCAAGGCACATCCACTTTTCATGTTTCATGATTATAAGCAAAACAGTTACATTCCCCAGTCATGAGGTAAATACAAACTTAAATTAGTTGGACGTTTCTAGCATGAACTAAATATGATAAACTTATAACACAAAATTTAACCAAAGTCAATGAAGCAAGAAATTCAAGTTACAGTGACCTAATTTTGTGACAGGATTTATACCATGTTCTAATAACAGGAGTTCAATGTAAAATTTTCAACAAGAATGTACAACTAATGTGCATCAAATTTCCAAAGTGTGCTTGCTCCTGGCACAGAATAGGGGGGTATATCATTATGAAAGATCACGTCCAATCTAAGGGTTTAGAAAGAATGGTTGACATTCAAAACTTCAGTGAGAATGTGTCTATGTATCTATCTGTGCAGACAGCGATGCCAAGTGTAAAACAATAGCCCATCTCTACTCAAAACAGATGAGTTAAAACTACTCAACACAGGTGAGCTAGTGTTTCTAAGCTAGTGATATTTTCAGATAATTTTAAATTCTTATGTCTTACATTTTTTCCTCTTAGCTTATGGCATATTTTCATCCATGGAATATATATATACATATATATATATATATATATATATATATATATATATTATCTCTTTGAAATCAATGATTTTCTAAAATCCAATACACAGAATCCACTTTCCCATCTGTTTTTTAGCCTGCATTATACATTAATTAAATTTTTATTATTACTACTACAATGCACAGCTAAAACTTTATTGTAAGAGAAGTAGACAGAAGTTCAAAGTTTATATTGTTACTTGTAGTGATGCACCCCACCTCTATTTGATTTGTACAATGTTTCATACAAAACTTTAACAAAGTATTTTAACCCTGACACTGCCATATGCAGTATTGCTGATGCCACTAACACAATAGGAAAAGCAATATCAATGTCCAGGCAGGTATGCCTACAAAATAGATTAAATTTAAACAAACCTGGTAAACACTGTGTCATGATGGTGAAACCAGTCCAGGACAGCGCCTCATATGTGTAATTAGGACAAGAAACCACCTTGAACAGCTGGGTGAATGGATTGCTGGTTGGATATGGGATCTTTCTCTCCTTGGTTCCTGAAGACAAAATTAAATTATGTAGTGTTTAATTATTTCTTTTATCTCCATCTGAACCACACTACTACCCATTAAAACATTGGACTAACCTGATTCGCAATCACCATGTTGATATTAATCAAGTGAACTGTATAATTTCAATACATGTAATCAATTCAGTTTGATTGAGCTTGTTCTCAGGGCTGTTCCATTTTAACATACATGGTGCCAGGGTGACCCCGCTATAATGCGCTCTGATATAACGCAAAATCAGATATAACGCGGTCGTTGCGTGGCTCCAGAAATTTCGTATATCATTAGCACATAAAAAAATATTTTTGGGTTTAAAGTTTATTATCATTATGGGAAGAGATCGCGTATGAATTTTAATTTAATATGATTGTGGCGTGGTCCCTGCAATTTTGATTACATGTATGTGTATTTTTCTTTTTTTAAGTATGAGAAATAGTGTGTAAAACGTTTATTATCATTCTGGGGAAGAGTTCTAGTATGAATTCGAATATAATACGATCGTGGCGTAGCTTCTGAAATTTAACAATTTCACCAGGTTCATGATGTGCTATGCCAAAATTAACATTATCGGAAATGTTACTTGTTACTGATCCACGAGTAAAGCCAGTAAGTCGTCTTTGTGATTGTCTTCAATTAATTCTGTATACAATTGTTGCACAAACAATAACTGACATGTGTTTTATTTTTCACTGCATACATATACACAACCAAGCAGAAAGTATGAAAACTAAAGTGCAAAACATTTATTCTAGGATCGCATAGGGCTTCGGTAATGTCACAACCTGCTATTTTATTTTCCTTATTGGCTGCAAAATATACCATCTGGCGACTTTTTTATTGGCGACATTGTTGGCTGTTTAAACTTGTATATACAACCATTGGTTTGGAGTGGAGAAATTCAGAGGCCCCATAAAAGGTAACCGTAAACTTGATATAAAATGCACTGAAATTTATATAGTTACATAAACAATTTCTTTGACTATACTGAAAAACCATTTTAACAGTGTACTGTTACATCATAATCCGCTTATGTTGACATCGAGCATGGGTACTGTATATTTTGAGATATCTGCTTTTGTTGTTGACATTTCTGGTAGCGGATATCAACCGGATGAAGCATTGTCTTGTAACCTATCTTTGTCGGATTTTTGGCTGCTCGCTAGCAATTAATATATTTACTTAGACTGATATTTATATGTGGATGGTAGGTAAAATTCCTCTTCTTTCCATTTAAAATTAAATTCTTCAGAACACCCACATTTTTTTGATAATAATCCTTGTCATCAGACCAGAGCACACGCGTCTCTATCATACGTTGACCCTTTGTTAAATTTCTAACGCATGAGTGCAAGGCAGCATCACTCCGCTACCACTTTTGTAAAAAAAAAGAAAATTAAAAAAAACATCTTGTAGTCTATTCAGTAGGCAGGAGGAACTGTAACTACAATTGACCAAACGACGGCCAGATAAAATAGTTTGCTGAAATTTCAAAGGAAACAGATTACCTTTGAAGCACCGATTGTTATGAAAATGAACTCAGCAAATGGAAAAAAAAATCATCTCAATCATGCAATACAATTATTTGATGCTGCCGCCACATTAAGAAATGGGCATTTGTTTGGTTCTCCAAAGCTATCCTTTAGTGATGACTTCAATAACACATGCACCGATCATCAAAGAAAGCTGACTACAATCTTTCAATAAAAACAAAGAGCTTTTTATTCAAAGGAAGTCAGTACCAAACTTAAATTAAAGTGATGGAATCTGATGGATTTTTGTATTTTCCAACATGACTGTAACACATTAACTGTGCCGTAAAAGTTTCCTTTTTGATGGGATAAGGTTTATGCTTACGAAAAAACAGTATTAACGTATATGTACCAATTCGTGGTTCTCTAAATAAAGTAAACTATTATATATGTCTTCATTAAAGGTGTATTTCTCAATTAATATGCATCAATTTAAGATGGTAACTGCCGAAGAAGCACATATTTTACCACCCATATTTATTACGCAATTTTTTGGGGGGTACATGTATCATTTTCTTTAGCTAACTGACCTGGTTGCTTATAACACGGTTTGGTCTATAATGCAGTCGGGTTCTTTGGCTCCCGACTTCTGCGTTATAGCGGGGTCGCACTGTACCAGGGTAATTCATCGAGTTCATATGAAAATGTTAAGAAAATCCTAAATTGCATCTATGGGTGAGTACCCCACTTTAAAAGTGCCTTCCCTGGGTCCCATGTACGTTTTAATGGAACAGCCCTCACTAATCCTTGCCCTACTTCTTTCATTTGTCCCTTGATTGTCCCATCTGGTGACCCTCTATATCAATGCAACCTTTCTTTTAAAGTTAATTTTGATGACAATGACCACTATAACCAGTTCTGAATGTAGTTTCATAGCTCGAAAGTTAACACTTTTTCAGCACAAGATAAGTCTGTATGTTACTTTCCCAGAACTGTACAAGATAAGTCTGTACGTTACTTTCCCAGAACTGTACAAGATAAGTCTGTACGTTACTTTCCCAGAACTGTACAAGATAAGTCTGTACGTTACTTTCCCAGAACTGTACAAGATAATAGGAAAGACCAATTGGAGTTTTAGTGCCACAATAAGAAAGTTTCAGTTCCATGTAATAAATTGTTTTCCATCCAGTTTTGCATGTATCACTTCCTTTCATCATTTCTTTTTTATTTTCGATCCTTTGAAATGAAACAGTATTTAAGTTAGATTATCTTGTTTTCAATGGTGTCAAAGGGAGAGAACCATTATATTTGTAGACTGCCTAATAAGTGATCTCTGATAAAACAGTACATGCATTAAATGCAAGAGACTGAATTGAATAAAATGTTGAATTAAATAAAAATATAGCTCCTACTGCAATAAATGTATAAAATTACTGCATATAGTATTGTCAGCAAATTTGATTTCTTATTTTGTTTCAATAAAAAAAAAATGGTGCAAGCACCAGTAAAAGAATTCATCATATGTTTGCCATGACAAAAACAATATCACAGCTTGTATTGAATTTCAAAGTCATCACATTATGTGTCTCCATGACAAAAACAAAATCACAGCTTGTATTGAATTTCAAAGTCATCACAATATGTGTCTCCATGACAAGAACAATATCATGGCTTGTAAAGAGTTTTAAAAAAATTAGCATAAAGTTTATTATTCTGGGTTATCATGTGGGATGTGCATTCAACCATGATGTTTAGTGGTGATATGAAAATAATTGATATTTAAATAACTCATGAAATTGTGTTTTGTTCAATGTACAATTCCTTGTTCTGTGTTTGCATTTTTGTACTCAGTTTATTTATGGTCCAAGTGCATTCATCATTTCATCAGCATTCACTCTGCATTCAGTTTGTGTTTCACAGGTAAAAAAGACCTTTTACAGTTCTCTACTAATTTTTGAAATAAAAGTTTTTCCTTCCTTATTTAAAACATTCATCCTCATCCAATACATTGCAAATGCAGCCCTCTCAAGCTAACCAAAATATTCAACACCTCACAAGTGAGGAAAACAAAAATATTTACCATGTCTTTTACATTGTTTTGCAAACAAAGGTGCTAAAATGTCATCTGTTTTCTTAGGCAGCAGTCAGACTAGAGTGAATCGGTCTCCACATGGATAGAACTACTGACACCAAATCCCATAATTTTCAGTTACTACAGGAGTGGACGTGCAAATTTTACCAAAGATGTAACTGCATGGAGGACCTGGGAGGGGGTGCCCATTTTATAGCTGAATATATATAATACTGAGGGAATATATTTTACTTAAATAAATATTGGTTTCTTTGTCACATTCATATTATGTTACGAAAATAGGTAAGAAGTATAAAGATTTATTCCTTCTTCTAAAGAATGCGAAGCAGCTTGTGTAGGATATAGGAGCAAGTTAGCCCGAAGTTGTGTGCATGGATTTGATTCAAAGAAAACTGTTTTGCATTTCAAATAGAAGTAGCATAGCATGCATGGTTAAAAAATGCTGAATGACCAGAAAAGATAGCTTGTCATGATGTTGACTTATATTTCATAATTCCCATCAGTATGAGAAGTCTCTGTACTAAAACCTTGTTCTTCTTGTAATAGGGTTTAACACCATTGTTCAGCACATGATAGGCTATACATGGCAGCCAGTATTAATGAAGGAAAAATTTGGGAAAACCCCAGAAAGCACTACCAACCCACAAGAAGCTACTGGCAAGCTTTCTCACATACCCACAGTGTCCGAATCTGAGACTTGAACCCAGACAGAGGTGACATGGCAGTGATCCATAATGATACAGTACCCAGATATAAGAAAACTGAAAATGATCACTCAACTGATGAAAAGGCCCAAAATATATTAACAACATGCTGGTCACACAAAAGCACAAGTAGTAACTGATGAATGATATTATTTCTGCCAAGCAAGCAGCTGACTTTATAGAATATCTGTTGCTGAAACAATAGATGTGATGAATGTAAAGTTTTAGCTTGCAAAGACTGGATTTGCGAGGTAGCAGATGTAATCCTAACATTTAATGACTGGGCAATATATATGAAGCATAAATACTCTGATCATGTTTGTAATCAATATCTTATATTCAACTAATCTAAAGATGTTCTCTGGGGGCCTCGAGTGGCCAAGTGGTCCAAGGCGCTCTCCGTTACAGGTCACTGTCATCTTACCTGTCTGCATAGATTCGAGCCTCAGATTCGGCCAATGTGGGTATGTGAGGGTCGATGGTTCTTTCCGGGGGATTTCCTGGTTCTTCCTCCACCGTTATTTACTGGCCGCTGTGAATAGCCTATCATGTGCTGAAAAATGGCGTCAAACTTACAACAACAACAACAAAGATGTCACAGGTATAAAATTGTTACACATTTAGACTATTCAATAAATGGACTGAGTGTGGTTTTACTATGATGTGAGAACATAATTCCATGTTATCTTGGCAGTGACAGTAATACTGTCCCATCTTAGCAAGAATATGGTAAATATAAAAAACAAATCAAAAATAGCCAGTAAAAATGCTACAACATGCTTGAAACCCAATTTCTGAGACAACTCTGACAATACCTGGAGGTCGCAGATTTCTTAGAGCCAAGTGAATGCTGAAGTTTCCCAGTTCAGCAAACTGAAATGTAAAACAAATGTAAAGAATTAGAGGCTCTACCCATATTACCATGAAAGTATATGATAAAAGTTTGCTAACATCGCAAAAATACAAGTTTCTCTAAACAAACTGTTTCTGCATGGGACATGTGACGTCAACTGTCATGATTTTACTGTGGTAATTATACTGATATAACTGAAAATTACATTGATAAATCTTCATACAGTTTGGGTGGAATAGCCACTTTTACATTGTCAGATTTGTAAACTAAGTGATAAATACTTAACTTTTACACTCAGAAATCTGAATACTGTTTCAGTGATAAGTGTATGGTTAACATCTAAACAGAGAGATCAGAATAATGCTTGAGTGATAATTGTATAGCTAATTTTTGGAGAATGAAACATCAAGGTAACATTTTTAATTTTGATTACAATCACTTTGAGTAAGCAACTGAAAGATGTTGCAAATAATTTTTTTTAAACAATCCATTAAACAATGAAACTTGCAAAGACGTTAACTTCATGAATGCATCCACAAAAATGTTGGCCATGAATATGTCAAAAATGTCAGATTCTGTGAAAATATTTAGATGCTAAAATAATTTGATTTACATGGAATGTTCCAAAACCTAAAGTGCCTAATTTGAGAGCACAATATGTAGTGTTCTAGATTGCATCTTTGATTGGCTACCTGGAATGATAAAGCTTTCCTCTTGATGTTTTATACCTTCAATAAGTTTTAAAAGGTTGAAGTCATTCAAATTAGTAACGGCTTTTCCATGTTTTGCACAGCCTTCAAATGTTACATTGATGAAATTTGGTAACATACCTAGACAGTCAGCTTGTTTTCTTAAGAAAACGTTAAAAATAATGTAAGACTTGAATTTCATACAAAATGATATCATGTAGGTTTTACCATTGTGTATAGTGCAGCATCTTAATTTTTATTATACAAAAAGTTAATCAAACTTGATCAAAACTAAAATACTGTTAAATCAAATGGATATTTGAAATTAGTGATGACTATGCACTTAATTTTTATATCTGCTTACAATTTGTGAAGTATAGTAAGATACAACTATTGTTTAAAATTTCAATATTCACAGTTGTCTTTTATAGTCAACAGCATAGTATTTGAGATCATTACTTAAAGAAATAAAAGTGACAGAATCATAACAAGAAAATTAGACAGTCACACTAACAATCAATATCCGAATAACTATTAGGAAAAAATAAACTAATATGTATTTACAATAGCTACAAAAAATGTCAGAAGATTCTCGTACTGTGCTATATATATATATATATATATATATATATATATATATATATATATATATATATATATAACATCTAAATTTCAGACTATCCTACCTGTCACAAGCAGTTTATGGCATGTATTATTTTGGGGATTCATTTCATAAATTTTTAGAAGTTTTTAAGGTCCACAATACAATGAAACTTACTGTAAATAGGGCCAGACCACCATATATCTGTACTGCTCCAAATGCTGTAACAAACAAAAAACATATTTTGATATTTTAGATTTTTGGATTATCAATGATTAAGATACACTATCATTGCAACACATCATTTTAACAACTGTAAATGCGATCAAATTAACATGCTAAAAATGCACAAAACAGAAACACGGGCCATCTTGTTACTGAAAATAAAAAGTCACCAGAGAAATGACCAGCCAACCCTGATGTATCTGTCTCAGTTAGGCAGTTGATTTTTTTCCATAAGTTTGACCAGTTTTCAGAAATGTGTTACAAAATACCATACACTGCTATTGTAAAAGCTGGAAAATATAGCCTAATTAAAAGTCCGGTCTTCGGAACATGCAGCGACAATAAACATTATGTTCAACTGAAAAATTTGTAAAGTATGTGTAGACATTATTTACCATGTGTGCAGTGGCACTAACTTTAGTTCCAAACCATATGCAGCTTAATGGCTTGTTGCTGTGTCTCAACTTGACGTAGTCCTACAATGCAAGATACATCATCCGATATTTTTGTTCTGGGGGAAAAACATGTACTATGTCTTACATTGTAGGACTAAACTTGATGCTTTGCATGAACAAATTGGTGTAGTTTAGTGTTTGACATGCTGCTGTAAAGTTAGTCTGGTTCCCTGACCAATTTCACTACTTTTAATATGAATAATGAATCCAAATCAGATATGGATGTAGCTTTTGCTTTTATACGGTAAGTCCGTATTTTAAGGGTAATTTTCATAAGATTTATGGCAAAATTGTAAGAGTTGGCAGGTCCGAGTGTATAGTGGATGACTGATTGTACCATCCTCATACCGAGGGGCACCAAGTGGCGAAGTGGTCTAAAGCGCTCACCATTATAGATTTCTGGTATCTCACCTCTGCCTGCGTGGGTTCGAGTCTCAGATTCGGCTAATGTGGTTATGTGAGAAAGCTTGGCAGTAGCTTCTTTTTGTGTTCATGTTGGTTTTTCCTGAGTTCTTACTCCACCTTTTATATTGGCTGCCATGTATAGCCTATCTTGTGCTGAAATATGGCATCAAACCATACAATAACAATCATTCAATTACCTAAAGGTGTATATAGTGCATGACTGTTTGTACCATCCTCTTACCTGGGGGTGTATAATAGTGCAAGAGAGATTATACCATCTTCTTACCTAGGGGTTTATATAGTGTGACACACTGTACCATCCTCTTACCTGGAAGTATATAATAGTGCATGACTGACTGTACCATCCTATAACCCAGCAGTGTGTATAGTGGGTGATTGTTTGTACCAATCTCTTACCTGTAATGTATACTGTGCATGACTGGTTGTACCATCTTCTTACCTGGGGGTGTGTATAGTGGGTGATTGACGAAGTAAGCCACAAAAGCAGCAAAACCCCAGTAGTAGATGGAATTCTGATAAAGAAAAGAAATGGAACCTTGTTAAATTAATCACTATTAAAATCAAACTAGACTGATTGACAGTCTAGCTTTATAATTTTTTGTAGTTCAAGATAACAAACCAATCTGAAAAATCAGGGTGCCAATGAGCTAAATGCAAAAACTTAACCAAAGCCAGTACAATCTAAACTTTAGGTCAATGTGACCTTCTTTTTGTTGTAAAGGTGTGATATACTCATCTCATCTAAATATTCAAACATGAACAGTATTCCAAAGTAAAGATAAAACATGAAAATGGGATAATCTCAATCAAGCATGAAACATCATCACAATTGTAGGTATAACAGTATGCAGCTTTAGAAAATCCTATTCAATCATGAGATAAACTATAAAATGTAATTTAGGTCACTGCCATCTTTTACTTACATAGATATATAATGCCATCTGATTTTGACAAGTCTAGCATGAACAGAGCTTGAGAAATGTCTTAAAAGTTTAGTCAGTGATGCATGAAATAAGCATCACAGGTTTTTGTGATGTCGGTATATTATTCATCAATATGTATAGAACACTATGATTCCTGGTACAATAGAACCTGTCTTGAAAAACTACCCTTTCTGCCATAAAATTATGGTCTCTCATAACAGGTCACAATGCTACATAATCATTAAATTTGTGCATTGAGAATATGGTCTCTCAAGACAGGTGGTCTCACATAGCAGTGGTCTTTCAAGAAAGGTTTCAATGTATAACATCATGTATGCAGGGTGTGAAAAACCATTTAGTCATTAACTCAATGCAAAATATTAACCCAGGTCAGTGAAACAGGTTAAAATGACTGAGATACCAACAAAGACGCTTGAAAAGTTCTTGTGAAATGAACTTAAAACATAACATTTATCCCGAGTCAGCAAAACAAAATGTATAGATCACAAAGAAGTGACCTTCTTTTATGATGTTGGTGTTGCATTTGTTAACATGCATCTCCTGACCAAAATTCATTATTCCAGTATAACAGTATACAGTGTGAAAAAGAAATTAACATATGGCAAAAACTTTAGGAAGAATTAGCTACTAATGTAAATGCATGTGCAATGTTAGTCCCTCCTTTTCCCCTCTAGAAAGTTGCTTTGAAATCCACTACAAACTGTTGTCTAGTCCTTAGTAGAAAAAATGGTTTAAATGAGTACTCTGTGTTTATGTATATGCACTAACATGTGTGGATGCCAACAATGATTCAGGGTGGGTACAATGGCATACCTCTAAGAATTAACAATCAACTGGGTAACAAAACTTACCTTGAATATGTTTGTTATTGGCATAGTGGCATGTGAAAATCGATGAACAAATATTGTCTCCAACAATCTTTTGGCATAATGAAATGTCCAGCAAATAGCTGCCAAGCTGGAAAAAAAGAACAATTTTATTTTAATACAATATCTTCACTCATTACAATCAGGAAGATTGTTGGTAAAATGTAATTATTTAAAATAGTCTATATCAACATTTTTTCTTATTAAAAAAACAGCAACACTTTGCCTAAACTTTTTTACCCTAAAGGTTTGGTAACTACAGAGATGCTGCCAGGATTTTATCTAAACAGGGATGGAGAATTTTCCTCGTCACCACCCAAAGAGGGGGGTGGGTAGGTATAAAAAAGTGGGTCAGATAGGGGTGGGTGAAAGTGAATGGCTATAAATTAATATTTAACAAACACTTAAATATCCATATCTCTTTTTGCTTCACTCTGTAAGATCTTTATTGATATCAAAATCTCAAAAGATGTCTCCTCTAATTTATAAGCATTAATCCAAACATGTGCAAATCTACAGCCAGCCTGTCCACCTATCTACATCAAAGGGTGTGACTTTAAAAATCATTTATCTAGCTTGTGCCCTGTAGGAAATTGAATATGCCTGCATTACATTATCGATCATTTCTGAGATCGATCTGTTCCTTTTTCTGTGTATGGATACTGATCTGTGCTGAGAACCCCATTTGACAGTCTGCCATATGCATAACTAGCATTGGTAGAATTTTCCACAGTCCAGTCTCTGCAGAAAATGCATACAATTAGGTGACACAATACTGAGTAAAAACTGACATCCTAACAGCCAAAAAAAGTGTTATTTTTCCAAAATATGTCACACAACATAATCCAATTTTGGTCTAACCATTTCTACTTAACAGTCAAGAAATTTTGCATCAAAATTTGGCTTGTGCTTTGGCAGTTCATCTAAACCCAGAATCGGACATCACTTCATCATGCACTTTCTTCCTTCTGCCATTTTCTTTGCATGATCATGCTTTCCATGGCTTAAATTTGGAAAAAATCAGTAATTTTGCAACCAGCTATGCCTAACTATTATCTCTGATTCTTGAAATGGGCCAAAGTTCACCCAAATGAGATTAAATGGCATTTTTTGCACAAGCCATCTTCATCACATGCTTTTGCTATAAATAATTAGACGGATTTCCATGCATTCTTTAATATTGGCATACATGTATAGACTTTGAAATACACTAAGGTATTACGATAAGGTAAATTTCCTTGCATTTTAATTTTGTTTTTAACTGTTATCTATTCAATTTTTAATAAAAACTATACTACACAGAGTATGATTTTATATGTATAGCTCTTATGCATCACTGCTTTCATGAATCTGTACAAGGTTGCCTGATTTGCACACTTGTGCATCCCTGCAGCATCTAGGAAGCTGTATATTCCTAATAAATGTAAGCAAAAAAAACATGGCCAAATAAATAACAGATAAATTCTCAAACACTGAATACCAATGTATTCCTTGTCGTACATATTCAAAATCATTATGGCTGCATACTAAATATGTACTATTACTGCTTCTTGCTTATAATGGGAATGTAAAATAGATTATTTATCAGACCAGCATGTTAAAATCGAAATATGAAGTAAATAGCTTACCAGACCAAACTGTTAAGATGGAAATATGAAATCAATAATTTACCAGACAAATTTGTAAGAATGGAAATGTGAAATTAATAGTTTACAGGAAGAACTGTTATAATGAAATGTGAAATCAATAGTTTACCTGACCAATTCAAAATTATGAAACATGAAATCAACAGTTTACCTAATGAATCTGTTATAATGAAATGTGAAATAAATAGTTTTCCAACCAATCTGTTATAATGAAATGTGAAATCAATAGTATACCAACCAATCTGTTATAATGAAATGTGAATCAACAGTTTATCTAATGAATCTGTTATAATGAAATGTGAAATCAATAGTTTACCAACCAATCTGTTATAATGAAATGTGAAATAAATAGTTTACCAACCAATCTGTTATAATAAAATGTTAAATCAATAGTTTACCTGACCAATGCATTATTATGAAATGTGAAATCAACAGTTTATCTAATGAATCTGTTATAATGAAATGTGAAATAAATAGTTTACCAACCAATCTGTTATAATGAAATGTGAAATCAATAGTTTACCTGACCAATCCATTATTATGAAATGTGAAATCAATAGTTTACCAACCAATCTGTTATAATGAAATGTGAAATTAATAGTTTACCAACCAATCTGTTATAATGAAATGTGAAATCAATATTTTACCAACCAATCTGTTATAATGAAATGTGAAGTCAATAGTTTACCAACCTATCTGTTATAATGAAATGTGAAGTCAATAGTTTACCAACCTATCTGTAACTGTCCCCAAGTATTCAAACAAGTGCAGGGAAAGAGGAATAGTCCATCTGTTTATCCATATGCTTGTAGAACCAACCAGTCATCATAAGTCATTATAAGCCATGTCGATATTACCATCCTTCCATGAGAAGCAGTGATAACACGATTTTCAAAATTGCCATACTTGATGTCCAAGCAGCATCATTTTCATTTGGGACAAACTAGACCAAGGGATGAATATGTGTGCAACGTTTTGTTTCAATTCTATGAGCATTAGTAGGAGTAACAATAAAAACTTGTTTTAAAGGATGGATGGATGAAATTGCATCCATTAACTCGTCTGGTGTATGGCCAATAAAGCTAAAAATGAATCATGCAGATGAAGCCAAATATGAAGTACGATATATGCAGCATTTTCAGTGTAGATAATGAACTGTACGGTCTACATATTCTCTCTCTCCCCCTCTCTCTCTCTCTCTCACACACACACACAAACGGACTGACACACATGTATGCATTAACAATTAAAGACATTTATTATGAACTTGTTCCAAAAGGGCAGATTAGTTTGACTATATAGACTAGTATTACTAGTATTGGTATGTGGACAATGCATACAGCAGAAATAATATATTTACAACTTTGTGACAAAATACTTTCAATTAAACTTATCTGCACATTCTGAATAGATTAAAACTGTCATTACGTATTTTAACTCAACTTGTTGGTGTAAAATATGCCAAATACACTTGCCTAATTACTGCTTTTTTAACTCGTGTTTTGATTCGTCACTATTTGCATCTTTGTCATACTATGTAACACCATCTAAGTTCCTCACCTTTCATCTTTCATCATTATGCAACAAAAAACTTGAAATAAAAAATAAAGTGTGTTATGAATAACTAACTATTTACTTACTTGACCGCTAGACCTTTAGTTTCAGAGGCAGCTGCAGCTCCATAAATCAGACTGGGCCGTGAGTAAAAGATGAGGTATACCACAAGAGGACCTGCATACTCTGTCAAAAAAACCTGACAAAGAAAATTTAAAAATCCTTAATTTGTTTTCAGTTAAGTAGAAAAGCACCATAAAGTCCATATACCACTACAATTTCTACAGCCGTCTACATAAAATGTTCACTTCACCTTAAATCCAATATCAGATTTGCTTTTAGGAACCAGTCTATGAGAATAAGTTGTTAAGATTTTTTGAGAATCCTTGATTCCAAAAGCAAATGAAATTTAATTGGGATTTAATTTTAGCTGGTATATATTTTACAGAGATAACTTGGTTTTTGTAGAAAGAAATTTACAACAGATAAATGTAAATGTACAAGAAAACACATATGTGAAAATTTTAGCAGTATGAAATTTGTACAGACTATTCATAGACACTGGAACATAACGAAATGTACTGGTGCTTTGCTTTTCTTAATCTAATTTTGCTGTTAATTTGTAACATTGAATTTAGACACATAATGATCTGTGACAACATTACTGACTAGTTTATGTATGCAATTTTCGCTATGGAATTACATGTATTATAGATTAAATGCAAAGCCTGGACAGTATGATTTCAGATGGCAAGTCAACTCTGTTAATACACTGTTCATGCTATATTTTATTTTGTTGAATTCAGACACAATGATCCTGGCCAAAATTATTTAATATTATAAATCTTTGTGTAATTTTTTAATGGAATTACATGCATTATGGATGAACATTTAGGCATGCATAACATGTTATTGTATTTAGGTATGCATAATGATTTTTGTTTGTATTTTGGTATATATATATATATATATATATATATATAAAAATAAGGAAATATTTTCTTTTCCTATGTTAGTATCTGATATATTTCATCTTGTGGTAAATGCAATGTGATAATAAAATGAGGGGCAAAGCAACGAGTTACAATATACAATTTTTTGTAACACATGATTAAATGTCTGATATTAATATAAGAAAAGAACATTTTCTTGTAAGTATGTACCAAACTTTTTCTGAAATTAAAGCTAAGAATAACAGACCCATTCTTCTATGTAACACTCCACTCCCCTTTTTGTAACGTCACCTAACTGTCATGGTCTGATTATACAAATATTAGTGACTTATGAGAGCAGAATTGAAATGATCTCATTTGCTGCAAAAAATTACATTTGTGACATTTTATTAATTATTTGATTATATCTGATCACACAACAATTCCAATCAGCAATGCATCACAACAGGTTTATCATTGTTGTAATGTAAAGGGAAATAACTTCAGCAGTCCAATGTTTCAGCAAATCATAATTTCCAGGTGTGAAAGGTAATGCAGTTTCTATTTATTTGTTATAAAAATCTATTAACTTGTTATAAAAATCTATTTATTTGTTATAAAAATTTATTTATTTGTTATAAAAATCTATTTATTTGTTATAAAAATCTATTTATTTGTTATAAAAAAACGCTAGTGTACTGCTGCATGTATAACTTTGATAGGCAACACAATCAAGTGACACGTTGCATGATGGGAAATCATATTTTCATAAGCGAAAAGGATATATTATCACCTGTGAAAATGTATGAAGAAAAAATACGAGAATTATTTCACCAATAGATTTCTGTATTTAACATATAAGTATAAAATAAAATTTGTTATTGTATTTTGATCTGTATAATGTTTTTTGAATATTTTGATTTTTATCATGTGGTATTGTGTTTTGTTTGGTATGTATACTTTATTACTGTCTTTTGGTATGTATTATGAATTTGGGCTGTTCCATTTAAATGCACAGGGAAGGCAGTTTTTTAAAACTAGATATGCCAGGAAACAATACAAACATTCTGAATTACATCATTGGATGAGTACACCACTTTAAAAACACCTTCACTGGGTCCCATGTATGTTTTAATGGAATAACCCATATTTTATTTTGATATGTATAATGTGTTACTGTATTTTGGTATTTACTTTTATTGCCTATTTTTCTTATTTCTTATAACATCTGAAATAATATGCCCCGATTATTCTGTTGAAAGGATCATGACACTAAAGTTTCCTAAAGATCACATTTACTTCTTGTTGAATAATAATCCATTTTATCCAAACTAAATTGTTAACTGGCCTTATTTAAGAAGTAAAATTACAAACCTCAATAGTGCTGTTTTTGGTGCTTATGTTAATTTCCCATTGTTGAATAGTTTTTCCTCCTTATTCATCTATTTACATTCAAGCTGTGCAAAATTCCACATTGCATTATAACAAAATTTGTTTACCATACCCATACATATCCAATATTCAATAGTTCTTGCTGTAATAATTATTATCTTGATTTATTAATTTCTTTAATCATGCCTGAACTGAAATATATATTTAAAATTTCAAGCATTGGTAATGTCCAGCTCTCAGAAACATCTAGGGGACATCTTTTTTGTGATTATTCATTGTCTATTATGGTAACATTGATAGATATTATTAATAAGTTAATGGAAGAAATTGGCAAATAATTTACTTTTAAAATTAAAATAAACTTGGTCCTTAGTTTTATTTTTTTTACCACAAATCATAGTATTATATATTTCTCTGTAACTATACAAAACTTCATTGACCCAATAAGGTGTTTTCAAGGTAATCCACACAGACTAAAATTTTGATGTGCTATGCATATTGCATATTGGATAAATTAGCAATTTATTTACATTTATCTGGAAAATAAACTTGGCCAAACATAATTACAATGCATTGTCAGAGTAAATTGTAGCATGGGCACTGAGATTTATTATGCAAGTGTCATGATAGACCAAATAAGAAAGGAACAGGTAAACTGTCATGCAATGCTTTACTGTACACTAATCAAATGCTGTGTAACAAGCGTTGATCATTGCACTATCCAAAATGGTTGATTATAAGAGTAGTGTAATGCTGTTGTTCTCAGCTTAACGCCATTTTTCAGTACATAATAGGTTAAAACATGGTGGTCAGTATATCTGAAGGAGGAAGAACCCAGGAAAAACCAGAGAAGAACCCACCGACCCATGGGAAGCAACTTGTATGATCTACATAGGCCAAGCACATGACTCAATCCCATGTAGACAAAGTTGTCATATATAAGTGATCTGAAAAGGTGAGAACCATAGACCATTTAGTCACCTGGGGCACCTGTGGTGATAACATCAAGATTTTGAAATGTAATATATGAAATGCACATTATATGGCAGAACTAAGGTTTTTACATCATTATTTGTGCAAAATTGCAGTGCATTTTATTCAAAAGCACAGGATGCACACACACCAAAAGATGGTACATGCAGGTGATCTGAAACAATACAACCATATTAATACCAACCTTGGTGCATTATGTGATGGCAGATCATGGTCTGTGTATTTTGTAGTTTGACTGGTCTTATAAGTAAGTACAAACTATACATTTCTGTGGTACAATGACAAGTCTGTTTAGGTTAAGTATTTACTAGTTCCCATGGTGACCACTGTAAACAGGTTTGACTGCAATTTCTAAAATAAGACTTTACATTTGTTAATGTCATCCAATTTTACTAATATTAATATCACCTAAGAATTACTTACAGTTGTCCATCCAATTTGAGGTCCAAGGTCTTTGAAGTAGAGAGTTGGAGAGCTTTTAGCGAGTCCCAAACTTTCCAGTGTGTCCTCACTATTCAACATTTTGCCACCTATAACATTGCAAATTAAACTGTTTCTGTAAAGCTTATACTGTTGTTAATATTGTTGTCATTTGTTTCACCTATTGATTGTGAAAATGTTAAATATTAGATATATCTGTTTTGATGAGTGCATCACATAAGCACAACTAACTACAATTGCTTGGCCTTAAAAAGAGAAAATTGCATTCTGAAGCCAAATTTATAAAACTTGGACAATCTGGGGACACAGCTCTTCCAAATGGGGATTTGGACTTCTGGAAACAACTCATTAAAGATTTCATTAATATAACATAAAGGGTAAATCTGGCTGAGGTTCAGCATTCCTGATTAAAAATATGATACAGAATTATGAGAAGGATGGGCAATCAGGGCCCACAACTCTTAAATGAAAATATGGAATGCTGGAAATTAAACTCATTCAAAGCCTCTTAAATATAACGCTTCATGTCACATTTGATTGAAATCCAACAGTCGTTGCTAAAGTAATACTGCAGAAATCAAAGTCATGGCAGCAGAAAATAAAGGGTGCACAACTCCTGTCAATCAGGTTGTGAAATGCTGGAAATCAAACTCATTCAAGAGCTTATCAACATAATGTTGATTGACATTTAAAAACCTTGCATAAATAATGCTGTGGATATTGTGTCATCAAAAAGATATTTAAACATATTAGAATAAAAAAGAACATTCTTTTCTGATTTCAAAGATGTGGGTATGATAACAATATTGTTTAGAAAGTTCTGAGTTCAGTGATCACTACACACTACGATATCAAATTATGATACAAACAAAAAATGAAATGAAAACGCAAAATAAAGTATCTTCTTGCTTCTGATGGACCCTATGATATCATGGCTCTCTGTTTATGCATGCAGAACAATCATCTCTTATGTCACTAATAATGAGTAACATCTGAGTCACTAAAAAGTCCAAATGAAACACAGGGTGTCAAAATATATTTTTTTCAAACAAAATTGTGACACGCAGAGGTTGTTTATTTAATTATTTATCTCTCTATGCCAATTAATTCATCTACATATTACTCGTATAGTCTTTTTCCGACACATTTTCCCCCATAGCTCTATTGTTTCCAATATCAACACTATTGCAAACTGTACTGGAAAAGTATCAATGAATAGACAAATGAGTCATGCCATATGCATCAATGAGTTAGTATGAAGATAAATTATCAAGCTATCGACCTGTGCAATATGTGCATTTCTATGGATCCTTGGGTACAAACTACAGATTTGTAAACATCACCCATTGCTGGCAGCAGCAAAATTTGGTCTTTTTAATAGGCAACTATCTTTGATAGCACTCAATGTTGCTGTCATAACAGACATTTGGTTCAGTGATACAAGAAACCCATGCATGTTAGGGTATGAACGTTAGGTATAAGTTAATATTATACAGTCACGAACACAATAAAATCTCTGAAATGTAAACATGAATCCCTCTTAAATACCATACATACTCACTTATAAGTGAAATCAAACTGCAAACAACAAAGATCCTGATCTGTTATAGCATGATCTATTATAGCATGATCTGTCATAGCATAATGCGCATGCAGATCAGGATCTATGTTATATCAGGGTTGATGCAGCTTGTTCTACCGATTAATCCTAATAAACTGCAGACTGGTGCATTGTGTGATGGGAGATCTTTGTGCAGTTTGCAGCTGTACTCATAAGTGAGTATATATGATATTAAATACTATAGCTCAAACTGATAACTTTTCATATATTGTTAAACCCAGTTATCTTAATTACACTTGGGGGCGGGGAGGGGGGGGGTGTCTAAAAATAATCATCGACATTACTGGGTCCAGAGATATCAGGGTTCAGTTGTAAAAATGTACTGCAGAAAAAAATGATTATGCATCAGAAGCACTGAAAGCTTTGTTTGTAACAGCAAATGGAATTTTCAATCCACAATATAAATAATAATTCAGTCATAACAGGTTGCATAAAAAAGACTGGAGGTCTGATTAAGTAACAAGTTACACATTTTTAGAATAATTTGGTTACTACAACAATGTCAGTGGTATAAAGTTGTTTTTATTTTTCTGTGTTAGCCTCATCCATTTGGTAGCCTGATCGATGCAATGGTTTTCTCATGCTGGCCAAAATCGAGGCCAGTCTAAGCACATGTACATGTATGACTGTACTTTTAAAAAAGTATTTTCTTTTTTGTTAGTGATGACTTTACCTAGTAGCAAAATACAACTGACTAGAATTGTGTGTGAAAATCTATTGCTTTTGGCGATCATCAGAGCTTAGGAATGCCAGTTTTCATAAATACAATTTGCCTCTGTACCCCCCAAAAAGATGACTGTCAGTATAAATGTACCAGTAAACTGTAAAATGTGATTAAAAGTCTTGAAAGTTAACTGTCTCAACATCGTATTCTCTAAGCAGCCGACATAATCTATTCATACAGTTGTAATACTAACTTTGATCAGTGACACTCGGCAACAACTCAGAGTCAGAAGGAGAGCTGCCATATCACTTTAAGAGAAAGAAAGACTCTAATATTCACTTCTAGATAAAACAAAACAAATGAATGAAATCATTTTTCGGTTTCATAGGCACTGACAATGACAACTCCATTTTAAAAACTACTGGGCGCTATGAATTTCTTAAAATATTATTTGTGCTTTTATTTACTCTTTGTTCACAACAAATTCATAACCATGTCTTTGTTTGGGGTGGTGGGGTACCAGACTGGTTTGGAATTTTGCTAGTTTCTATTTATAGATGACTGTAAGTCACATGATCTAACCATGCTGAATTTGAAGGCTTACACTCACTCCAATCATGGAAACATTTAACTATTTACAATTGAACCCTGAACCAAAGTTGTTTATTGTGTATGAATTAAGTTGGTGACTGACTGTGATGATACTGGAATGTGGTTACATTATTGTTTGTTCTGCAAAGCATCATTAAATGTAGCTTATCCTATTTCATTTTAAATATATGCTGTAAAAAAATTATTTAATTTTATTTACATTTAATCATGCTGACCTGATAATTTTCTGAGTTACTGTTAAGATAAAATATACATTATGCTGTGTGGAACGAACTATATTGTGGTGGTTTTAACATGTGATGCTGTCCATTATGAACGCAACTACCGCAAAGGTCAGAAACTCGTTCATTTTATTTCCTTACCCTTAAGTTTTCAGCATAAATTTTTCCACTCTATGCAAGTGATAAAGCATGCATTGATGAGATTGGTTGATTAGCATCTGTAGTGGTAGCAGTAAAATTTGATCTTGTACAGCCTTTTCCCATCCTTGCGGTATGAGGTACGGTAGTACGGAAACTCCGGATTATTCGTCATTTAATTTCTCCAAGACATTAAAGATGCATTTCATCAAATTAAGCGGGTTCACATGTTATATTGGACTGAAAACTATGCATGACATAATGGATTTATCAACTTAACAGGGGTTGAGATAAGATGGGGAAATATTAACATAACAAAGAAGGATTTTTTTTGGGATGGGACCTAAATGCTTGACATACACAGGTTCTTGAGGTAACTGAGGTTGAGATAAGTGGGTTTGACTGTAATAATCCCATAAATCTGGATTTCCCAAAGAACTCTCTGGACTGTTATACCAAAGCTTTGGCTGAATACAGCAAATGATGGAAAAATATATAACTTTTAAAAACTTTGGCAACATTGCTGACCTTATTGCTAACGGTAAGGTGGTAATTTTCTGCCATTCACATGTAAGACAATAAATGAAAGATCTAACAAAGATGTGTTGCATATTTGAATTTTAATGTTGATTCTGATTCTGTTGTGTGGTCAGAATCTACTTACGTGGGTTTACCCTATAAGACTGTCTGTCTGCATAATATTTTGGTTCTGAAAAGAAATTAGCAAAATGTTACAAAGGATCTACAAGCTAGTAAATTATACATTTCAATAAAATTTGTTTTGTCTGAACTATTTCTTTCACCAGTGGAAAACATAATCAAGAGGACCAAGTGGGGCTGATATCAATTACCTGACTTACATAACAGAGAACAGCTAAGTATTTCAATATTATTACAACTCGATGGTTTTAAAATATGTAATAGAAAAGAGTGATAATAAAGTTTGGTAAACTCTAATATAATAATTTTTTTCCCTAAAATACAAAGTGAAAAATGTAAAAAGAACTTATGGTATTGCAAAATAAATCCCAAATAATCCTAGATTTTCAATCACAAGTCTTAAAAATTAAAGTTCTGAACAATCTTTATTGGTATTCTATAATAAATTAAATGCTGAAAGTTTTGATGTGCCTGTGGTGGTCTGTGTCATAGTGATGTACCAACAGTCTTTTGTTGAAGCGCAATATTAGTTCAAGAATATATCCGGATTTCAAATTTCACTATAAATCCATGTCTATATATATCCAAGAATGTTATTTTTGAGCACTTGTATTTCCAAAGAAGAATAAGTTAAATTAAATAATCTGAATAAATAAATTTCAGCCCCAAGAAAATACTGGACACAACAATCATGGATAAATAATTTTTCCAATAAACAAGATCTGTACTTCATTAAATCACCTAGGTCACAATTAGGAATTTTCTAATAAAAAACTATTATCTAATAGAAAATTTCATGCAAAAAGGTTCCAAATGTTTATGAGATAAAATCTCAAGTACAATTAGAAGGTCTGTTACTAAAAATACAATAATAAAGAATATAGTAAACATGATGGACAAGTCCTCAACACTTGCACAGGAAAGTAGACATTCCTGCCGAGTCTTTCAGCTATGGATAAATATTGTGATGTTAACATGGCATCACTGGGCATAAGAACTTCCAAGATGAAGTCAGTGGCTAAGCAGAAAGGCCATAAAAAGTGCAACAGCTATATGTTTGTGATCAAGGTAAGCCACCAAGTTGGAGGAAATTGGCTGTGCAGCTGCCCTAGGCATACCACATGAAAATTGACAACCATTACTCATAACATACCAGCTTGGTCATCGCCGGGTTCAATAAAGGCTGTGTCTTCAGCCATGTATCGGGGCATAGGTGGAAAGTATGTGACTGGTGCTCAGAGTAGCAAGATTTGAGTAAAAAACAACATCACCTGGAATGTGAGAACACTGAGAGCAGCATACAAACTTGAGGAGCTTACATATGAAATGAACAGATACCGCTGGAAAATCCTAGGACTCTTGAGATACAATGGGAGGAAATTGGAGAAACAACTACTTTGGAAGGCCACAAAAGGCACTTCAGTGGCAGAGAAGATGAAAATAAGCACAGAATTGGACTTCTTGTCTGCATGGACTGCGTGAGTTCTGTCATGGGATATCAGCCAATCTCCATCACCATCCACCTCAGGGCAACTCCATTCAACATCACCATAATACAGGTATACACCCCAAAATCAGACTATGATGACGCAGTTGTGGAAGACTTCTATGACCAGCTAAAAGAAGTTGTGGATAAAACACAGAAGAAAGACATTCTGGTTGTGCAAGGTGATTGGAATGCAAAGATAGGCAAGGATGCTTGCATGAACTGGAAAGGAACATGTGGGTGCAGTTGCAATGCAGAGACAAATGAGCGAGGATTGAGGCTCCTAGAATTTGCTAGTTACAATGACCTTATGCTGACAAACACCTTCGGCCAACACAAAATATTCAGAAGACGGACATGGCATAGTCCAAGATGAGACCATCACAATGAGATCAACTACATCATGGTGAAGTGGTGCATACAGTCAAGTCTAAACATCGCCAATAATCGAAGCTTTCCTGGAGTGGATGTAGGAAGTGACCATGATCTGGTGGTGAAGACCTTCAGCCTTCATCTAAAGAAGATCAAGAAAGAGAGCCACACAAGAATAAAGTTTGATCTCTAGAAACTGAAGGATATTTTATTTAGTTGCAGAAACCTTTCGGGTAATGACTGGTGGGAAAATTGCAACGCTCACCATCCTCGACACTGACAATACCAACATGGTACTGACTAAATTACGTCTATTTTCCTTACCAATCTTGTAGGGAC
Source organism: Unio pictorum (assembly GCA_030141615.1). NCBI lineage: Eukaryota > Metazoa > Mollusca > Bivalvia > Unionida > Unionidae > Unio > Unio pictorum. Next base: position 2,344,154 of record JARLTB010000360.1, on the reverse strand, counting down.
CAAAACCAATGTTATCGCGAACAACTAACAATGTCATTATTTGTTGTTTATACTTACTTTGTTTCGCAAATTGTTTCTTTACATCTGCGATTGTTGATTTTAACTCAACCTGATTGTAAAATAAAGACAAATAAGATTAAATGAAATTCAAATGTCTTGAAGCAGATGCTGTTAGAAGAGATTTGCATACTTACGCAATTCTGAAAAGTGACTTAAATAACATCAAGACATAATTCACCAACAGAAAAAAAAAAATCCATTTATTTTATTATGAGCAGTGAATTACTTGAGTGCCTAATTAAAATGATATTGATATTTCACTGTAGTGAAAAAATATTATTTTTTCACTACAGGAACTGTTTTTTTGTGTCAGAACATACTTACCTCCCTTTTATTTTCTGTCAGTGAACTACTACAATTATACATTGATAAATTACTTGTTATTTTCTTATTAATAATCCTTGTCTGTTATCCTTGAAACTTGTAGTTTGTTATTCTGGAAATATCAGTTAATTTGTATCGATCTGATGTGGAACTAATTTTGTGTGCAACTTATACACAGCATAGCAGAACATGTACGGTAAGCAGCTGACATTATCGCAAGAAATCGGCTAATTCACGGTGTAATAAACTTTAGGTAGCCAATGTATGTTAGCATAAAATACAAAAGAATATTTGTTTGAAACGAGTGAAACATCTCATCTTGTGGGTGAAAAACTCTACTATTTCATCCACTCAATGCATCCACTCAATGAAATATATCCATTATTCACTCGTTTCAAGCAAATATCCTCTACATATCCGCTGACATAAGAGTTGAATACTGGCTGAAAAGTGATTCCGTTTAAATAAATGGTTCTTCTGTCAAGAATATTGGGAATTTTGTTAACTGAAAGTTCATACTTCTACTGATTTTATTATTATTATTTTATTATTATTATTTTATTATTATTATCGAGTTCATACAAGCACTATAATCTAACTTTTCAATAAAATATAAATACCTACCACTGGGAATGTATACTGGTCTAAGTTTTTAACTGCAAACAACTCCTGCTACAAACTTTAACTGCTGTAAAACAACTTTACCTCCATAAAATTTAGGTCATTATATCATAATCAACATTTATATTTCTGAAATATCTGGTTGTCTAACATTTGATTCTGTGAAAGCAAAATTGTTTAATACCATATCCACATACTTATAAGTAAACTGCAAACTACAGAGATCCAGATCATCATGTAATGCACCAGTCAATCTGGTTCTTTGAAGTTTGTTAGAAGTAATTGGTAAAACAATCAACATAGTCCTTGATATGTTTGTGCTTTAGTTACAGCCGATCAGGGTATCTTTTGTTTGCAGCTGGATTTGAGATACCTACAAGTATAGACAATACTTGGCTGATTGGATTAGTGGAATTTTTAGAGATCTGTCAACCTGTCTATATATTATCTGTGGAAGGTATAAAAAAATACTGACAGTAATTATATGCCATAACGGTATCAGATTTTGTGAAGTCTTATTATTTAGACTGCATACTAATTTATGGAAAGTCATAAATCACTACTGATAATGTGTGTGATTACAAGTGGTATAATGATTTTATCATTTTCTTTGACTACTGTTAATGTTATTGCTAAGCTTGTTTTGGCAGCTGTATAATAGCATTTGTATTTTTCCTCATTCAACAAGACACAGAAATTACAATCCTTATTTAACATAAAACAAATCTTAAGCATTAGTTTTGTTCCATGAATAACAAACACAATCCCAGCTGTGAAATCACATGGCTCTTTGACACTTCAATTTTGACTCAGATTATTGAGATTTTGGTGTCAAAGGTCAAACGATTCACCAGTTTTGATGCTATTGAGAACTCTAACACTATAACATATGGAGGTATGCGAAACTGAATAATTATTACTGCAAAGATACAATTATTTTGATGTTGCATTGTAAATGTTGACTGTACTAATGCATAATATCCTTAAAGTCTAGGTGGAAAATCTAAAACAGCTGTCTGATATTACCGACCACATGCTTTCTGCAAAATGTTCAGATCATGTCTTTAAATGCAAATTTTACAAGGCAACATAACATGCAAAATCATGATGTCATGTCCCTAATTGTAATACAAAATAACATAAAATGCAAAATCATGATGTCCTACCCCTAATTGTAATACAAAATCATGATGTTTTGTCCCTAACTGTAATACAAAATAACATAAAATGCAAAATCATATTGTCCTGTCCCTAATTGCAATACAAAATCATGATGTCCTATCCCTAATTGCAATACAAAATAGCATAAAATACAAAATCATGATGTCCTGTCCCTAACTGTAATACAAAAATAACATAAAATGCAAAATCATGATGTCCTGTCCCTAATTGCAATACAAAATAACATAAAATGCAAAATCATAATGTCCTGTCCCTAACTGCAATACAAAATAACATAAAATGCAAAATCATGATGTCCTACCCCTAATTGTAATACAAAATCATGATGTCCTGTCCCTAATTGCAATACAAAATCATGATGTCCTATCCCTAATTGCAATACAAAATAACATAAAATGCAAAATCATGATGTCCTGTCCCTAATTGCAATACAAAATAACATAAAATACAAAATCATAATGTCCTGTCCCTAACTGCAATACAAAATAACATAAAATGCAAAATCATGATGTCCTGTCCCTAATTGCAATACAAAATAGCATAAAATACAAAATCATGATGTCCTGTCCCTAACTGTAATACAAAATAACATAAAATACAAAATCATGATGTCCTGTCCCTAACTGTAATACAAAATAACATAAAATGCAAAATCATGATGTCCTGTCCCTAATTGCAATACAAAAAAACATAAAATGCAAAATCATAATGTCCTGTCCCTAACTGTAATACAAAATAACATAAAATGCAAAATCATGATGTCCTATCCCTAATTGCAATACAAAATAGCATAAAATACAAAATCATGATGTCCTGTCCCTAACTGTAATACAAAATAACATAAAATGCAAAATCATGATGTCCTGTCCCTAATTGCAATACAAAATAACATAAAATGCAAAATCATGATGTCCTACCCCTAATTGTAATACAAAATCATGATGTCCTGTCCCTAATTGCAATACAAAAAAGCATAAAATACAAAATCATGATGTCCTGTCCCTAACTGTAATACAAAATAACATAAAATGCAAAATCATAATGTCCTGTCCCTAACTGTAATACAAAATAACATAAAATGCAAAATCATAATGTCCTACCCCTAACTGTAATACAAAATAACATAAAATGCAAAATCATAATGTCCTACCCCTAACTGTAATACAAAATAGCAATGTCCTCATGTTCCTAAAAGCTATACTATCTCATGTCATCTTGCCTCAAACTGTAATCTAAAAGACAACTTAAACTACAAAATAAATTTCAGCCTGAGATGGCACCAATGCTGCCATTAAAACAGAATCTCATGACCCAAGTTTGCACATGAGGCAATAATTAAAACTGCTCACCTTCAAGTTTGCCAAGGTCTTCTCTGATTTTGCATCCTTGATCACAAGCTGAAACATTGGAAAGTAAATGGTTAAATGATTGCCGGTATATTTTATCAATAAAATTAATAGAAAAGCAAACAGTATTAGGTCAGTTTTTCTGTGATGTATAGCCTTAATGATTTTAACATTGTTTTATTTGAGGTTGGATAATTTCATTTTTAAAATAGATCATCATCAATATCGAATGAAACATATCCATTGTACGAATATATGTAATTAATTTGCTTGATAATCTGTTTGTTAACATTGAAGTCTTTGAATATGCATGCCATGAGTATCATGTCTATATTCTATGTATGGGCCTGAAAGTTAACAATCCCGATAGCGGTGAAGACTCAGTTCTCTCCTCAGCCAAATCAAGAATCACTTAATGATCACAGTTCTCACAAGGATTTTTAAAGTTGGAATTCAGGATTCCTTGCTTGAATAAAAAGTGAAATCCCAGCCTTTAAAATTTGAGGCATAAAGATCTAAGGCAAATGAGAACAGTGATAATTGATTTATTATGTGTTTTTCTATATAAAAAAAAAAATGAAGGAAGAGATTAAGGTTTCCTTTCCATATTAACTTACTTTAATTAGCCTAAGTAAATTTCAAAAAAGAAAAATTTATTCTAAGTTGTGCAACTGTATAACTCATATAAAACTGCACCCAAAATTAAACTAAATGTGTGAAAATCAAGATAGCATATTTGTAAGCCCTACCTATACTTCTTCCCTGTATACATCCTATACTTAGAAATTTCCTCCTTTCTCCTCTTTAAATATTATCTAAGATTTAATTCACAATTTGTGTACGGTAGAAATACACAGGAACTCCATAACCAAACAGTCTAAGCTTGATTTTTACCAAATATGTTGATACCAGTAACATCTTCGTTGATGAACAGACTGGACATGACAGCTTCATAGAGTACATGTGAATTTCAGGAATAAGAAACTAGCAAACACTAGCTTAATGTTATGTAAAATACACATGCATCCACTGCAAACATGCAAATCCAAAAAGTATGCACAAGTCCACACACTTTTTAAAAACTGCTATAATGACAGTAAAATCAATTCAGATCAACTATATATATATATATATATATATATATATATATATATATATATATATATATATATGAATGCATATGCATGCAAAATTGAATGTCTTCCTTACCTTAATTTTCCTACATTATGCCCATTTAATTCTTGTTAAAGTCCAAAAGTTAAAATTTTACTGTGGTGTAGACTAACCAATCAGGTCATGTATATTACATAAATACAAATATGTCAAACAAATTTTATTTGTCTAATTCAGATGTTGTTAGCTTAACTGTGTTTGCTGGAAAAAATCCAAGTTTAACAAGATCAAAATGTATAATAAACCAAGAAACTGTTGTAATGGCTTGAAAATCCAGTTCGTTCATCTACACATAACCATGATAATTTGCACAAAATTTCATGGATATAATTCCTAAATTTGTGCTGACTTGCTAAAATGGATTAGAGGTAGACAGAAATACACACTCACAGCTGAACACAACATAGCAATATGTCCCATATACTATTCAAGATGTGTAATGACAAGCTAAAAACAGAGAAATAGATAGACAATCTTTAAAAAGAATAACAGACCAATGTCTTATTAGGTGACTTGCCCAGCTGTGTATTTTCCATATGGATTGTTTCATGCTTCAGTTCAAGTCATAATAATGAAAGAAAGAACAACATGGATGCCTTACTACAATGCCGGAAATGATGTGTATGCAAAACTTAATCAAGTATGACAGATGGGCAAATGGATATAGACAGACAGACATACAAAACAACACTGCATAAACTATCACTCTTTTGGTGGGGCATAAATAGCATCATGGTGGCTTCCTTGTCCAGCCTGTAAATCCATTTCAAATGTATTGTTTTGTATAGCTAAATCATAACATATAAATAAAACCTATATCAAACGTCTTTGTAGCTATGCCTTTAAACCAAACCGTCCTAAAAGCACATCAACAACCAAGTATAAAGAAAATGGGTAAGACCATAATAGCAGCTAGGCATGAAAACTTAAAACAAATGTTAAAACTAAGACATTTCAAAATCTAAGACTTTACTGCTATGGAATTTTTGTCATCATGAATTTAACATCTCAATGCTCAATGAAAATTCCAGAGCTTGATGATTCAGAAATATGATCGCATGAAGCTTAGCCCATGAAAAAGTTGCCAAATTTCTGAGACAGTCTGGCCAAAGTTGATATTAAACATTGAACAACAAAAGCTATTGCAATCTGATAATTCTGGTGAGAATTGTTTTTCACTGTCAGTCATACTGGATAACAATTATAGCTAATTTTATTTTTAAAAAAAAACAAAAACAAATTTCAATTATATATGTAATGGATCAACTTTAAAGCATAAAAATATCATTTACATAGCTAACCTTTCTTTAGATGATTAACTCGTTGCAAATGACAAATTACACTGAGTGTCTGTAGAGAAATTCTCTAGTCTTCCAACATGGCAATGATAGATGATAACACCTTAATTGTTGCATATAGAGTGTAATCTCATGGCTTTCCTGCAAGCTTTTTATTCTATGTTCTCCAAATCTGATCTTGTGCACCTTCCGTGAGCACTTTTTTGTCAGGAAAAAAAATCTAAAAGATATGACCACAACTTTATCTTTAACAGATGTCCCGCTATGTTGGCATGTTAGCAATGGCCAAAGTTTGTAAATGTGGTAATAACTGTAAGAAGGTAATGAATACTAAAAAAACATAATTGCAATGAAAACATTTATTATTCTAGTCAGCTGAGTTACTTAAGTCTTAGATTGCCTCTAGTGTAATGTATTTTAAAGGTTAAAGTCACACCTGCAGAAAGATTCAATTTTATTTTCAAGATGAATTAATGATTTAATACTTTAAAAAGAAAATGTAATTAAAAAAACATGGGCATTATTTATAATAAAAATTCTGTAGCCAGTAAGGTTGCAAATATCTTATAGCACAATTTCCTCTCAATTGTCAACAATCTGCAAAAGTTTACAATGAAAACAAAATGAACATCATTTTTTGTGTGTGTGTGATTTGGATTTTTAAACGTAGCTTTAACAATATTTCAGTCATATTGCAATAATGTCTGCAGTGTGGCAGTTTATAGTTATGTCAAGCACTTGGGCATCATGCAAAAGACATGCAGCATGATGTCCCACCCTGTCACCTTATCCTGACACCAGGCAGACATCTGCAGTGTGGCAGTTTATAGTGACGCATACCACTGGGGAATCAAGTCGCAGACATGTAGCACCCAATAACATTATCTTGACACCAGGACGATCAGTCCTAACACTAACCTCTTAATGCTGAGTGCCAAGTGAGGCAGCTGTTAGTACCATTTTTATAAGCCTTTGTTATATATATATATATATATATATATATATATATATATATATATATATATATATATATATATATATATATCTGCCCAAACTGCAGTTATAATTCAGAAAAAAAGATATATAATTTTTAATTTTGATTTCTACTGTTGTTATCATGGATTTCATCTTAACTGGCATTAGTGTGATCAATTTTGTTATTGGATCCTTCATTTTGGTGGAAATATTCAGCCAGTACAAGTGTTGTCATTCAATCTTATCACTAAGTTGAAATGTATGTTTATTATATTCTGTGCGTGCTACTATACGTGAATTAGGTAAATACCGCGATAATAAACAGTTCCCCCCCCCCCCCCATGAATCATGGTACGGTAATATACGTCAGTCGCCATATAGTTTTATTTACATTAACGCGATTGGATTGACCGAGATTTTTTTAAAATAGGAATAGACTAAGGGAAAATCTGAGAAAATTTACAATTTGTAACAATGCAGCAATAAAAGATCAATTTTAATATATACCTACAACAATATTGAGTACCGATACTGCATTACAGGCTATACCGGTCTATAAACGTTTTTATTGTATGTTTCTTCAACCATTTGTACTAATATTTTTGTTATCAACATCACAAAATATAATAAATTATTCAGTGAGATTTCACCACCACAAGATTGTCAATAATTCGGTTTAAACTCTGTTTGTGAGACATAAAAGCGCTTCCCACCCCCGAAATTGTTGTGGCCCGAGCAGTGTTGCACCTTTCCTCATATTAAAAAATATACCGATTCAAATAAAATTTAATTTATTATAGCACAAAATATATGCAACTTACATCCATTATGAAGTGATGGATATTTGACGTATATTATATATTTTTAATCTAAAACGAAGACTGTATCCCCGGCATGTATCGTCTAGAGTGATTCCAAAGTTTACAAAGGGAGGTCACTATGATTACGCTATTTTTCCATGGGAAACCGATGTGTATTAAAATGCGAACAGGACTTGCCGTCTGCGAAAAGAACCGATTTTTTTTATCCTAAAGTTTAAGTCACAATTTTTATTTCATAAATTACATATTTTGTCTGCAGTAATTTCTTTAACATTTGATTTAATATATCTTTTTAAATATATCGTATTAAGCATTGTCCTTTTTTCTAAACGGGTTCTTTTCACGAAAAGGAATTATCCCCTCCGAACAGGACCTAGGAAGTTTATTTTATTTCTATTTTACAAAGAAACTTATTTTGTGTAGTAACTCATTTTATACAACATTTATGATATTTGTCATATAATAAATTGTTAGAAATAGCCCCTTTTCGCTAGACGGGTTATTTCTTACCGTCTGCAAATAGGTCCCAGTACGCATAATTTGTGCATTTGTTTTGTTCGGCACTATCATTAATTTTGTTCCTGTCATCACATGTTTTATTTTATTTCTTATTTGGTTATACAAGAGGATTTATACTTGGAGATAAAATGTTATTTAGTTTAAGGCTTGTCAGCATCTATATATATTACAGGAACTGTGCATCACAACACATTTCACAATATTCCATTTGTAAAAGTCCTGGTAATAAATTCACGGCTACGGAGAATGGCGTTGCAAATGCAGCAAAAAGCACACGATGCTTTTTAAAATCTTGAAAACGGTTTTCAAATTCAAGGTTCAAGTCGGATATCAACGAAGCGTATTTATCCGCCGCCCCTTGTGTGACGCCTGGTTGCAATAACGATGTAGGAAAGTGAGTGAAGATTTTTGTTCTTAACTGTCGTTCCCAAAGCCCAAGTTTCATTTGGAATGCGGAAATAAGATCATACATGTGAATAATTAGTCTTTTCCTTGTAGACGAGTCTTAACATCAATTAGGTGGCTAACTATATCGACCAGAAAGGTAAAGTCGCAAACCCACTCCTTGTCTTCAAACTCTGGGATACCTTTTGACTTGCTTGCGAAGAATGATTGTATTTCTTGCTTCAAATCAAACACTCTTTTCAACATTTTGGCACGGGTCAGCCATCTTACTTCTGCATAAAATGTAACGTCATTATACACTGACTCCAAAGACTTGGGACATTCTTGGAACTGACGGTGATTCAACCCTTCTACTTAATAAAGTTCACTGTTTTGATGACCACCTTCACGACATGGTCCATTTTAAGGGACTTGGAACTTACATTCTCCTGATGAATAATGCAATGAAAATTTAGCATCGAAGTATTACCAACTTTGCAGGCCTCATTTTCAATCAATTTTACTAAACCTTCGTGTTTCCCAACCATTGCTGGAGCACCATCTGTTGTTAAGCCCGATAGGTTGTTGAGTTGTAACGAAAAGCGATCCAATGTCATTGTAACTGCTCCTAACAAATCTCGTGAGCAAGTAATGTCCTTAAGTGGATACAGTGCCGCTAATTCTTCTGTTTTGTTAAAATGGACATCAACACCCCTGATAAAAATCGCCACTTGGGCGCTATCTGTTATATCTGTGCTTTCATCCAATGCTAGAGCATAAAATATGAACTCGGATGCTCGATTTTTCACATTATCTTCAATATGTTTTCCAATGTCGTCCACACGCCTAGTAATAGTTTGACGAGACGGGCTTTTTTTTTATAGAAATCCTTTTTCTTTTCTGGACACAGAATTTCAGCGACACTCTCTAAACATTCCTTAACCATTTCACCATCTGAATATGGCTTCGATTATTTTCGCTAGTATCATGGCTTCTGCATAACTAGCGTTTACATAGCATGTTGACTCTTGAACCGCTCTAGTAAATATCTGACGTTGTTCAGAAAATTTTCTTTTTAAGTCATTAACTTGGTCTTGTCAAAATTACCCTTTGTTCTTATCAAACATATTTGCATGTTTAGCCTCGTAATGCCGTTTAATGATATACTCTTTCAAGACAGAAACAGAATTATTGTATATCAAGCATGTGGGCTTTGTTTAAAATTCCACGCAAAAATAGTTTATAGTCCATCTGTCTTGAAAACTTCTCAGTTCTTATGTGACTCTTCTCTTTTTTGGTCCTACGTCTTTAATACTTGACGCCATTGTGGGTCTTCGTTTTTAACTAAACAAATAAATAAAATGCCATCAGTAATACATAACTTTCTGACAAAAGGATGAAGTGGTTGTGGCACATTGTAAAAATCTGTAATGCCATAAGTATTTGATTCGGGCTAATTCATTAGTAAAATAAAAATAAAGTATGTAAATAAAGTAAAATACTAAAGAAAGGCCTTGTATTTTTTGTACTAATAAACTTTAAAGTAGGTACTCCGACAAAAGCCAGTGCTCAGCACGGTTTGTAATTTGGTTAGATGCCCATAATTAAACACATAAAACAAAAAAAAAAGAGAAATCTACAAAAATTAAAGCCAAGCATCATAGATTAATAAAAAAAAATAAAAGCTGGGTTTGCTTGCCTTCACTGCACTTAAAAACGTAGACAGGACTTGGTATAGTAGACAGGATACTCGGTTATTGCAGCTTGTGTTCTTGTCAATACGTATTTAAACGTCAATCGCAAAGTCTCACGAGGCATAAGGGAAGCGACCACACCCCCGACAGCGTTGCAGATTAGCTGGTGCTCAGCGTTGCAACACTGCTGGCGATCGCACGACGCATCCCGCCCCGCATCCTGCAATGCACATCCACGCTCACGGATATCCACGCAAGATCGGCGCGCGCGCGCTTGTTAAAATCAGCTCAGTGTTGTGATTGTTTCTTAACACGAATGTAGAAGAAATTGTCACGATAGTTGAATCAATGTACTGAGATACTTTGATAGATGGGATATGATACGAACTACGCATGATGGAATGTTCTTTTGGTGGTTTTATGTACAATAAAAGACAAAATTTTGTGCGTATGACACAGCTCCGCGGGCCACAAGTTGACACCCAGCGGGCCGCATGCGGGTTGGCCACCCATGATTTAGATTCTATGTACCGGTATAGTCCATTTTCTTATTAAATAACTAAACCTTTTTTGTTCCAACATTGTAGTACAGCTGTATGTAAGTATATAATAGTAACAGGGTTGCTTTTGAATCTCTCTCTCTCTCTCTCTCTCTCTCTCTCTCTCTCTCTCTCTCTCTCATATATATATATATATATATATATATATATATATATATATATATATATATATATATATATATATATATATAATAAAATAATTATTATTATTATTATTATTATTATTATTATTATTATATATACGCACATTTTCTATGATTGTGTCCTTGACTTCATGGTAAAAGATGCAAGCGGGCATATCGTAGAACAAATTATCATGGCTTTATTGTGATTCGTGCCAAGTGTGATAAAACTCGATCAGGGTATTTAGGAAAATATAAGCAATTGAAAACTGTAATCAAAAACTGAAACTATTCACTCTTCCGCCTCCAATAGAAAATTGACCTCGGCTTCAAGTTTCCTTTTAACGTAGTCTCGACAATAACTTATTGTCCATAACTTATGTGAAACTCAGTCCGCAGTGTTTATTTTATGCATGAAATTATCTGTAAATCTAACGCGACATTTCCCCATATCAACCACTGAATGTAAATAGCTTCTTAAAAGAAGCTTTATGGATATGTCATGAAATGGAAAATCGCATGCACAAGATGTGTTCTTAATTTTTACTATAAAAAGCGAAATTTGAAGTGACACCATTTGACATAAATGTGTCGCTTACTTTTTGTGTAAACATCTTTTATGACTTTCACTTCTTTGTAATTAGAATCTAAGAGAAAAGAACCCATAATAAAAATGAATATCCAAACACAGTTATTGCAACAGAGGAGACGCCTAAAATGAGAAAAAGTTATATATTTGCATCAGTTTTCCAACTGACGGCACAAGAATTGCGCGCGCACTGTTTAATGAGCGACGTTTGCCAAGTTCTACGTGTACTTTGGACACTCTGATGTGACTAAATCATAAATTACCTGATAAATGAGTGCTGATACATCGAACATTTGTTTCAATTGATGTTTTAAAAGCCATTATGAATTCATAAATCCTCTGTCAACGGTGACGAGCATTTGCACATCATTTGTTTAGTAAAAACTGTGGAATGATCATGCGCATGCCAAATGGAACAATATTCATGTTGAAACAGTTTGATCAATTACCACTTCAGAAATATTTTCATAGTTTTAATTAGGCTTAAAACATTCCGATGATTTTATAAACTGCCAAAAGATCTACGCGTGGATTAGGTATTCTAATACCACGTGTATATTTTAGAATTCAAATTTATGAAGACTTGGGCACAACGTTGTTACTTCCTTTTGCTCTGTGAAGCAAAATATTACTAAAGTATAGGGCCAAATCACACTATTTTCTTTATCCACCGTAAGTGGATGTCAGTGTGCGGCGATGGATGCTGTGAAAATGTCACGTGAACCGAAAAGGGCATGAAATTTGCCACTTCTATAACATTGGTTTTGTCTGACAGATGGGTAGGTTAGGTACCGAATGAGGCATATTGTAGGTGTGTAAATAATGCGTGCAAAAGCTGGACATCTAAATGTCTTTCTCCTAGCTTAACCCGTACCTAAAACAGAAAAAATACATTTGTCAATATGTAAGATTCACTTTGGATATATGTGTCTGATTTTGATGTTAAAGTTCGATAATTGATGAAAAGTTATTAATTTTATGTGCAGTTGCACATGAATAACACACGATATATTTATTGCATGGAATCCAAAAGAACTAACAATCAAAACAAGTTCTGTCATCTTTTTTTAAATACAAAAAAATAATTTAGTATCGAATTATTCGAGATGAACTGATCAACAAATGGTATATGACAGTCAGTTGGTGTTTGAATCAAGAACAAAACGGCCTAAAGTAGAGTGTGTGTGTGATTTGGACTTTTAACGTAGCTTTAACAATTTTTCAGTCATATCGTGGCAGTTTATAGTGACGCTTACCACTGGGGAATGATGTCGCACGATGTCCCACCCAGTAACATTATCCTTACACCAGGCCGACCAGTTCTAGCACTACCTCTGGTACTAATAGCTGTCTCGCTAGGCGCTCAACATTAATGAGGCAGCTATTAGTACCATTTTTATGTCTTTGGTATGACTCGGCCGGGGATAAAACCCAATAGCTCACGCATCCGAGGCAACCGCTCTAAACATTAAGCCATTTGAGCGGTCCCTAAATTAGTCTGTGTTCGCATATAGCTGAGATCTGCTTAATAAACACGTGCATGAGAGGTTGGAAAATAAATATGGGCAATGAAGATGATTTCTGCAGTAATGTCTGAGAGTGCTGATGCTTGCGTTTCACTTGTTTCGACTGCAGGGACAAACTTAGCAACCTAATCATGTTTTGTATCTTATATGTTTTCAGCATATTTTTATGTTTTCCAATTTCATTGTTTTTGTCATTTATTGTTCTATAGTGTAGTCATATCATTATTGATGGTGTAAAGCGCTTAGAGCTTCGAAAGATTACAAAGTTCTCATTATTATTATTATTATTATTATTATCATTATTATTATTATTATTAACTCAATTATTGTGGTTATTTTTATATCATCCGCCATACTTGATTACACGTTAGCATATTTTGTCTAACATTCTGTAAATAATTATCAAATCAGGTTAAAGTTCTTTATAAAAAAATAAAAACCGTACTGATGTTTCTCTATTTTTGGTAACAACTGCAGCATTTGTAAGAGGAGTGGAAACATTTGAATATCTGTGATGAGCCTTCAAACTAGAAGTCTTGTAGTCCAATTTTGTAAATTCTGAAAATAGTTATATAGAAGAACCCACTGAAAAGCTTTATTTTCTAATTTAGCATCAGCTTATTTGTACTAACTGAAAAGCTTTTGAAACTAAGGAACTTTATAGAAAAAATATATTCAACACCTGAAGATTGGCTTTTTGAAAAATGTCATGTGAAGGTTTTTTCTGTTGTTAAGAAAATCAATTTAGTAGCGAATATGATTTATTTGTAAATGTATGGAATGCCTTGAGGCCACAATACTTCCTGACATTTGTTCACGTTTTGCTGAGACGTTTCCAAGAAAAAGTCATTTACATGTTTTCGTTGTAGTTTTGTGAAGGTGGTTTGACAGTGGATTGGCATCATGTGCCTAATCTGACAGATTCGTGCAGTATTTATGTTAGAAGAAAACTTTGAGCATTTATACTATTGCTGAAATGGGCAGGCATATTGGATTGTGGACCAGCATCGTGTATATAAAATTGAAATAAATTTTGCCCAATTACTTTATCTTATATTTAATCAAATTCTGTTGAACATTTTATAAAGCAGTTGTTTAAAGTTTTCTCTATTTAAAGTAACGGGGGAGATGTTGATTGACATATCCACATTCATTGAACAAATTTGAATGTCCTTGATACCAAAAATGCCTCTTGTAAAATCACATACAAATTGGTAAGTTAGCTTTCCAAAAGATGTTGTAAATATAAATTGTATCTGACGACACAATACGGACAACGGAAGAAGCACGACGTAGGACCGAAATATGACGTTTCTTGCCCTTGCGGCTAAGTGAGCTGAAGACAAAGACAAACAAAAGTAAAGTATACATGTACATTTAAAAAAATATTTATTACCTTAATTTCTTACATGGCAAAGAAATATATTCAGTAACGTGTTTGTGCATCTGAAGCAAAGAAAGGGGTCTGCTTCCACAATCTATCCATGCCATTCAAGTCCTATATTCTTCGCCCATCTTTTTATAACCTTAGTCTCGGATAATATGTAATATGGGCTTTGTTTGCTTTATCCGTTTGTTTCCAAAGTTTTATATGCAACAAGTTTATGATTCTAATTGATAGATGGATCATGAGTGACCAGAATCTATCGACGGATAAAGGGAAGATACATGGCATGTCTTAACTCACCGATATCGGGTGAAACCAGTAAGCTCTCACTGGATTGTTATCTTTTTTTTATTATCTTGACTTGTGCAGAGACAATGAGAGTCAAATGCAGTCTCTCTACAACTTGTCTGCCAATGTAATAGCATAGAGTAACTGAGATCACAGATTTGATTATCAAATAAGTATCAGAATTTGAATTTGTGTTTCACTGTATCATTTATGTGGCAGCTGGTTTTAAGATAGGTGCAACCAATATTATTAAAATCAAAGTATGTTTTGATAA
Organism: Unio pictorum; assembly: GCA_030141615.1. Taxonomy (NCBI): domain Eukaryota; kingdom Metazoa; phylum Mollusca; class Bivalvia; order Unionida; family Unionidae; genus Unio; species Unio pictorum. The sequence goes on along the minus strand of JARLTB010000360.1, from coordinate 2,329,011 downwards.
AATTCATGCTCGGAGGTGTATTTATGTTATTTGAAGAATGATTCATTAATTTTAAAATAAGGATGTTCCTCTGCAATTTACATTTCAGATACGTTTCCAGAGAAAAAAAAATTACGGAGGTAATCTGTATTGATAAAAAGGAAAAAAGTTACCTTTTCTCCAAAATTAAAAACGTAGTTTTAACTCTAGATTGACCTTTGTAGCCATTTATTAAAAGGTAATAAATCATAGGTTGTGTTTAACGGTTGTTTCACAGTACTATGCGTCGAGGTGTCGAACATCATATACTTACTGTGACACCACAATATCCAACAATACAAACACTAGAATTTATCTACTTTTTAGGAAATAATATACATGTACATTGTTTCCCCCAAAACGTTTAATATTTCAGTATTAATGGAAAATAAAAAAAAGAGTTCAATTATTTCCTATTACAGAAGAACGCATAAAAACATGACATGGTAGCATTTTACTACTGGTGCATCAAGATAGACTATCATACATCGTGTTGCTCAGCAAACAAAAAACTTACTGGTTGTTCTTTACTTGAGCTGGGTGCAACAAATAATGTAGACTTTGTTATACCACAGTATTTCAGAAAATACCCCGATACGTACCAACTTAGTGAAATGAACTTCAACGTACTTGGGATACAGTCCTGAAACCATTTTTAAATATTTCAGTCTGTTAATAGCAGAAAAATTGTCTTGCTTTGAAGAAGAAAAAAATATTATCATGAGACCCACCGGTGTACCGGTAATTCTCGTCCAGTTTAGTAAATGTCTGATAAAACTTATCAACTACTTATGGAAACTGGAAAACGTATACAGCTTCCGAATTGCATTTTTCAAAAGTTTACCAGTGTATTTTTGGGGAGATATGTACAATACATTTTATACCTGGTTGCGATGGAGATTTATACCTGGTTGCGATGGAGATTTAATGGCTGTTTCGGAATCCATTAGTACCCAACGTACTTAAGTTATCCCTGGAATGTTTGAACAATAATAGCTTTTTTTCTATTTGTCAAACTGTTCATCGGTCTGTTATGGAAACAAAAATTGTCACTCGCCAGGTTCATACAGTATATATGATAAATGAACAATATATGACATTGTATCTGTCATGTCTCACTTTCATTGAAGCTGCCAGAAGTTGAAACACCCTTCATATTCCAAGCCTTTTTCAAAGTGTGTGTCATATTGAAAATATGAAAAGTATGTCATTTTGTACTTATGGACAGTTATGAAAATTTCGCAACATAGGCGACCTAGGCGCACATTCATAAAACATCTAAAATCTCAGATCAGTATCACGTGGATTCACCCTAACAACATGTAAAATAATCTGTTAAAGTCTACCGTTTTAATATTAAAAGTGGCACCAAAATAACAAAATAATAAATAGATATCCTTGAAGTAAAGAGAGTACCACACGTCCCATTGCATGCATAGCTCATGCCCCTTGTTTATACCAATGACGTTGAACTTTGAGCCAGACGTCTGCCAGCTGAATGTTATGGTGTTGAGCTGGGTAAAATGTCATCAAATTAACTTTAGTGTTTAGAAAATGACGTCCTGGATACGAAATCACTCCACTGACTTCCCTTTTCGCCCACCTTAACCTTGGGGATAGAGGGTGACAATGAATATGAGTACAGCAGACACTGTCAAATCAGGATGCAAAACAGTTTATGAAAATTTCCCAATTCCTTCCAATGTTATACCTGTACATGGATAGAAGCTAAAAATCTATATTTTTGGTAGCTGTGACCTTAACATTGAGACCGAATTCATGGTTATAGCAAGGGACACACTCTCTAATTATGATATATAAGTGATCACAATTTCAGCAAAATATATTCATAGTAGTTCAAACGTTGTCCTGCAGTCAATATACAAATGACATAATTACATAATCCCTTGTCTTGATGTTAACTTGAATATGTTTTGTTTTTTAGAAGTTTAACGCCATTTTTCAGCACACGATAGTCTATACATGGCGGCCAGTATTATTGGTGGAGGAAGAACCCGTGAAAACCCCCAGAAAGAACCACTGACCCACGAGAAGCTACTGGCAAGCTTTCTGACATAACTACATTAGCCGAATCTTAGACTCGAACCCACGCAGACAGAGGTGAGACGGCAGTGATCCGTAACGGAAAGCGCGTTAGACCACTCGACCACTCGGGGCCCCTAACTTGAATATGTGCCATGGGGCATGTTTATGGTGATAGGCACACTGTTTAAGTACGTTACCGATAAGGACAGTTTCATAAAACTCTTCCCAGCTGTCACAAAGTTATAGACCGGTCAAGGAAATATTTACTGAAAGATGCGCAGACGTTACGTTATCAAAACATGATGAATTTAAGATAGGTGTTTTTAAAAAATGCATTCATATTAACATCACAATTTCAAGTCAGAAAAAGGGACCACGCCTTGACACTGAACTTGAGAAAACATATAATATCATATGCAACACAACTGATTTATCACTATACATAAACCTTTCCCAATATCTGAAACACTTTTCAGACCGGCAACCTTCGATACGTGTATTTCGTGCCTAAACCATCGAAATAGAATCATGAAATTGGTATATAAAATACTGACAGATCATCATTGATGAAATTCAGAGGTATCTCTTAATGTTTTAGTTCAAACATTGACAAGAATAGTAAGACCGTATACGTGATGCCAGAGTACAAAGTCGCAAGGTGCGATGGATAGCCCAGTGGTCTAAAGCGACAACATGTTCCGAACTCACCTCTTCCATAGGTTCTTCCTCCACCAGTTTTTCCAAGCCGTCATATACAATTTTGACAGAAACACTTGAAAATTATGTCATTCGATGTTTTATATCATAAACGAAATTTGAGAGATAAAACATATGTAGATTAAATATTTTATATCCATAGTTAATATATAAAACTATAATATCCAAATGATGGAACATATGGCAGAGTTAAGTATTACACGAAAAAGACGTAATCTTCAATTGGCTCATGAATTTAGAAACTTGATTTGTAGAAAATCATTTACTTCTTTTACATTATTTTCATATATAAATAACGCACCTTTTATCATCGATGATAATAGTTCTTTACGTTAAGTTCATTCTAAAGTTGATAAGATGATTGTTTTTAAGGTACATAGACGTCATGTTAAATATGATTAAAATTCATTGTAAATATTTTAAAGAGGTAAGGTTTCTAATTGAAATATAGAACGGTTATTAAGAAAATAGATATTACTGATGGCAGAACAAAACAACTCTAGTCGGAATAGTTATAGCAAAATGTTTCTTCTGAAAATTGTTACAATTTAAAGCGGTATATGAAGATAGCTGTCTAATGTATAAACGTCATTGCTCACCTCTTCAAGGTAAAGGTATGTATTTTACTACCACCACCCAAACACATCGGGATCGGCGTGGGCGTCGGCACATATGAAGACATACATATGTAAAGCTTAATTGGTCCTATGCAATGGTTTGGAGAGGGATTCATAGCATCTGGCTTTGAATTTATGTGTATATTAGTGGTACATACTCGGTTAAGAGCTTTAGCTTCGATCCGGTGTTTTGCTAACTGACAACATACTGATATACATGAAATCATGACCTGGGAGACGAGATGCATCTTGACGAATAATTCACCTTCATCACAAACGTAGGTTACTGTAGCTATTATTTCTCAATAAATTACGGAGTCTTTAACTGATTTATGTTTGAAGTTTTTTTTTCCGACTGATCATGCAAGAATAATCAAACCAGTTGGATGCATCTCAGTGAGTATTACATCCTCACGACGAAGGAATTTCACTGTGATTTACATTTTTCATTATTTTGGTTTATGTTTAATTCTTGCGTTTCGGCCATGACTAAGTAGGGTTTTTGTGTACCCTATATGTACAATTTCATGCCTAAATCATAAATATTGGAGAAGGATGCATCTTAATCAGTACTACTCTATCATCACTAAAGTAGGTCACCATAATTGATATTCATGTTTCACTGACTTTTGCAATTATGTTTGTTTTAAGTATATTGCATAATGGATGATTTTGTTTTTGTATATTAGAACAACCGCCTTACAACACAAGAAGTCACTGCAACTTACATTTCGTATGTTACTGGTTTATGTTACGTTTCTGCACTTAGTCCATGACCAAAACATATATTTGCATGCTTACATTTCGTATGTTACTGGTTTATGTTACGTTTTTGCACTTAGTCCATGACCAAAACATATATTTGCATGCTTACATTTCGTATGTTACTGGTTTATGTTACGTTTTTGCACTTAGTCCATGACCAAAACATATATTTGCATGCTTACATTTCGTATGTTACTGGTTTATGTTACGTTTTTGCACTTAGTCCATGACCAAAACATATATTTGCATACTTACATTTCGTATGTTACTGGTTTATGTTACGTTTTTGCACTTAGTCCATGACCAAAACATATATTTGCATGCTTACAGTTATGCCCAAGATGAAACAAATAGTGAATGGATGAATCGTGATCAATACTAGGGTCTTGCAATAAAAGTATTACTCGAAGTTTATGCTTCATTGAGTTGGGATTTTATGTTTTAAGGTTGTTTCTCAATCTATGTTGATGACAGAATCATACTAATAGATGAATATATGCATCTCTGTTAGTATCATCCTCTGGAACAAATGAACGTCACTATAACCTATGTTTCACATTTTCGCTACCGGTTTTCGCTTAGCTCAAGATCAAATATGGAGTTTACCATCCATCCCCCCATAACAGGAATCATGAATCATGAATCTTGAATACTATACCTTCATCACGAAAAGTAAGACACTGCATCCCATATTTCACGCTTCACCGACTGGTTTAATCATGTCGAATGTGCATGTTAGAATTATTGCATGAATCTAATTTTGCAGCACATCCTTACAAGAAGAGAACCTCATTGTGACCTATTTGTTACATTTTACTGGCTTATGTTAAATTATTGCGTTTTGTACTCCAATGGACTTTTATAGACTGTATACTTAACGTTACACCTAGAAATATCTAAAAAGAAGATTTAGTGCATAGTGATAGGCATTACATCATACTTACAAATTGGGTCACTGTGATTCATAACTCTGGCTTGTTTGATGTTTTCTTTATAATTGTCAATCTTGAATCATTAAATACGATGGTTGTTTATATCTCTCTTAGTACTACACTTGCACAAACGTTTCCTTGTAGGTTACACTTCATATTTTATTGGCTTAGGTTAGGGGTTTTATTTAGTTCAGAAGCAAATAGGTTCTTTACATACAAGACATCCAGCATCACCAAACTTGGTGGAGGACTGCCTCTTTTGCATATTCCTTCATTTCAGCTATTAATCTTTATTTCTATTTGAAGTTCACACAATACTTTCCATCATATGTTCATATTATCCTACCTACCAAGAATTGTAAAAAGTTCGTCGGGACATTCGCCTGGATAAGTTCTCCACTCTTATGCCATTTAATTCATGTTTCAGTTACTTAAACATGTTTGTGTTTGAAGTTTATTCATTGATCATTATTTAGATGTGAATCGTGAAAGTTTATACCTAGGAACAGTTTTGTTGGTGCTACGCCCTTACAACTAAAGGAAACGCACTGCGACATATTGTATATGTTGTCCCGAGTGGCCGAGTGGTCTAAAGCGCTTTCCGTTACGGATCACTGCCATTTCACCTCTGTCTGCGTGGGTTCGAGTCTAAGATTCGGCTAAAGTAGTTTGTGAGAAAGCTTGCCAGTATCTTCTTGTGGGTCGGTAGTTCTTTCTGGGAGGTGGGGGTTTCCCGGATTCTTCCTCCACCAACAATACTGGCCGCCATGTATAGCCTATCGTGTGCTGAAAAATGGCGTTAAACCCAAGAACAACGACATATTGTATGCTTTACTAATCTTTGTTTTGCTCATTACTACACAGAGTCGTCCATACTGTAAACGCCCTAACATACCGGTACACAGTAGTACTATATACGCCCTAACATACCGGTACACAGTAGTACTATATTCGCCCTAACATACCGGTACACAGCAGGTCCTTTGTGACAACTGAAGATGGAAGTAGGAATCAGTATGTTTGTTCATTGGTAAACGTTCTATATTAATGATCATACTTTGTATATGTTTGTTAGGTTAAATTCAATAATAATAATAATAATAATAATAATAATAATAATAATAATAATAATAATAATAATTCTACTACAACTACTAGTAATAATAGGGACTTTAGAAGCTCTACGCGTTTTACAACATTATACAACACCTAATACATAAAAATATAGGAATTAAAAGAATTATCAGCATGCTTTTATGTAAGTCCTCAGCATGTCGACTTATGTGATGTAGGATGTCACTAGGGTTACTAAAGCCACAGTTTGATTAAAATCAGCTCTCTACTGTCTTAAGTGAAGATCTGAGAGCGACTGCTTAGGGGCCGTGTTCTGGTGACCTTTGAATTACCCAATGAAAATGCAGCTTTCAGAAATCTGAAAGCGAATCATAGCGTTCAGTACACATTGATGCACTGTCCATGACCCTCAATCTCCATGATGTTAAGATATAAGACTTCATATGATTGACTGATAAAATTAGTGATTATGGTGATAACATAGGTCACGAGAAAATAACCTCCAAGCGATCGCTGTCAGATCTTCACTTGAAATCGGATTGTAATGTGATTTTTCAATGGCGAAGTGGCAATTAGACGACGGATAATTCAGACCCCTGTTAGCTGCCCTCTATGCAGAAATGCACCGTTCACTAAATATCGCACGATAATACAAAGGAAGAGAGGATCAAACTAATAATAGAAATAATGATGGTAGACAAATACGACAGACGTCAATTACTCTTCCTTGACGGAAACTTTAATAAACATTTAATACGACAAATAACGGACTACATAACGAAGACAGTAATAAAATGTGGACCCCTAATGAAGGTTAGGGACTAGTTTTTAATTGTAAATACTACTTTAATTTAAAAGGGAAAGTACACAATGAGGACGCTATGGGGCTAAATCACATGGCGCTACGCGAAGTGAGCAGGCTTGTAGCAGAGTTTGGAAAAAGCACCCTAATTTACAATTTATTTATAAATAGTATGCACTTCTTTTTTCTCTGGGTACTAAACCCATACTTTTCTGTCATGTCTATCTCCCGTAATAGACATGACTCCCAATTTAAAAGGGACAAATAAACAATTTTGGAATTTTCTTACCAATAATTTAAATAAATAATTACAGGACGATCCTAATTGAGACAGGAACTGTACAACCAATTAAATTCGTACAGGTCCTGACTCAAAGCAGACATACCTACCAATATTAATTAGTAGTAGAAATATATTGAAGAACATTAACTATTTAACTAAAACACTTCAATTTATATAAAATTTCAAAATTAAAATAACAAAAAAAATCAACTAAATAAATGAAAATATGTCACCCCAAGTGGGAAGACACAATAGTAAGACAACTATAGAAAAATTTGCACAGAACTGGCTATCCTTACAAAAATACAAGTATATACTTATATATAGCAACAAACAAATAGCATTAACACATATAGCAAACACAAGGATATAAGGTGACCACTAGCCATGGTCAAAAATAAATAAAAACGTAGACTACTAGTTGTGGGTAGATCAATTCCCACCTAGTAAGGATCTACTAGGGGCGTTAAATGGAAAATAAAAAAACAACAAACAACATACCTGGGGGTGCACATACACACATAACAACTTTTTACTTTTTTATTGGGGGGGAGGGGGCATCTGTCTGGTGTCCCCAACCCCCCCCAAAAAAAAGGAAATCGGATTGTAATGTGATTTTTCAATGGCTGTGACTTTCAATCAGTAAAATCGAGCTTTAAGAGATGGAAAATGATTATATCTTCTGACACAGATTTTAACAACAATGATTTTTTTAAAAAACGTATCTCTGCTTTTTATCAATTCATAATAAAATCATATACCTTGATATCACGTAATTTTTTTTATATTTTTTGTTACATTTTTATTTCGCTCCATCACAGTTCGTATATAAGTATATAAGTATATATTTGTGTAGGTAGGTAGGTATATGTTTTCTAGCAGCATGTCACCACAATACAACTTATATACTGCCGATTTAAACTTAAGTTATTTAAATATAAAGATAAAAAAGCAATAATTAAATAGAAAAGGGACCAGTATTTACATGTCAATATTACATTAATTTATTAATTTATTCTCCTCGTGACAAACATATTCCCAATGAAAGATGGAGAGACCAAAAATCATTTCAGCATAAACCATTTAATCGTTGAGTACGTTCAAGTTTCATTGTGCTTGATCAATATTGTTTTAATGTTGAACGTTTCTGAATAAATTAGATTACAATCGTTTTACCATCACGTGGCACATTGAGACATTGGGAAACATGAATTACAGAAAAGAAATATGCTACTACATTTTTTAAACATATTTTCGAGAGGATCGATCATTTTGAACCTAGACGACATGTATAATTTTGAACCTAGACGACATGTATAATTTTGAACCTAGACGACATGTATAATTTTGAACCTAGACGACATGTATAATTTTGAACCTAGACGACATATATATTGGCAAGTTATCATCAATAAAATAACTCATTTTGAACCTAGACGACATGTATAATGGCAAGTGATCATCAATAAAATAACTCATTTGTTGCATGTGTTCGTTAATTACAGTCAGTGAAAAATACTTTATATTAAATCATTATGTTTAATCCGTGTTTATGCTTGCAAGTACTGTCTGGCTTTTTCTGAATAAAAACAATTTATAAACTATACAAAATTTGCAAATTCCGGAATTGCTTTTATTTGTACTTTCATTATCATACAAATGATAACAGTAGAACAGAATGGTTAGCTTGAAAATCTCTTTAGATCATATGTTAATCACTCCTTAGGGAACATACGTGCATAGGTTCCTTCTTCTTTCATTCATTACCACATACAATAGTAAATTTTAATTCCGTGACGCAAATAGTTTCATGGCTTTTGATGTTCTTGTCCCATGACAAATATTTTAATCTCCTCATCCGAATTTTCTGTTGTCCAAGTTAGTCTAATTAGTATAATCGACACAAAATAGGAGACAATGCATGCTTGGTATCACATTTACCCTTATACGTAACATCTCAGCAAAATGAAATAAAAAAATACATCTTTATGAACGTACATGTCCTGAACCCATTCTAATATAACATCACTTATGTAATGGCAAGCAAGTTAACGTGTTTTTTTGTAAAAGCAAGCACGTGCATTCTGTCAGAATATATAACGGGATCAGGATCTAAACCAGGGGTCTCAAACTTAAACCACCCCGAGGGCCGCATGATGTAATTTTCAATGGCCCAAAGGCGGCACCACTTTTGATATCTCTCATGACAGCTTGTGACGCCAATCATTTGTGGGCCACATGATACGTCTTGGCGGGATAATGCGGCCCGCTGAAAGCGTGTTTAAAACCCCTGACCTAAACATAAAACAAAGCGAATATAAAGCATTTTTTTTACGCATAGTCCCGTTTATCTCAATGTTAAACAAATGCTAAGAATTTTAGAACGTTTAGGCGTTTGATAAGTAAATATGTTTAGATTTTGTAGAAACCAAAAATTCAATAAATTCCAAAACAGAACAAAAACAAACCTTTGCAAATATTCATGAGACATGCAGATAATATGTGAATAAATGTATGCTTAGATTAAAATAAATTTTCAACAGTGAAATATAATTATATCCGTTGAAAAGTTCTTTACAACAAACTAAATACGCTAATTACATTTTCTCTAATCCTTCTATCCTGATATAAAGAGGGTATATTCAGCGTTCCACGCCAGTTACCCAAGAAGAAAAACTTTAATGAAATGTTATAATGAAAGAGTATCTGAAGTCTCAATTGAGTGTTCTATAACGAGTCTTAAGTGCCAGTTTTCTTCTGCCATATTTTCATTCCGCTACAGCTATATGGTGAAGAAGTCAATGCAAACACCGTGGCTTCTGACATAAATTCTGCATCTGTTTATTTTGGGATGTTATGAAATTCCTATATTAAGCGATATGTGCATGATATGGCATATACCGTATGTACTCACTTAAACGTCCAGTTCAGTAGCAAAGAATATAGACCATTATCTGCCTTAACATAATGTATCGGACGATCATGATCAACGTTGTTTTTCGCCTGCATACTCATAACAGACTGCATAGACACATATCTTCCTGAGTATTATGCGGTGGAAATTCTGGCATGTGCAGGCTTTTGTCGGACTCGACTTATAAGCAAGGAAAATATTTATTTTGAAGGCAAAGGCAAATGCAATTAACGATGATTAAAATATCACTTGAAACGCAATATCTATCCAAAAGGTTGTCAAGCATGATCTAAATTTTCTAGGAAAGTAAACGTATATATTTGGATCCAGTTGAATCAATGCGGGAATATTACTAAATGTGACCTATTATTATTTGTTAACGTCATGCTCAAGTTATACAACATGAACTTTTCGTTTCCGTTTCCGTTTTTGTTTCTAACCTTTCAATTTCATTCCTGATAGTTTTTCTTCCAGCTGGTCAATACGTTGCTGAAGTGAGTGAATCTTCTTCTGGAGATGCTTCTCTTCGCTCTGAAAATTTTCATTTTGAAGACGTTTCTGCTCGGCTTGACGTTTTCTCATGATTGTTTGCTAATGTTCTCTCTGATTGTTCATTTCTATCCTTTTGTTTTCTTTCAATATTATGAAACGTTTCTCCATTCGACGTGCCACATCCACAAGTTGTTCTTTATGTTGGACCTGGCGCTCTTTATTTACAATTACTCTCGCTGCTAATAAGTCCCTCTCTCTCTTTTCTGCAAAATTAGAGAGTCGACTGAGTAAACACACACACACACACACACACACACACACACACACACACACACACACAAAAGCGCGCGCGCTCTCAAGGGATTGGGATATAAGAAAGGAGGAGAACTAAAATCTCTGTGAAGTGGCAAATTTCAATCGATCTATTAATTAAACATTAGTTGTGGCCAGCAAGCCATTAGTTAGATTTATGATGACACGCTATGTGATAACGGGGGTCTGTAGTGCTACTAATTAAGCGTTGTATATTCAGCAGCTGACTGACTGCTGGCGACATTTTAAAGTTTCATTTCTAACAAATAGTGTCAGAATTGAGAAAATGCAGAGATTCTGTTACTTAAAACCAAGCATGTCATATTGACCACGACGTAAGCGACTTTTAGAGGAAAGAGGGAGAAAATACATTTGATTCCGATTGGTCACGGTTAAATAAGGAGTGTGCTTTCGCACGAAAATTCGTAGAACATAATAACGGCCTAGTGAAATTAAAGGTTAGTCTTGACATTGCTCTGTAAGAGTTCCAGGGGTAGAATTATTTAGTAATGACTCCGGACGTTATTTGAGAGATTAGGTCCGTTAAAGAATCGTGCCACCAAACTAAGGGAGACACACCAAAAACATAAAGGTACTGTCACAATTCCATGTATATTGTTGATGCAATTTATATGATATTTGCTTAGTTTACAGGTCTGCATGATTTCGTTGAAACATTTGTATAATTGATTTAATTTGATACATTTGTATAATAATGTGTTTTGTATTATGAATCGGAAGTTCTTGCAAGAATTCATTTGATACATTTGTATAATAATGTGCTTTTTAGTTAAAAATGACGTAGTGTTAATTTATGTCGTAAAACACTATGATGAGTTATGAATGGAAAGTGTTACGTTAAATTCTTGAATTTATCATCCTGTTTGAATACTGATTATGTTCTAAGAATTCAATGTATTACGTTAGTAAAGGATTTACAAGAATACATACGAATTCACCGAATTTTGATTTCACAGATAATTTAGCGATAGTGTATACGAATTATGTGCTGTGCAATTAAGGAAAATTAAGTGTAATTAAGGCAAAACGAATTAACAATGTGTTTAACTGCATTCATTTGAGGACATGTGTAGTTAATTACTAGCCGTAAAGTTGTTATCACTGATATAAATATCTGATTGTTCGAACCAGGAATAATGCACAGTCTCAACAGTAACCATTGTAACGAGAGACTTTTTCAAGCGGAAACATCCACGAGTGCAGAGTATTTAGAGATTGGAATAGACAGGGTCTTCTAGAACAACACTGAATCGAACAAGTGACGGAATCAAGAATAGTAGGTCATAAAAATCGAACAAGTCATTGACTTCGATTGTACCCCTCGATCCTATGATGATTTAAAACTATCATTAATAGAACGGCTAATTTGTTAAATCTATTTCAAATCTTATTGTAATTCAGTGAAAGTTGTATTTCTAAACAGCGTATATTCCTAATGAAAGGATGTTTCATAATTGTGTAGGTAATTGATTAAATTGTTTATTTATCTTTACGGGAGCTCTGAGTTGTTTGTTCAATATACCTGCTCAGTTTACCATATCTATTCTCATACTCGAACCTGGCAATTATATCTAGGGCGGTCATCTCTTAGATAACGAGTATCAACAGGGAGTCGGTTATAGTTATTATTATTATTATTATTATTATTATTATTATTATTATTATTATTATTATTATTATTATTATTATTATATATTGTACAATACCCCTTGACAAAGTGGGACTTTACACTTACCCTTTGGCAAGTGGGAATTGTACAATACTATACGAATAACGCTCATAACCCGCAAGTAACCTGACAATCCCTTAAAAACAAAATTAAAAATTCTACCCCTATTTCCTTATAAGTTCCCTCCCATCCACTTATAACCAAAACGGCTATCACTTACCCATTCGCTTAATCCCTACAACCCTGGCAGTGAAATATAAAGAGACTACTTTACCCACAAAGATACTTATACTCTCTCTCTCTCTCTCTCTCTCTCTCTCTCTCTCTCTCTCTCTCTCTCTCTCTCTCTCTCTCTCTCTCTCTCTCTCTCACACACACACACACACACACACTGACAAACTATCAAGTATCAGGGTACCAATTTTTTCCATGCTAATGTTTTGTGAAATAAATATACTTTCTATCCTACTTCAGCATGCATGTCACACACTGTCACAGAGAACAATCTTAGATTGTCAATTTGACAAGGACAAAGCCATGTACTCCATTGCATTTAAGGGAGATAGCTCTGCTGGAACTCGACAAGGGTAAGAGTTATTTAGTCACAACAGACCCAGTTTCACCCATGTGTCCCAAATTAAAAAAAAATCGTAAAATACAAAATATGATCCAGATATGAATTAACTTAATCTCACATGTTACCATGAGACTTAATTCTTTTTTTTTATGCCTAACAGAAAGAACAACTCTTAGATAATGCACCAATCACATCTAGTGTTGATGTTTATTTCTGAATACAATGTTCCTACATTTTAAGCTCCGCCTACCCGGGGGTTGTACAATTGATACCGTTATACCATCAAGTGCGTAAAAGAGCAGTAAAGGGCATAAATGTTAACACAAACCCACTGTCATACTTGTATTCTATCACATACTAAAAGTGCATATAACGAAATCATTCCGACCCATTTATTTTCCAATTTATAAATATATATGCTAAATATAGAATAATCACCGGAAAATTGGTGACCAACGCTACCTCGGAATTTTCCGTGTTTATTTTTTTCTTCAGTTCTAAAACATTTGTTTGACATAACATTTATGTCACTGTTTCTCTGTCATTTTAGAGAGGCCCCGAGTGGCCGAGTGGTCTAAAGCGCTGTCCATTACGGATCACTGCCATCTCACCTCTGTCTGCGTTGATCATGATCGTCCGATACATTATGGGAAGGCAGATAATGGTCTATATTCTTTGCAACTGAACTAGACGTTTAAGTGAGTACATACGGTATATGCCATATCATGCATATATCGCTTAATATAGGAATTTCATAACATCCCAAAATAAACAGATGCAGAATTTATGTCAGAAGCCACGGTGTTTGCATTGACTTCTTCACCATATAGCTGTAGCGGAATGAAAATATGGCAGAAGAAAACTGGCACTTAAGACTCGTTATAGAACACTCAATTGAGACTTCAGATACTCTTTCATTATAACATTTCATTAAAGTTTTTCTTCTTGGGTAACTGGCGTGGAACGCTGTATTCCAATTTTTGGAGTATATATCCTCTTTATATCAGGATAGAAGGATTAGAGAAAATGTAATTAGCGTATTTAGTTTGTTGTAAAGAAATTTTCAACGGATATAATCATATTTCACTGTTGAAAATTTATTTTAACCTCGGAATTTTCCGTGTTTATTTTTTTCTTCAGTTCTAAAACGTATGTTTGACATTACATTTATGTCACTGTTTCTTTGTCATTTTAGAGAGGCCCCGAGTGGCCGAGTGGTCTAAAGCGCTGTCCATTACGGATCACTGCCATCTCACCTCTGTCTGCGTGGGTTCGAGTCTAGGATTTGGCCAATGTGGGTATGTGAGAAAGCTTGCTAGTAGCTTCTTGTGGGTCGGTGGTTCTTTCCGTGGTTTTCCGAGTTTTTCCTTCACTATTAATACTGGCTGCCATGTATAGCATATCTTGTGCTTAAAAAATGGCTTTAAACCATTAAAAAACATTTTAGAGTTCCCATAGAGGGTCAAACCGTTCCAATGTCATATAAACTTCTATAACTGCCACAACATTCCAAACTTTACGGAAACTTCACTTTTAGCTAAAGAACAACATATAGATTTACAGTTTTTACGTTCAATGAGATACTCATATTGATTGCAAAAATCCAAGACTTCTTGTATTGCCAAAACGAATCCCACAATGTTATAAAGGGTGTCAATATCATACCTATGCTTTATAAGAATCAAGACATAGGCACACCAACTTGCTATATTATCTGAAACTCTGTTACTTAGTTTTTAACCACAGAGTCGTAACAGTATACTCTTCCATAAAGTAGGATATGGTTATGAGTGAGTGAGTTCTTTGTTCTATTTACGCTCAATATGATGACATTGATAAATGTTTATTGTATTAGAAATAAGCTCTAATGATTGCGCGGTATGGAAATCCACATCAATAAACACTTACAGTGTGAAAAATAAGTTATCTGCCACTTCCAAAAATGTTTACAGTGCAGTTGCCATGTTAGGACGGAATGATAATCACACACGAGAAATCAAACCTATCTCAAGCAAACACACACAATCACGTCCTTGCTATCTAACGCCGCACATATACACAAACTCTTTTGAAAGTGGATATTGATTATACAGTTTAAGTAAATAGTATTGTCATACGCCAATGTGATGGATAAGTTTCTTTCCTATTTTATATTTTTTTTGAAAATAAAAATTAATTAAATACGCTGCTAAATCACTCATCGGATATTTTACTTGCAACGACGCTTGCAAACAATTTGTATTAGTATTAATATTCGAAACAGTAAATTAGCCATCTGGAGAGAAAATGAACAAGACGCAAGACTTTCGAGGGACTGCTATATTTGTTAGAAAATACAAGGTGAATTAGCCATGTGTATGCTGCTAACGATTTGGTTTTGGGTTTATTCGTTTTATAGAGTTTCACCTTCTATTCTCATAGTTGACGTTCACAACATTTCAAACTACGCTATTTTATACATACTTTTGGACGTGCTCATAGAAAACATTTTTCCTCAGCCATGCCGTTCCTACCGATCTAATATGTCTTTACTACCAATGGTTTTTAACAAAACTGTGGAGGTAATTTATAGGAAGGAAAGATGATCGCGATACACTGTCAATGCAGTATCATTTGTTTTTATTGGAGCAAAACAAATTTCGTTAACAAACATACACACATATGCACTTACACAAACTCTCCCTCTCGTTTTAACACCTAAACAAAAACACACTGGCAAAGTTTCTGTTTCGTGAAGATAATAATGAACCAATATAAATTTGCTTCTTCTCACCTTCGCGGCATTTGATCAAATGCTTACATGACAAGCTGCTGTTTCCTATTTGTACTGTGTTTGGATGTACGACCAAAAGAAAGAACAGTAAGTGTGTTTGAAGCATTATTTCTCTACTTACATACATTCACAGTTATTTCCAAATACATAATTGTGTTCTCTCTCTCTCTCTCTCTCTCTCTCTCTCTCTCTCTCTCTCTCTCTCTATATATATATATATATATATATATATATATATATATATATATATATATATATATATATATATATATATATATGTTGCATGCATGTAGGTAAGCAGGTGTGCATATAAGGAAGAATAACTCTCCTCTTTTTTCTTTAGCTTTCTTTTTTAATCTCTTTATCCGACTTTAAATTGAAAACTGGAGTTTCAGCTATGAAAGAAACCAAACTTCCGTGGTTAAGTAGTATTTTAATATATTTTCTGTTTCGAGGTTTCGTAAATAGTTAAAGGTTTGATGAGTCAGACAGACGGTTGTTTAGGTTAGCACACAAACACAACAATAGACAGATACAAATAGGACGAACTGACAGACGAACAAAAGATGGAAAGACAAACAGACGGATCAGCAAAGACTGACTAGACAGTTGGGCAACCGGCGAAAGAATAGCTGAAGGAACAATCCGAAGGACAAACTTATAGACTAAGGAAATGATGAAAGGGCGTGCAGACAGATAAGTGAATATATAAACGGACAGCCCCCATTCACTGAAAGATCTCTGGATTGAGAGGGAAAAGACTCCCTAAAGCTCTATCGCTGTAATATTTCCATATTTACCAAATTTTGATCGATTCTATTATTTGAAATGGCCTTTCGTTATCCACCTCGCTATCCCTTTTTCCATCTCCGTACTCCCCCTTCCCTCCACCAGGGCATTTTACACAAAACACTGAATAGTTTTTGAAGTAGTGACGTAGTCATTCCTTATGCCTTTCTTTATATTTCCTTTATTTATCAAAAGCGATCAACTCAAGCAGATTATAATTATCTAGTCTGTATAATTAATCATGATATAGAATATATGTTTGTTTTGTAAATATATTTGGTTAAAATACATAAAGAAGAAGTAACACACAAGTTGAGTTCATGTACACAATATTATGACTTCTATACCCTTGGGTAAGTGTGTGTGCGTGTGTCGTTAACAATCGTATGTGATAGTATGTTTGAATATGCGCTATCAGTTTATGTGTGTGCGTGTGCGTGAGCTTTCCTACATTTGTTGGTA
The DNA here is from genome assembly GCA_030141615.1 of Unio pictorum. Classification (NCBI taxonomy): domain Eukaryota; kingdom Metazoa; phylum Mollusca; class Bivalvia; order Unionida; family Unionidae; genus Unio; species Unio pictorum. The sequence continues at coordinate 2,311,748 of JARLTB010000360.1, read as the reverse complement.
CTTGCGTTTATGTGAAAGTATTCCTGCACGTGTGTGTGTGTGTGTGTGTTTCAGAGAGAGAGAGAGAGAGAGAGAGAGAGAGAGAGAGAGAGAGCACTTGTGCCATTGTGAATGATAATATATAAGCATGATTATGTATAAAGTGCATGTATATTCCTATCCTTTTTATTTCCTTACACTTTTCATCCAGGTGAACCCTAGATGAAAAGTGTAAGGAAAGAAAAAGGATAGGAATATACATGCACTTTATAAAGAAACGAGACTTAATATTGTTTATGGGTGAAGGTGTATAAGTTAAAGCGGGTTATGGGTAGTTGTGGATTTAGTTTTGTTTAATGATTTAAGTTTTATCTGATCATCATTTGTGTGAGTAAGCGTGAGTGTTGGTTATTTGATACATGGCTATTGGTCACTCAGCATATTTGTTAGTAGGCATTGGATGTTGGTCAGAAGTTATGGGTGCTTGTCAGTATGATGGCGTGCTGATGTGTAGGTGTGGGTGTTTGGCCAGTCATGTTAGTACGTGTGGGTACTGTTCGAATAATGACTGAGTGTAAGTCATTCAAACGGTGTATTGGTTAGTACATGTAGTGTTAACGATGCGCTCTCCCAGAATCCAATATACTTTGGAAACACCTAAGCATACAAGCTATAGAGTTATACTATTAATTGCCTATCGACCCATCATACCCTCCAAAACCAGAATAATGTAATTAATTAATTAATTAACAATACAATTTCCATACCGATAATTATTGCTTCTCCTATGAATTTCATGTTAGTTTGTCACTGAGCCTCAAAAGACTTAATCTCAAGATGTTTGTCCTTCTGATAATCTCCACGGACCTCCAACAGTCATGTATGGTTCTATATTGCCGCATACTACTACTTATGAATCCTTACAAAGTTTCCTTTATGCACATTGTCTACAAAGTATGCATTGACATGTATGTCTGAAGCAAACCTTTTTAAATTTTATATTAGAAATCCTAATCAGAACCATAACGCAAATGTAAGTGACTATGACATCTGAGTAAAAGCTGTATTTAACTAATCTCTTCAATACACATTTACAATAAATTATCGCACCGTTATAATGATCCTCGCAAAGTATTACGAAATTCGGTCATGGGGTTTAGGGAATGTAGGGAAGTGAAAACTGTAACCGAGACTGAAACTGCAGTCACAGCCACTATTAGCAAAAATAACTTCCTTGTCTCTTTTCTAAAAATCAAGGATTCGACAATAGGCTAGTGTCCCCTTTCCCCATTGAAAATATTTTAAGTTGCACACATGTAATTATGTGAAAATTTAACGTGAATTATTTTCCATGTCAAGATGTTGATATAACTAGACTAATAAAAGAGGCTTTTAATAACCCATTATTTTATATGGCATCAAAGAGAAAAGTTACTTTCATCGGCATTTATTGCATGTATCAGTATAAACACCGCTTCCGATTTAACCAACCATCTTCAACGGTGCCGCTTATTAAATCATCAACCTAAATCAAAGTTGTCACCAGTAGTTTTGTGAAAACATCTAATGACTTCACTCCTTTACAATTAGAAAAACTCGAAGTCTAAGTAAGACGTACGCATTTTAAAGATTAATATAGAACACAAGCAGGGATGCACATCGACACAATAATAATAAAGTTATATAATTTAATAATTCTTCTATTAGACGGCTTATCAACAGTACAAATCCGTGTTTGACCGATGTTTACAATGTTCTGCTTGGTACTAAACACATTCTTATAAGCTAAATCGTACAAAAGATATACACACTCATAAACTTATTACAAAAGGAAATTTGTTTCTTCATACCTTCTAATACGCGATTATCTACACAACGTGCCACCATTTAGTCCGATCGAAATGATTAATTTCGCACATACGTGTTAGATGTAGATGTTAGTGTTTGATAATATATGGAAAATTAATAATTTCTACTCGTATGTTTCGTTATTTCAATTAATTATTGCACAGAAATAACACTCCTGATGCATGGATAGGTTGCACAACAAGAAAAGAAGCAAAACAGAATTTATAAATAATAATTATTATCGTCTCTTATTATTCGAGATAAACATAACTACCAAATGGTATACGACTATCCGTTGTCGTTTAAGCAAGCATAAGGTACCTAAATGGACTTGAGATCACGTGACATCTGCTTGACAACCACATGCAAGAGAAGTTGGCTAGTATATAATATATAATATGACATTTAAATTTAATATATTCAATTTCTGTATCACCTTAATTTCTTACATGGCAAACTGATATATTCTGTAACGTGTTTGTGTATCTGCTGCAAATGTAACGGTCTGTTACGACAACTTATCAACACCATTAAATTTTTTACATTTTAATAAACAAGAAAGTCTCTTCCTCCCTATGTGTATGTGTGTGTAATTACCATAAAACATCTGTCATGAATATCCTGAAACTAGGAAATACACATGGTATGGTATCATGTATCTGTAATAGACATCCTTAAACTAGGAAATACACATGGTATGGTATCATGTATCTGTAATAGACATCCTGAAAGTAGGAAATACACGTGGTATTGTATCATGTATCTGTAATAGACATCCTGAAACTAGGAAATACACATGGTATGGTATCATGTATCTGTAATAGACATCTTGAAACTAGGAAATACACATGGTATGGTATCATGTATCTGTAATAGACATCTTGAAACTAGGAAATACACATGGTATGGTATCATGTATCTGTAATAGACATCTTGAAACTAGGAAACACACATGGTATGGTATCATGTATCTGTAATAGACATCCTGAAAGTAGGAAATACACGTGGTATTGTATCATGTATCTGTAATAGACATCCTTAAACTAGGAAATACACATGGTATGGTATCATGTATCTGTAATAGACATCTTGAAACTAGAAAATACACATGGTATGGTATCATGTATCTGTAATAGACATCTTGAAACTAGGAAATACACATGGTATGGTATCATGTATCTGTAATAGACATCCTTAAACTAGGAAATACACATGGTATGGTATCATGTATCTGTAATAGACATCCTGAAAGTAGGAAATACACATGGTATGGTATCATGTATCTGAAATAGACATCTTGAAACTAGAAAATACACATGGTATGGTATCATGTATCTGTAATAGACATCTTGAAACTAGGAAATACACATGGTATGGTATCATGCATCTGTAATAGACATCCTGAAAGTAGGAAATACACGTGGTATTGTATCATGTATCTGTAATAGACATCCTTAAACTAGGAAATACACATGGTATGGTATCATGTATCTGTAATAGACATCTTGAAACTAGAAAATACACATGGTATGGTATCATGTATCTGTAATAGACATCTTGAAACTAGGAAATACACATGGTATGGTATCATGTATCTGTAATAGACATCCTTAAACTAGGAAATACACATGGTATGGTATCATGTATCTGTAATAGACATCCTGAAAGTAGGAAATACACATGGTATGGTATCATGTATCTGAAATAGACATCTTGAAACTAGAAAATACACATGGTATGGTATCATGTATCTGTAATAGACATCCTGAAACTAGGAAATACACATGGTATGGTATCATGTATCTGTAATAGACATCTTGAAAGTAGCAAATACACATGGTATGGTATCATGTATCTGTAATAGACATCCTGAAAGTAGCAAATACACATGGTATGGTATCATGTATCTGTAATAGACATCTTGAAAGTAGCAAATACACATGGTATGGTATCATGTATCTGTAATAGACATCTTGAAACTAGAAAATACACATGGTATGGTATCATGTATCTGTAATAGACATCTTGAAACTAGGAAATACACATGGTATGGTATCATGTATCTGTAATAGACATCCTTAAACTAGGAAATACACATGGTATGGTATCATGTATCTGTAATAGACATCCTGAAAGTAGGAAATACACATGGTATGGTATCATGTATCTGAAATAGACATCTTGAAACTAGAAAATACACATGGTATGGTATCATGTATCTGTAATAGACATCCTGAAACTAGGAAATACACATGGTATGGTATCATGTATCTGTAATAGACATCTTGAAAGTAGCAAATACACATAGTATGGTATCATGTATCTGAAATAGACATCCTGAAACAATGAAATACACATGGTATGGTATCATGTATCTGAAATAGACATCCTGAAACAAGGAAATACACATGGTATGGTATCATGTATCTGTAATAGGCATCTTGAAACTAGGAAATACACATGGTATGGTGTCATGTATCTGTAATAGACATCTTGAAACTAGAAAATACACATGGTATGGTATCATGTATCTGTAATAGACATCTTGAAACTAGAAAATACACATGGTATGGTATCATGTATCTGTAATAGACATCTTGAAACTAGAAAATACACATGGTATGGTATCATGTATCTGTAATAGACATCTTGAAACTAGGAAATACACATGGTATGGTATCATGTATCTGTAATAGACATCTTGAAACTAGGAAATACACATGGTATGGTATCATGTATCTGTAATAGACATCTTGAAAGTAGCAAATACACATAGTATGGTATCATGTATCTGAAATAGACATCCTGAAACAATGAAATACACATGGTATGGTATCATGTATCTGAAATAGACATCCTGAAACAAGGAAATACACATGGTATGGTATCATGTATCTGTAATAGGCATCTTGAAACTAGGAAATACACATGGTATGGTGTCATGTATCTGTAATAGACATCTTGAAACTAGAAAATACACATGGTATGGTATCATGTATCTGTAATAGACATCTTGAAACTAGAAAATACACATGGTATGGTATCATGTATCTGAAATAGACATCCTGAAAGTAGCAAATACACATGGTATGGTATCATGTATCTGAAATAGACATCCTGAAGCAAGGAAATACACATGGTATGGTATCATGTATCTGTAAAAGACATCTTGAAACTAGGAAATACACATGGTATGGTATCATGTATCTGAAATAGACATCCTGAAAGTAGCAAATACACATGGTATGGTATCATGTATCTGAAATAGACATCCTGACAGTAGGAAATACACATGGTATGGTATCATGTATCTGTAATAGACATCTTGAAACTAGGAAATACACATGGTATGGTATCATGTATCTGTAATAGACATCCTGAAAGTAGGAAATACACATGGTATTGTATCATGTATCTGTAATAGACATCCTGAAACTAGGAAATACACGTGGTATGTTACCATGCTTCTGAAATAGACATCCTGAAACTAGGAAATACACATGGTATGGTATCATGTATCTGTAATAGACATCCTGAAACTAGGAAATACACGTGGTATGTTACCATGCTTCTGAAATAGACATCCTGAAAGTAGGAAATACATATAATGTTTTGATATCCGGTCGCAAAGAAGTTTTACAATTTCATATATAGCCGTATTTTTTTAATTTATACATTTTCATTTACCACGTATGTAGGACAGCATGTCATATATCAGCGTGATAACTTAGTTTGTACTCATGCGCACAATATAACTGAAATATCTCATATTTTTCAATATTCCGCGTCCTCTGATTTCTGCGGACCGCACTACAATTTAACATAAAACTAATTTCATAGTTTGTATCTCTGGCTGCATATTCGTTTCCATATTTACTAATATGTTAACTTAGCTTTAACAGGGCGGATGGATTCGATATTTTAGATCTTATGAAAGTGAATTTGTATTTGCATGCTATGGCAATCAAAATGAAGTTGTTGAAATATGAACACTGTTCCTCCATGATCGAGTCAAGGGGTTTCACTGCCGGTCCGTTTTTGCACAAATACATCCTTCCTATAAAATACCCATGCAGTGGCTTCTATCTGCTATGTGGTCAGTCTCTCGTTCTTACACTTACAAATTATCCTTTGAAAGCTAAATAAATGCCTCCACCATTTTCGGACGATGTAAATCACAGCTGTTACATGCTATTGGTTAGTTGGCATTATCTATAAAGAGAGGCTCACGCAGGTCACACTCTTGTGAGCATAAATCTATTGTTTCTGGATTTAGAACTCTTGGGTATTATCAAAATAGGGGTTTGTTGGTTATGATCAAGGTCAAAGCTTTGTACCTCACATGACTTTCCACTCGCATCAAGCCTCGCGGTAACTTTGCTTGGGAACTCACGTGTGAGTTACAACAGCAGGCAAATGCGCATCTCGCGAATGACGCGTGGACAAAATCACGGTGTGTGTGATCTCGCGAATGACGCGTGGACAAAGTCATGGTGTGTGTGTGTGTGTGTGTGTGTGTGTGTGTGTGTGTAAAGTTTTGATCAAAATCTAAAACTTCTCTTATTATTTTATTGCTGCTTTGTAAAATCTATCCTTAAGTTATTGTGAGTAGGAACTAACGTCATAATCGCCTTTAATTGTCCATAGACATCTTACATTTATGGAATGAATCTGGCGTATAGTGCCTAGCCAACGAAACTTGAACTTATTGCACTAGTGAAATACGGAATGTGTTGTAAGATAGTTTTTGTCTCGTGTACCTAGTACTGTGGTATGGTCCTCATATTGAATTGTATAGCCATTACTACTCAGGATAAATATTGACTGGAAATATAGGCCCGTCGTATAATAAATGGGAAACTATAAACGTCCCAGATACTGGCATTGAAATCTTCGATACATTAGTTGTGAATAATTTTTAAAATGCTTCTATTCAGTCTGCTATTTCTTTTAGTAAGAATGTTGCTGAAATACTCAGTTTTTCGGTCGGGTGCATCTTCTTAAACTGTAATTATATTGCTTAAATACTTGCTGTGAAATTCGGAATCGCATTCACCTCCCTCGTATTCATTCGCTTATATCCTCTTTCAAGGAGTTGAAGTAGTTGCTGCTAAGTTTTCATTGCATCGTTGTTTTCAGTATCGCTGATGCTTTTGCTGTTTGTGAGGTCTAACTATTAAATGAAAACGTCCCGAATAGTGCACATTTTACCTTCCTGCTAACATACTCGATGAACGAGTTATTAACTGCTGACGTTTTCCGTCATCGTAACTGGTGCAACGATGACCTTATGACGTAGCACCAAGCTAAGTTACTGTCACTACTAACCATTCAAATGTTTCAGTGCATTACAACTGTTATCTTGCTCATCATTTTAAATATTCGTTCCAGACGTTTCAGTGTTACATATATAACTTACTGTATGCTCTTCGTATCAAGAAACTCGTTGTTTTTAGGCTTTCTAGTCCGGTAGAACTATTGATGGAAAAATGTTTTTAGGACATAATTGAGGTAAATTTTCAAATCGCGTACAATATTTTCATAGGGAATATTTTGTGGAAATATTCGCGGTGAAATTTCTACCAATCTAAAATCATACCAGGGTGCAATAATGATCCACACAATATGGATGGATTTCGTTTTTAACGTACCAAAACCATCGTGTTCACTCCTTAAAATATGATATGTACTAAGAAACAAAATTTCCCATAAATAGGTGGTGTCGTTGCGTTATTATCTGGCATCATTGCATATTACGTTTTAAAAAAACTAACTTGTACAAGCCGAGGGCGAGCCCTAACGTTTTAGCGCAAATATTGTACTCGCAGAAACCATTTGCATGCACTAGATTATATTTTGTTAGGCAGAGTGCATTGATTAAGACCAATCCATTTAACTGTTAACTGAACTCTCTCATGTGTCTGATTAGCACTGTACATTGCATTTTTGTCGATTAAATAAGATGCATATTGAAATAATATGTTATAGTCAGTTGTGAAAAGGTCATGAAAGTTTTAAGAAACAATGTCTGTGTTTGTAATGATTTGAAAATAGAGATGGTATATTGTACAAAGTGTATGCGTGACTTACTCCACTCTTATTCGATCACCACACTGCACGAAGTGTCTACGTGACACAACACTGGAAAAAAAGCTATTGTGTTCGACTCACCACACTACACAAAGTGTCCGATCACCATGTGTTTGATCACCGCATAGTTCCAGTAAAAATGCAAATAGATACAATTCGATACGTATCTTGATAATTATAGTGTTCATTGGAATGTTGGTCATTTCATGCAATAATTGATTCTTATATATGCCATACTCAAAAGAAAATGGAAATGTAATGTGACAAATGATTATTGCAACATTTATTTAGACGCAATTGATGTGAGAATGCACTTAAGGGTAAACTGAAATACATGAGATCAAAACATTACTCATGCTTTACAATTCTGAGTTTAAAGTGTGATCTTCGTATTAGCTGCCAATATTTACACATAATAGCTCAAACAATCAAAGGATTCGTAATATATTTTATTTAATTTCCTCATGACCTGAAAAATCCCTCACAAAACCTCGTGGTCTCATTATAATGCAAAGGTGTCTAGGTACTTATCGCGAGCAATGTGAAAGCGAAAATAATTCATGTTTTGGCACGGTACGAATATAAAAATACCACTGATCATTCTCATGGACTAGCACAGCTAAGGAAAATAAGGTCGACACAATAGCAGTTACAATATTATCTGAAGTGATGTCATACACAGGTCTGCTAAATATATGTTTTTCAGTATGACTAATGTCTACCGAAGGTAGATTATAAAACGTCTTTTCCATGTCGCGTGATTCTACTAGCGTTTGCTTAAAATTCTGGTTTTTTTTCGCATTTGAGTTGATAAGCTATGTCAACACATTCAACATTTCAGGAGATACTTTTAATTTTAACCATGCTATCTGAAGAACTGTGAACTTTATTCAATTCTTTAAATCGTGTTAATGTCATTTCCCTGACTTGTATAGGGAAATAGAACCACGCTGGAACTGGAGTTTAATTTTCTTCCGCCTCGCTGACATTTGTCCTTTATGAAAATTTTTTTAAATAGATTTTGTGTATTGTTAAAGAGATTTTGTGGTGGCTTCACTCACGTTTTCGTTTCAAACAAGTCTTGGTCAATTGACAGTAGAAAGAGGTTTTGAAAGGGTAAATACATTGACTTGCTATGGCGTGCGATTCCGGCAATAAATCGATCGTGGTGCACACTTGCCGAGAAATTGTATGTATACCAAACAATTCTTCCATAGAGAAGATTTTGGAAAGAGAACGGTTTCCACTTTTGGTTGAACATTTGCAAGGGATTTCCATGACAAAATTCCTGGATCAATGTCGTGACCAGCCTTGCGTTTTGTCTCTTATTTGTGAACATACCCGGTCTGTGTTCCTTTGCTATCAAGAAATGCTGGATAAGGGCTGCATGTCCAGGTTAATTGTTGGCACATGGGATGAGATTGTCAATAAGGGGGCTCATGTGATATATCTTGAAGATAATGGATTTGAGCAGCGTCTGTTGAATACAATTCGACAGAATTTTCAACAAATAAACACTGTCCAAAATGACGACTTTTCTGGTGTGGATAATCTCGTAAACAAATCTCAATGTAACTTCAGTGCAACCCGACTGAGAGAGGATGAAGCAAAATATGACGATTGCGATACAGGTGTAGCTGAAGGTGACAATTATGCTTTCATAAATAATATCATCGAGAAAAGAAGAGACGACATAAAAGAAACTGTTGATGAACTGCCTAGGAGTGAATCCTGTCCAGAAGGCTATTGGCTGACTAGCGAAATACAAGAGAAAATATACACGCGGACACTCAAATCACATCGAACTAGCGAGAGGCAGAGTAAATTTAGCACAGTGGAAAATAATGTGGACTCTCAGTCAGAACATTTAGGCAAAGTGCATCATTTTCGTGATATTTCTTCTTCTTCTAGGCGGAAGAAGTTAATTGGACAGAAGAGATTTGTACGGGTTTCCACATTGGAACCCTCGGAAGAAGTAGTTGGTATACATGTATGGGAACCAGTCTGTTTTCCGGAGGGTGAGTATTCGTTTGTTCTCCTAATCGGGTTATCTGGGCTTTACATTTTATATAAGACAAATGCTACTTTCATACAACGTCTGAAATTTGAGTTTATAGTCAACGTCTACATCAAAACACGTTCTACACAAAGAAAGAGACATAATTCTCTCATTCAAGTTATTTTACATCTCTCAGACTGACCACAATGAACTGAAACATAAAGAAATTGTTTCGTATATTTAACTTAACTGACATTGACAGAGAGTTGTTGACGAAGTACTGACTCAAATTAAAAAGTGTTGCTAATGCCTGAGACGGTTGATATGCATATGGAGGTTGTGTTATTGACCCGTGTTTACTTTTAGCCGTACAAGGGTGTGACTGGGGTATTATTTGGCATTATGACCATATTTGTTTAGGACCAAAACTAAATTGACTAGAAACACGATCTTGTTCCATTGCGAAAACAGGAAAGTACAAACAAATACGACGGCAGACCTTTCTATCCGCTGTCAAACAGTGGACAATCGTTGACCGCATTTTGAGTGAAATAATGACTTCAGACCAATACAATATTTGATATCTGAACACCAACCATTGATCAAAGTGAATTTGTTTATGTACACGCTGACAACACAGCCTTTATCATAATCGATTGAAGTGATGGAGAAAGCTGATATTCACGTGCCGTTAAACAGGCGACTGTTAAAAAAGATTTGAATTTAGTAGTCTTAAATTTTAATTTGCCACTTAAAAATCCCTGACTGTCAATCCATGGTCCAATATATTCGTGCTTTTTGATGTTTCAAAACTGTTAGCATTGTCAGCCGTCTCCAATTGCTCTTTCGTATGCTGCTTTGTCTGCTAGTACCAAATTATTACGCTGATTCATATTTTTTATCATTAGTCAACATTCTCAACATTATTTCTTTACTTTGGTGTGTGTGTGTGTGTGTGTGTGTGTGTGTGTGTGTTGCCTAGCGTACCTACAGGTACGCATGTTATAATAGTGTATACACAGATACGTGCAGATTAAATTAAGTCTTTTATCTTTTAAGTTACTTTTCAGTCGAAGTTTCTTTTCATCTTCAAACGTTTTTGCAGCATATATTTAGTATCTGAACCATAGTAAAACTAAGTCGGTGGAAAGAAATATTTGCAAAATTTTCAAAAACATTTCGAGGCACTTTGAATAATATTGAGGGTGTCCGGCATACCAAATCTCGTTTCATTGTAATTTACCTTTAGCCTTAAAGCTCGTTAAGTCAGACCTTCATGATGACTGATCGCAATCATTATCAGAAAATTCGCTCTCTGCATTCTATAATAGCAGACATTTGAAGACAAAACCACTTTTTATTGTTTAATGTTACAACTAGACTGGTTCCAAGTTAGATGTTATGTCTTGTGTAATGTTCCAACTAGACTGGTTCCAAGTTAGATGTTATGTCTTGTTTAATGTTCCAACTAGACTGGTTCCAAGTTAGATGTTATGTCTTGTGCACCGACTGCTAACGTGTCAGCTGCCCCAACTCTGACGTCATAGTTAGAGTATCTTTAAGAGACTGCGTACATTATTTTTCCGATTGTCAAAGCTTTGCGCTTGTTGTTTAAAATCTTAAGAGATCAAACCTTTCGTCTCGAGCACCAGCATGACATTTGAGGATTGTCATCAAGAGCTGTCTTTATACAAACAAAATGGAGCATCAGAAATACTGCATACATTTGTATTTCGAGAATCCTTGCTATGTTGCTGTGCAAAAACTGAAATATTAACGCTATTTCCCGTTTGTACAGAATCTTCAGGTACATTTAACTGAACGGAGACGTGTGTTTGTGTGTATGTAAGCACATTTTAATGAAGAACACACACACACACACACACACACACACAAACACACACACACACACGCTGAATGAAAATCGTTTGGATATTTCAAACTATTCGTGATAAATATAAATACCTTAAATTTTAACTTCGATCAAATGTCCTGATGACTGGAGTCCGATTACGTTCAGACATTAAAACTTGCTCCTTTTACCCTTTGGCTACGTTTAAACAGCAACGTGTTAAGACTGTGTAACAAGTAAGTTAGAAGGTCTGATTTTAATAAAATTGAGTTAAATCTGTCTATGTCTCATCTATAAGATCACGTTGGCTGCTTGACGAAAAGTTAAACAAACAGAAAAAGAAGAAAGAAAATGAAATATCGCATGTATAATATGAACAGACTTTGCAACCAGTTCATTCGATATTTAGTTTTTATCAGCCTCTCATTTTTCTTGCGATTTTGAAAAAGGTTTAAGGATAATGGAGAAAAGGAGTGAAGTCTTGTTTGTAACCTTTGTCTCTCTCTCTCTCTCTCTCTCTCTCTCTCTCTCTCTCTCTCTATATATATATATATATATATATATATATATATATATATATATATATATATATATATATATATAATGATGATATATCGTTTTGGATATTGTTTTCTAATTGTTTCTTAATTATACATTCTCTCTGACAAAATTAAAACTGCTAAATACACAGTTTGTTTAAATTAAGACCCAGTAACTACTCGGACTGTAACAAATTTACGAAATCAAATAATACATAGCTAAGATAAAGTAAAAAGTCTAATATACGTATTGACTTGGGAATATGATGATGTCATGTTCTATGTTTTGCCTTTGCAGCGTTTACCTTGGTAAGCAATCTTTAAATTTAGTTGAACTGTCTTCGTTACCTGAAATATTTTTATTGAATTATTCCTTTAATCACATGTACGTACAGAAATAAGAACACCAATTCGACCAATATATATATATATATATATATATATATATATATATATATATATATATATATATATATATATATATATATATATATATATATATATATATATATATATAATGGAAATCGTTTCATTGTGTACTCCTTAATATTATATCTCGAAATGTAGCACGTTAATACTGACTGTTAGGAACGGTTATGTTATGGAAGCTAATATAGAACGGTTCCAAGAATGCCTAAATCTTAGTCATGTATCACTTTCATAACGAGAGGAAGAAATACTCTAACAGTAGACCATAACTACATTTCTTGGTCCTGACCCGGAAGTAACTATTGTTATCCGAGTCCTATCAGGTAAATGTTTGTCCAAATGAGACAAGTTTTCAGGAAGTATGTTTATTAGAGTATGTTCGACCATCTGAGTCCTAGATAACTAACGAGGAACACATGAGCTATCATACAGTTTAAAACTATATGTTAAGGAGGAGGTTTGATCATTTGCAAAACAGTTTGTGTTTAACGATACGCAAGATGGTTGAGTGGCAATGCAATAATTAAACAATATTATCAGAAGTAAATTAATTCAATATATATATATATAACAGTTTGGATCAACTATAGGTACGATTAGACCCTATATAATCATCTATAGGTACAATTTGGCCCTATATCATCAAATATAGGTATACTTAGACTATAAGTATAATTAGTCGCTATATCATCAATTATAAGTACAATTAGACCCTATATCATCAACTATTTTATCATCAATTATAAGTACAATTAGACCCTATATCATCAACTATTTTATCATCAATTATAAGTACAATTAGACCCTATATCATCAACTATTTTATCATCAATTATAAGTACAATTAGACCCTATATCATCAACTATTTTATCATCAATTATAAGTACAATTAGACCCTATATCATCAACTATTTTATCATCAATTATAAGTACAATTAGACCCTATATCATCAACTATTTTATCATCAATTATAAGTACAATTAGACCCTATATCATCAACTATTTTATCATCAATTATAAGTACAATTAGACCCTATATCATCAACTATTTTATCATCAATTATAAGTACAATTAGACCCTATATCATCAACTATTTTATCATCAATTATAAGTACAATTAGACCCTATATCATCAACTATTTTATCATCAATTATAAGTACAATTAGACCCTATATCATCAACTATTTTATCATCAATTATAAGTACAATTAGACCCTATATCATCAACTATTTTATCATCAATTATAAGTACAATTAGACCCTATATCATCAACTATTTTATCATCAAATATAAGTACAATTAGACCCTATATCATCAACTATTTTATCATCAATTATAAGTACAATTAGACCCTATATCATCAACTATTTTATCATCAATTATAAGTACAATTAGACCCTATATCATCAACTATTTTATCATCAATTATAAGTACAATTAGACCCTATATCATCAACTATAAGTATAGCTATATGCACAATAGGACCCAGTATCATCAAATATAGGTATAATTAGTTCCTATATTATCAAATATAGGTACAATTTCACCCTATATCATCAACACTACGTACAATTAGACCCTATATTATCAAATATAGGTTTTAAACCCACCATCATCAACTATAGGCACAGTTAGATCCTATATCATAAACTATAGGTACAATTAGATCCTATAACATCAACTATAGGTACAATTATACCTTATATCATCAAATATAGGTACAATTACATGTATACCCAATATCATCAACTATAGGTATACTTAGACTCTATATCATCAAATATAGGTACAATTGTACCCTATATCATCAATTATAGGTACAATTAGACCCAATATCATCAACTATAGGTATAATTAGAACCCTATATCATCAAATATAGGTATATTTAGACCCTATATCATCATCGATAGGTACGATTAGGCCCTATATCATCAACTATAGGTACAATTAGATCATATACCATCAGCTATAGGTACGATTAGGCCATATATCAACAAGTATATGTACAACGAGATCTTATATCATTAGGTAAATGCGAATTTATAACCCCAAAATTCTAAATAAGGTTGAAAATTTGTATATGAGGCAGATGTAAGCATAGACTTATGAAAATCAGTTGGAACAAGCTAAGTCAGATCAAATGTTTGAACATGTCTGGTCTTCTTTGAAGCGTCCCAGTCAGCAATTAATAGGTATAATATTAAATTATAATGTAACATCATCTTATACCTTCAATGCTAAACTATGCCAAGCGATGTATCGACCAAATTTATTAATCATAAAGAGAGAGACCTTTGTGTAACATTTACATCATTTTGCTGTTTTCTTACATCCAAATTAATAAAACGAGGGGAATTTATGTTTTATTCCTTTGATATATTGTTTTCACATTCCTCCTTCTTTGACAGTTTAAATTGTCATGTTTTGACAGAGTGGTCTGAACTATACTATTTCATCTTTAGTTTCTCATTAAATGCCATGTAAAAATATTTAACCCATATAAGCTTTGTTTGTTTGTTTGATTAGGATTTTTATCGTAGTTTTAACAATCTTTTAGTCATATCGCTACGATGTCTGCAATGAAGCAGTTTATAGTGATGTCTAACACTGGGGTATCATGCCGCAGACATGTTCCACCCAGTCACATTATCCTGACACCAGGCCGACCAGTCCTAACACAAACCTCTTAATGCTGAGCGTCAAGCGAGGCAGCTATTAGTACCATTTTTGTAAGTCTTTGGTATGACTCGGCCGGGGATCGAACCTACGACCTCCCGCTCCCGCGGCGGACGCTCTAATCACTAGGCCACAGGAGCGGTTCTCCCACATAAGCAGAAATGAACTGTTTGGACACGTACAGAATATGTAAATGACTTGCTGGCACAATATGAACGAGAAAGACCAATTTTGACTTCCATGTGAGGGAAAATTGAAAATAAGGCTTTATAATATTAGTAGAGATGCAAAATTGTTCATTTATTGTCTATTGATACAAACTTAAATAATGAAAAAAATGGAAATATTTCAATTTTAAAGATTTAAAACTGTAGACAGTTTAAAGTACTATTACTAATAAATAAAAGACTACGTGCACATCATTTTCTTTACTATCGCTTCCGTTATATTTCCCAGTTGCCGAGGGGGTTACAGCGTACGCCTAGGACGCGGGAGGTCGCGGGTTCGAACCTTGGCTGAGTCATACCAGCATTTTGATATTAGTGTTAAGACTGTTCGGCTTCGTGTCAGGATAAAGGGACATGACGATGCTACATGTCTGTGACATGATAATCCCAGTGCTAGACATCACTGTAAACTGCCATTCTGCAAATGATGTATTGATATGACTTAAATTGTTTTGAAAGCTACGTTAGAAATCGAAATCGCTTGCGCGATCGAGCGCACGCACGCACGCACACACTATATCTCGCACCTACGCAGTATAATAAAACATTAACTGCTTTATAATTTGTATCAGCTGGTATCTACAGCACTTTCGATGAGAGTTGATATTACTAATTAATTACATGATTGCCATGGGATGGGGTTGAGTTGGGTTTATTCGTCCCAAGAAATGTGTAGATATGCTTATTTTAAATGGTGATACGCGGTCAAAGAAGGTCATCCACTTTTACTTGCTATAAATGTTGTTTAGAACTCGAAGAAAGCTGTATTTGAAATTGAAGTGATTTAGCCAGAATCAATATTGCAAACAATTATAACAAATAAGTTTATGACTTTGGTAAACTATTTTCTTATAAATATGCAAAAGGATATTCACTTGTTTAAAATGACTCACTTTAATGAGTTGATACTTGTCTTTCATCGCGAGTCTGTTTTGTCAATCGGTACAGGTGTATGAATCCATAAAAATTAAAATATGCTTTCTCTCCAAGCCGTAAGAAAGTTAATTTCTGGCCCTTATATGATTATAAGAACATATTTGGTTTCTACTGACACATCCTTTTATAATTTGCTTTCCAAATGGGACAATAACGTTAACGATATATCGCCATAATTGTCTCTTAAATAATAAGCTGTAAATCTATAACTTTTACATGGAATTTTAAAAATTTCCAGTGGTCGGATGATTTTATGCTAGAACATTTGTGCTAATGTCATTGTCAACAGGATAATTTGAAAAATGCCTTTTTGAAAAATCGAATTTTTAATTTATTTTGACGCTTGAGATAGTTGGAAATTTATTTAAATATATTTCAGAGGGAAAAAAATCTTCTCTTTGATATGTTTATTCTCTTTAATTTTACATTTCGTTTTGGAAATGATATTGGTTCATTCAGTAAACAGGGATTTTTTCGTCTGATGCATTGGTTCAGATGGGTAATTTTCAAATCTGTCAGACACATTGATAGTCTCTGTAGACGGCTATGGATCTTTAAGTGAGATATTAATTTAGATATGACTAATTCCTAACTCTCTACCACACACATCCCGACTATTGAAGTATCCACTACTAGCTCTGCAGGATTAACTACATAATAGTATAAATGATTGCTACTAATTTTATATGGCTGCAGCATCAAGCACGTCTCACACCAGGGACATATTTTATCACCTCCGCAGCCCCTACAATGTGGGGTCGAGGCGGATCCGTGGGTAGTTAGTCAAAAAGAGTTACCAAAATCTCAAGTGGCATTGTATTGCAATGCCCATTTTAAAATGTTTGCAACGGGAGATTTTGGATTTACGCCACTGGTTCAAATTCATCATATTTTTAAGTACCAATTTCGATTTTCAAAGCATCGACACATTGCATATATGGCACCTTTTTCAACATTCAAACTATTGACACTACTAGCATGTATTAAATCTTATTCACTCTTCCAACAATGAAGTACAGGCAAGCATATATTTCCACCACTCTTAATGTAGCATTATCTGAAGAAAGTGTAAATCAAGACGTCCATGTATGTATGTATGTATGTATGTATGTATGTATGTATGTATGTATGTGTGTGTGTGTGTGTGTGTGTGTGTGTGTGTGTGTGTGTGTGTGTGTGTGTGTAACTTAACTCTTCCATTGCTGTGAAATTTCCATATCTTCTCTTAATACAGAATGTCCCTTTGCAAAAAACTGCATTTTTGTTACAATGTCCTTTTCTAAAAAGTATAAATATTTCATCTGTATTAGTGTGAGTCTGGTAATTCGTCTTACGTTAATACATTCGGCTTCACTGAATCGAAAATAGCGCATGATTTAAAAATATTTGCAGTTGTTTTCTAAAAATATCGTTTTAATTATTAGATCAATAACTATGTTGTCAAAGAATTTGATTGTTCACCTAATTCAATATTTTTGGTTAATGATTTTCCAAAGTGCGATAAGTATGGCAAAGATGACTAACTATACGTTTTTGTTCCCTTTCCAGACCCTTCACTTCATATTCCATCGATGATACCCCAAGCCTTTAATAATACTAAGGACCGTGACTTGCTAAGCAAGTTTATTCTGGGAAGGCATATTCCTGCTTGTATATACGAAAACAGCTTGACAGAGCTCGCAGAGTTGCTCCTCTGTGACTGTATGATTATCAAATCTGAAACGATTGACAAAATAGAGTTGATTTGCTTCAGGAGCAGCGTGCTCATGTGCGACCAGGATCAACTTATCAAAGCATCTCAGTTTGTTTTTACATCCTTATTGACTAACATTGGTGATGGACCAACGGTCAGAGATCTGACGTACTCATTCATTTTATTGCTTTCAATGGTCTACCTGCGAGCCTTAACAAATTCGACTTCGTCACGACAAAAAGTTCGATTCACGAGAGAACTTCTGCATGATTTCGTCAGCCAGCTTTCCAAACGTGAATCACAGAATAATCTCGGAGAGTCTTCGAGGGGCTTCATACGGGGTTTAGAGATTTTTCTGAGGAGGCTCAGCTGCAGAATAGAAAAGGAGGACAGCATACTTCAGATGGGAGATTGGGATCAGGCGTTGAAGAGAGAAAGTAACACGAAATTCCTGGTTGAAGCAGTTTCAAAAATGGATATCTCCGAACAGATCGCCCTGACATTCCTGCTAATAAACACGGTGATATTTTTTTCCCTTATATGTTGTGATATTGTTGTGCATATTTGTATATATGTATGCAATAATGCATGAATACTCCTTGTTATTTCATATATTATGAAGCGCTTCAAGGATATCTATATTTCGACAGGATTAGGTGCTGAGGTGTAAATAAATTTAGATATCCTTCAGTACAAGCAGTTTAAACACCAATATCACTCATTGTTCAAAAATGTGTATTCCTTTAAATTAAATCTTTTTGGCAGCATCTTTGCCCCATTAGATTTGAGAATGCTATAAAGATGAAAATAAACAAACATTTCTCCCCAGAAAAAAACACCATGAGATACCAACGTTGTGCTAATACACTTTTGTCACATGATCTTACTCTCACCTGTCACGTGAAGTCCCGATGCATCTGTTTAAGGTTCCAAGATGTAGGCCAATATTTCATAAGACGCCAAATTACTGTCCTTTAAACATATTTACTTATCTCGCTAACACGTACATCAGTAAGTTAAAATAGTTGTGAAAAGGTAACAGCGGCATGATTCCCCGTAAACATGATTATTTCTATTACAGCTTAACAGATTAGGATCCAGTGTACTCCCCCTGGCGGGATTATTAGCAGACATAGCTCCTCAGATTATCGCCCCCTACAAAAAGACGAATAAAGAGCAAAAAAGGGCTGTGTCTCAGACGTACCGATACCTTCTTGCAAGGTCATGCAAGCATATTCTCCTGCACCAGCAATTATCAAGTAGGTAATTAATATGCTAAATGAAGTTGTAATTTCAGTCGACAAAAACTCGAAGTGTGAATTATTCTTTTTACGAAGTGTGAATTATTTTCATGGGACCAAGAAGTTAAATATTGCTAAAGTTCCCTGTTTTGCAAAATATACATGCTCCACTCACCCATTCCATGAACCTAGCGCCATTGTGGTAAATGGAACTTGCTGTGTTTCAAACAAAAGTGACGCAGCCCCAAAAAGTGAATTGTTCTGTGTCTATTTTAAGTATTATCTAAAAAAAATTCAGGAAAGGATATTCTTTTATCACTTAGACTCCTTTATTTCACCCAAAAACAAACATTGACGAGTCTCAGTCTAGAATTCAGCATGGTTATACAACTTGTTCTTTAATCAGTTAGACTTTTCTTTCACCAAAAAACACGTTTACGAGAGTCTCAGTCTAGAATTCAGCATGGTTATACAACTTGTTCTTTACTCAGTTAGACTTTTCTTTCACCAAAACAAACGTTTACGAAAGTCTCAGTCTAGAAATTCAGCATGGTTATATGACTTGTTCATTTCAAGTCGACATGGGTTTACCTGACCTACATACAGATTTTGATACGTCAATGATTGCATTCCCCCCCCCCATACGTATGAAGTCACGTACACCAATTATTATATTGACAAACTATCTTAAAGACGACTTCGTCCAACCAAACGAGGATCACATATAAATATTTGTAATGTATACCATAAACCCAATCAAATAACAATGTGTTAAATCAGATAACAAACAGGTAACACATTGTCTAACAAATACTGTGATTAGACTGAGACAGGTGAAATAACCGTGTTGCTACAGGTTTGAAAATATTTTCTGCACAATACGGTATCTTATATAATATAAGGATTAGCTTCGTTTAATTTACCAGTGGAAATTATTTGAACTAGTTTTGAGAAATAAGACCAATAGTTGAGTTTACTAAAAAAATGTCATTGATGGTGATATTTCAGATAAGCAGGTGAGTATTTAAGAACATTACCGAATTTGAACTTTCGTCAACATGTATATCAATACTAGTTCGCCAGGTAAAAAAGATTTTTACATTTTCTGAAGTGAAAAACGAAACTATTAGTGAATAATATGTTTTCTGGTTGTGGCATTTTTTTCTTTACTATGTTAATTTCTCATCCTAGGAGACGATTAATAAAAAGAAAACAAAAAGTTAAAAAAATGGGAAGGGCGTGTTTAAAATAAAAAGTTTGAACATAATAATACCAAAAAGGTTTTAAAAAATCATTGTGATGCCGCCGAAAGGTTTAAAGTCGCGACCTCTTGTTTAGTAGAAGGATTGCCCGTTCAAGAACAAAATTGATACAACAATTTTCAGAATTTTCGCACAAAAATATAAAAAGTAAAACAAATAACAAGAGTTATTTTAAAAAAAGAGGTTTGAACTTCAAAATACTAAAAAAATAAATAAAAGAAAATATGGGATTCCGCCGCGAGTTTCTATCTCGCGAGATCTTGTTTGGCAAGCGTGACACACAGAAAGAAAAACAAAATTGAGTATTTACGTAGAAGATACACGTGTTACAGTTCTCAATTACACAGAAATGAAATACGTGACATTTTAATTTTATATTTTCACTTAACATACGTTATGAAACTTGTATTTAAATTGTGAATTAAGATATGGACAAGACAGTAACTTGTATTCCCGCCGTAATCACTGTCTATTATTGACAGTAACTTGTATTCCCGCCATAATCACCGTCTATTATTGACAGTAACTTGTATTCCCGCCATAATTACCGTCTATTATTGACAGTAACTTGTATTCCCGCCACAATCACCGTCTATTATTGACAGTAACTTGTATTCCCGCCATAATCACCGTCTATTATTGACAGTAACTTGTATTCCCACCATAATCGCCGTCTATTATTGACAGTAACTAGTGTTCCCGCTGTAATCATTGACTATTATAAATTCTCAGTTAATTATATATATATATATATATATATATATATATATATATATATATATATATATATATATATATATATATATATATATATATATATATATATATATATATATATATTAAGCCTTTTCATCGACTGCTACTATTTCTATTATTATTATTATTATTATTATTATTATTATTATTATTATTATTATTATTATTATTTATAATAGTATTATCATTATTTTAGACGTCAGTGGCAAAAATGAATTAATTGAGCACATGAAGAAACTCATTCAGCTGACGATGGACACCAAGGACCAAGTGAAGGAAGCCGTGTGTGACAATTTTAAGAGCCTCGTTTTTCACAAGAATCGTGATATTCGGAGATTAATCATCTCCAAAACAAACGTATTAGAAAATCTAAAGTCAACAAGCTTTGAATACGTAACACATCAGCTGCGACAAGCGAGGTTAAGTCTTCATGCACATTCAACAGAAAGAAAAAAATCGGACAGTCTTCCAGCTTGGGCAATGTACTCTGGTAGCATGGGGTCTCAAGAAGTAGACGTTTGGTGTCTGATTCCAAGCAATCAATGCATTCTTGATCGCTTTCAAGAAGACTACAAGGACAAAGCAGATAAAGCAGAAACAGATGCTGCTATGAACACTCTAGAAACTTTGAGAAGTTTGCAAAGGAATGGAATTCACGAACACGTGGTTCAGTTGCTTGCCTATCAGTGCTTACCTATTCCTCTGTTCTTTGTCGTGGAGAATCCACATGGAGTGAACTTACTGAAATATTTGATTTTTAGACGAGAAAATAAAGAATGGCTCAATTACTCTCAATTGGCTCATATTGTTTCCGATTCTTTGAGAGCCATCAAGTATCTACATGACAATGACGTACTTCATCGTGACATCACGACAGCTCAGTTTAAAATTTGTCCCGATAGCTTTCACGTGAAGCTGGAGAACTTTCGGGTGTCGAAAATAACGCCAAATAAACAAGATCTCTTTTATATGGGTAATAATTAAATATTCAAACATATACTTTTTCATTATACAATTACAGGAGTCAAGCGTTTGTTTAAATATATCTGTCGAATCATGGCATAATTCTTGATACGACACAGTAAGTTGTCATTTATATTCTTAAAGCAAACAAGTTCACCCAGTTAACCAAAAAGATGTGTTTGTGGACCTCAGGTGATTAGGCTACTTCTGTTAAATTAACGAATTTATTATGGAGCCGTATCCAAGGTTACTGGACTGAATTCAAGAATAGGGTTCTTGGTGCTTTGACCACAGGTGCTTTGACCATAGGTGGTTTGACCATAGGTGGTTTGTCCACAGCGGGGATTTGATCACCGGAGTTTTGTCCATACGTGGTTTGTCCACATGTGGTTTTTATAATAATAATAATAGGGTTTAAAATTATGGTTCAATTAATGAAATTTTATGTGACAAGTTTCCTTTGAGTTGCCAATAAGTGAATGCTAAATAGAAATTAACATGTAATAAATAAAAGTCAATAACAGCTTGTTTTCGGTCCACATAAAGGCTGGTGCCAGGCCTACTCGATTTATTATTAAATAGAAAATGAACACATATTAGGCAACAAGTCCAACGTTTCACAAATCAACTATACAAATTTTAGTGAATTAAATGCCGCAACTTATAATCCCTGAAGATGTGCTTTTAATCCCTCACTTTAATCCCCAAATATACTTACATCTAATGCTCCAACAACTAATCATAGTCTTTTCATATGATTCTTACCACCTTTGGTCAAACCCCCTGTGGTCAAACCACCTATGGTCAAACACCCGCTGTGGACAAACACCTATGGTCAAACCACCGCGTACCAAGAATAGGACAACACCCGTGTCAAGTTTTAGTTTGTGTCGGTATTACTATTATATAATTGCTATACTGTACTTTGTGTCGGTATTACTATTATATAATTGCTATACTGTACTTTGTGTCGGTATTACTATTATATAATTGCTATACTGTACTTTGTGTCGGTATTACTATTATATAATTGCTATACTGTACTTTGTGTCGGTATTACTATTATATAATTGCTATACTGTACTTTGTGTCGGTATTACTATTATATAATTGCTATACTGTACTTTGTGTCGGTATTACTATTATATAATTGCTATACTGTACTTTGTGTCGGCATTACTATTATATAATTGCTATACTGTACTTTGTGGCGGCATTACTATTATATAATTGCTATACTGTACTTTGTGGCGGCATTACTAGTATATAATTGCTATACTGTACTTTGTGGCGGTATTACTATTATATAATTGTTATACTGTACTTTGTGGCGGTATTACTATTATATAATTGCTATACTGTACTTTGTGTCGGTATTACTATTATATAATTGCTATACGTACTTTGTGTCGGTATTACTATTATATAATTGCTATACTGTACTTTGTGTCGGTATTACTATTATATAATTGCTATACTGTACTTTGTGTCGGCATTACTATTATATAATTGCTATACTGTACTTTGTGTCGGCATTACTATTATATAATTGCTATACTGTACTTTGTGTCGGTATTACTAGTATATAATTGCTATACTGTACTTTGTGTCGGTATTACTATTATATAATTGCTATACTGTACTTTGTGTCGGTATTACTATTATATAATTGCTATACGTACTTTGTGGCGGTATTACTATTATATAATTGCTATACTGTACTTAACATGTTTTAGTTTATTGCCACATGCAAAAAACAGAATTAAATAAAGAAAATGAGCATAAGTTCTCAGTTTGTGTGATTTCGAAGGTTTCTTGTGTCCGAAAATGTTTAGCTATGTAATGTAAATAAATATCAATGCAAGTAGAAGATGAATAGAAAACTCCAGCTACACTTTTAGTTTGTCTGTGTCGATGTGTAGATAAATAATCCAGGTCACATTTACGAATGGTCACGACTTTTGAAAAATCAAGTATGAAGTAAATCTAAGAATTTGTTATCTTGGTTTTCAAAGAAACGATTATATTAAGACGCGACCAAGCCTGTTAAAGAATGATCCACACAATGGACCATTATTAATATAAACCTTTTAAAAACTAATGTTAAGTTACTTTAACCAAGGCTTGGACACTTAATAAGCAATTCTTCAAGCCAAATATTGTATACATAGTCGACACAAAAACGCATACATTTTTTAAAATAGCTTTTTAAAACTTAAATGTATGTTAAAAGGTTTTGAATTTTGTACAGTTTGGGTCTCATTATTAAGCAAAACCTATAAATGCTTTCCAGCTGACAGAGAGATGCTGGCAGTGAGATGGTTGGCCAGGGAGTCGCTTCTGTATGACAAATTTTCAGTGGGAACAGACATTTGGATGTTCGGGCACTTTATCCTAGAGATTTTTACACATGGTTGTTGGCCGTTTACTGAGCACAGAGACAAAGAAACTGGAGACATAATGGAAATGGTAATGGCAACAGTCTATTCCTCGTCATTGTGATTCTATGTTCGTGTTTTTCACCTACTACAATGACCACTAGAACTACAACATGAACAATATTAAAATTGAAACTCTTCAGTCAAGTCATATAGTGCACATTTTCCAATTAGTTTTATCCTAACATGTCTTTCGCTTAACTTTATCTCTACTTCTGCAGAAACAAACTAATCAAGAAATATGAAGTAGTATTGGCTGTCTCAGCTGAATTAAATCAATCATATCGAACAATTAGTGTATTAGTTTGTTGGAAGGCTAATTTAGGAAAAAAAAACCGAGCAGCATATTGTCTATTGGAAAATATTTGAAGAGGTTTCGAGAAAATATATTATGCCTAATAAAAAGACAATCCACGTTTATGACTTTTGTTTGTGTAGTACATACCCTACATATTTTTCATTTCCATCTTGTGCTTAGTGCATACGTGTAAATAAATGGACTTGATTCACGTTATCTTCTTTGAAGGTAATAAAAGGTAATCTGACTCCAAGACACCCGCCATGTATACCGGATGAAATTTTTAAAGTGATACTTAGATGCTTTGATGACGAAAAAGAGAGGATAACAACAAACGAGTTAGCTCAAGTTTTGGACGAATTCATTTCTGCAAACGTCGAAATCAATGGTAATTTATGTTGAAGTATTATATGATGATTTGATTTGATTTTATTACTTTTTACTTTAAGTTCTTTATCTTCGAGCAGGATTTCGTGTTATGTTGTAGTTTGCCAGCTAAGACTACATCTTCCGTTTTGCTCAATCTGGACTTGTACGCCTGCAACCTCTTTCAGTAACGAGCTTTAGTAAGTACAAATCAGTTGATAGAAAACGCCAGAGCATCCACCTAATTACATTTCGTTCAAGGGCGTTTTATATATTTCAAAGAAAATATTACTTTTTTATTGTACCATCGGTTTACTCTTTAGGCAACAGAGGTTGACAAATATAAGATAATGGTTTCCCCAATATGACCATCTAAATCGAACAATGACCCTAACAATGATAACTCTATCAAACTCCTCGATGTTTGGAATACTCGGAATTATTTTCGCCTTTTTTGCTGAATAGGAAGTCAAGGATATTTGCTGCATCGCATTCATTGCCTTGATGAGTTAAGCTGATCCCATACAAATGATTACACAAATACAAATCAGTGTTTTCAGTTTAAAGTTCGTCATGTTCCTGGACCCAGTGTGCAGCTTGTATGTTCAAGGCTCAAATGACATTAAAAAGGAAACTTGGCTTGTCCATCAATCCTTGTGGCATAGTTTGGTTTCCATTGCAAAACTACTTTCCCATAAATTGCCTGATAAACACAAAACTCTGGTTTAAATCTTTATGTTGAAAAGCTCAATGCTGTTTTTAAAGATTTTAGTTTGGTTATGCACGAAATAAAATTATTTTTAAAATTACGACCCAACGAATAAACTGAATTAATAGCACGAATTGGTGCTTAAGATTAAACACAATATTAAGACTGCAATAGTCCAAATCAAAAGTATTAGTAAAGTTCACATTGTGTGACTATCATACACAATTATTTAAAGAAACTACTGTGCCGCAGTTAGATTTACCAGATCTCTCCATATAAGGCTATTTGTTTTGATTTCGTGACAATATGACGTTTGCCCTCACCTGACTTCGTAATGCGAAGTACAATGCAGCGATCATTTGAAGAAGGAAACCAGACTAACAACATTTTTCCTTCAAAAGCTCCACGCAAAACTCGTCCGGCATATAATTTCTGGCATCATCACGTTTTGTCACGTCCTTAGTTCAGAACTTAAAATTAGGTCAAAACTGACTGCCTGATCCCTTATGCGACAAACACAATAAGCTACTCATCTATAGTTCGTTGCACAACTATGTATTGTTGTATCAAGTGATTCTATAATGTGGAAGTCCAGATGTTTTCGTAGATGATGTGCTAGTTGGTTGTTTTGTGAGTGTGTAATATATATATATATATATATATATATATATATATATATATATATATATATATATATATATGATTTAAGGTATATTCTAGGTTTACTAGGTTCTTACTAAGTACAGTCGATCTTAGGATTAAAAAAACCCAAAAGTATAACTCATCTTGGAACTTAATAATATGTTACGTTTTAATTTTCTCAGGTATAGATGATGTTTTGACTTATGAAGAGACGGTACTTGATGTAATGCAATACGACAATTTTATGCAACTTTGTACACGAAAAAATAAAATACGCTGCAGATAGACCAACCAGTATGCACACCAATCCACCTTCAACTTTCTTATACCGGAATAATTATATTCTCCTGGTAGTACAAATTTAGAAACCGACACCAAAGATAAGCTACAACATTCAGGTGTCAACCGAAGTAACTTAACATGCACAAACTTGCAATTTGTTCCAAGAAGTGTCCATGTTTTAAATGTCTGTTTAATTTTAAAGTGTAACTGGGTGTTATGTGTCACTGGTTGTAAAGTGTAACTGGGCCAAATACACACGAATACTAGAGTTGTCTAGGACCTTTTAAACGGCGCTTAAAGTGTTAAAGACAAGAGTATATAACAGTACTACTCATGGAGTTCTGAGAATGTTCAAAGATGTGATTAACAAATTACAACTCGACCATTGTTACATTGTATTTGTAAAGCTTCCAATATTGTTTAACTGATTTTTTTTAAAAATCTTTCCGAACATGCCATAAAGGAAAGAAAAGCTTTTAAAAAAATAAACATTTTTCTGGCGTTTCAAAACATTATTATGCCTTTTGTATTGAATATCTATCTAATAATTCTTGCCAGCAATGATTCTGCCTCAGAATTCTTCTCCATAACAGGAGTTGCATTAATATTTATGTATTGCATTACGGGTATGCTAGTAGTATATGGGGATACTCTAGCGTCAATGGGAAATCCAGTCAAAAAAAGGTTGACGCTAGAGTATCCCCATATACTACTTATGCTCAATGACATGAAAATCGGTATATTTTTTAAATGTTTAAACCTAAATTATCTGTGATGCACACTTGATCAAGCCTCCATTCAAATAGAACATCTCAGACGCACACAAAATAAAATTATACGACTCAGCAATCACTCCTCTTACTCTCTTCTCTCGTTCTACATCTTGTATGAAAGGGACAGTAACACAAAGCGCCACATGGAACAAATTCCCAGTACCTCTTTTATTACGAATAATACAGATAAAAACCAGTGAAATATCAGATTTAATACTATTTGTCTTTATCAACAACGTAAATTTGTATTAGGTGCATCATCCTGAAAATTTGTCAATATATTTCAATTATACGTGCCTGGTCTCTTGTGCAAAGCATTATAAACGAGACCAGGATACAGGTCTAAGTATTTATTATGGCGCTTGATCGATTCGTCAAACAACATTCCCAAGGTGTTTATCTTTCAACTCCTAGCATACAACGAAATCTTCTTAATCTTAACTTGTACAATACTGACGTAAAGGTATCATACAGATTTTGAAATGGTTTTATCGTGCCTTATTACTGGCAATTTTAGTCTTTTGTTATAATTAGTTGTGGGATTCGAGAGTCCAGCTAATTTAAAACGCAATATAGTCTCTAGTTCCTCAGACAGTCCATGACATAAGGTGTACATTTCATATTATTTATTATTAGGATCATTATCTTCACCATTAATAATAATAATAATAATAATAATAATAATAATAATAATAATAATAATAATAATAATAATAATAATGATAATAATAATACTAATACAAATAATAATAATAATAATAATAATGATAATAATAATGATGATAATAATACAAATAATAATAATAATAATAATAATAATAATAATAATATAATAATATAATAATAATAATAATAATAATTATGGCATTGGATTTTACGATTTGTCTTTTATCATTGTTTTTCAGACCACATTACATTTAAGAAACTTTGATCGAAGCACAATTTAAAGTCGAACCATTATCAATTAATGTGTCTTTACCTGATAACTTTCAGGAAAGGGAAAGGAAAGTTTAAGATCTGTGTGGACGAAAAGTGAACAGTATCCTCCAATTTCACTAGCTCAGAAGAGAAAAAATTATCTTCCAGAATGGGTATGTAGATTAAGAAAAGCTACATAGGTTTACCCCGACTTCGGGTAATTAAGGGCTAATTAATTATTTAATTTAGAACAGTCAATTATCGCTCACGACTCTTTGCTTTTCAAACGTTCGAAGAATCGTGTTTAATGACTTAACATTCATATTACTTGACGAATGATTGAAGCGAGAAATTATATTATTTCGTATAGAGTAAGATCAAAAGTTATTGTGATGCAGTTGAATAATATATATATGAATATGTTTCACCATAGGTACGGCACAGAATCGTCTCCTACACTAAAACTTTAATTTTCCATAGTCATAAACCACAAGTAATGCTGCATAAAATTGTATATACTCAAGATTATCCAAATAAAATATGTGTAATTAAACAAACAACAGCCCTTGAATAACATGTACAAAGAAACCAATCCTAAAAATTTTGCACTTATGACAGTAGTAAGTAGAATATAAAATTCTTTCCATGCATGTTATAGAGTAGGTAAATAACTGTGAAAATAGAAATCATTATAAACAGGGCAACGTGTGTGTTCATCATCATCATCATCATCATCATCATCATCGTCGTCGTCGTCGTCGTCGTCAATGCCCTAAGCCAAGAGGTCGTAGTGGCTTAGCAATTAACTTTCCAGGCTATTTCCTACATCTTTCCTTGTTTTATACTGCCCTGTGGGAATCGTTAAGCCCCATAAATGTCAACTCTTTAATATTGTATTTCCACCCTTTTTCTGTCTGCCTCTTCTTCTGCACCCTTGTACTGTGCCCTGCAAAATTGTTTTTGCCAGGCAATGATTTTGATACATGACCACTTCGGTTTGCGTTATTTAACAGAGATCAAGAGGTCTTCATAGGGTCAAATGGCTCGTTGGATCCTGCGGTGGAAATCTTTGTTGGTTATATTGTCAATATATGAGATGCGATCTTACGGTAGCACCTCATTTTGAAGGTTTGAATGCTACTTTGTAGATCGGTCGTGAGCCTCCACGTTCCCAAGCATACATAAAACTGGATATGACAATCGCGGGCACCAGCTTTATTTTGGAACCAAGAGCAATGTTGTTATCTTTCCATTATAGTCTACTGCTACTAGTGTTTGGGCAGTCCTGCAAAGTATTTCTGGTATGAGGCTCTCATCTGCGATAATTGATCCTAAGTACTTGAAGAATGAGGCTGTTTCCAGCTACTGTCCACTGACCATTATTTCTGCATTGATGCCATTGGTGTTGTTTGTCATCAACTTGTTTTTCTTCCGGCGCTAATCTCCATACCATATGATGTGGAAGTTTTGTCGAGGCGCTCAAACAAGTCAGCAAGTTCTTATTCCTCTCCTGCTAAGAAATTAATATAATCTGCTAAGCGAAGGTTGGTTATTGTTCTTCCTTCGATGATAGAATAACCAGGCAAACCAATCGTTTATACTGCATGGTAAGATGGCATGTATTGTTAAACGTAATTCACGTGAACAACATGAACAAGCTTAACGCATGCCGAATATAGCATGGATAGATAATCGGTTCATTAAATACCTTGCATTAGTGAGTGCAAATTTATACACTATCACAAAGGTTAATTGAAAGAATTAATTGTTTCTATAATAGGATATTTTTCAGATCTTTTCATACCTTAAATATATATATATATATATATATATATATATATATATATATATATATATATATATATATATATATATATATATATATATATATATATATATATACCAATGAGTAATTTCTTTCTGTCTCTCACAGACGATTCCCTCAGTCATTCTGAGCATGAAGATTACAGGTGACAGTGAGTATATCCATACACATACCTACATTTTATTTGGAAATGATGTTACGTACATACGACATATAAGAGTATTTCCTTCTAGTTAGAAGTAATGCACATTAGTGTGCAGAGTTTGACGTAATTTGATTACATATATTTTCCGTTTTTAGACAAATCAGAAAAACTCACAAATGTGGATCCTTATATTTCACTTCATCGTGTTTGTACATGTATATTACGCACCTCCTTACAATTGATCGTTTCCCTTCTTTTCGATAAAGGATATGTGCACAAATTACACTCTTTTGACCAAATGATTGATATCACTCATGCACATACACACAAACACACACGTACACACACTGAGTAGTCACGTATGTCAGGTGTGTTAGTACTTTCATGTTCAATATATCCATACGAACCTGAATTCGATATTTCCTATGCATATTCGAATAGATTTCTGTGATGGAGAGATCTTTTGATAACATACGTTTGCTTCAATGAAACAAAATCTAGTGTATTAGTGTATACTATTGCTACCTACCGTGACTACACACACATAATATCGCTTTTTCAGCTAAGTACTATAACATTTTTGAAGGACAGAATGTGGAGAAGAATGCTATAACAGAGGCTGATTTGGTAACTTCCATAAACCAACCCAATTTGTTGAAGGTAATTTAAGTCATTAGTTAACGAAGCCCTCTTCGCTAAATATCAGCCAGTACTTTTTAATTGTTTTCACATACAGAAAGGGTTAGATGAACAGGGTGATGCAATGCGAAAGAGTAATATTGTATATACTAGGTTAGAAGTTGTTTCGAAATGCAAACACCAAAAACCATGAGTTATCGGCTCATTATGCGACAACGGCTATGTATCTGTACAGTTTACAATTAGACTCGATTAATCAGTGATTAATTTTGCAAAGAAAAGAAAGAAATGAAGAACTAATCACGGAAAAACAAAACGTGACAATTTTGCAAGAAATTCGATGTAGGATATTAGATCATAATCAGTGTATAAAACGATGATATTGGTTATAATTTGTCAGATCAATAATTATGTGCCTATCAAATAATCATTGCTAAGTAACACCTATGATTATGTCGTTTATAGCTCCAAGTTATTATGCAGTTTCTCTGTGATAGTTTAAACGTTTTTCTTTTTTTTTTTTGCAATAGGGATGCGCTGGGCATAATTATTGTTTTTATTCACGTTCTTTGTCGGCATTGAGAAATGCATAATGATTAAAGAGAAATATACATACATAATGTGCTTTAGTATAGGTATATTTCTTTGCCTAATTTTATTACCTTTACAACTTTATGTGCATACTGCCAAAGGACTCATCTACCAAATATCAAATTAGACGTCGTATTTCATGAGCCCCAACCAGATAAATCCATCAGTCGTCTAATTGCTTCATTTATTCCGTTATCCCTAAGACAAAATTGGCACAAAGTGTATCTAATGATTACAGAGGTTAAGTATCTGGGCCAATAAACTAATGTAGTACTTCCGAACGACGTTTACAAGGTGCTCTCATTAAATATTTGTTTGTTTGATTAGGATTTTTAACGTAGCTTTAACAATTTTTCAGTCATATCGCTACGATGTCTGCAGTGAGGAAGTTTATAGTGATGTCTAGCACTGAGACATCATGCCGCAGACATGTAGCATGATGTCTCACCCAGTCACATTATCCTGACACCAGGCCGACCAGTCCTAACACTAACCTCTTAATGCTGAGCGTCAAGCGAGGCAGCTGTTAGTACCATTTTTGTAAGTCTTTGGTATGACTCGGCCGGGGATCGAACCGACGACCTCCCGCTTCCGGGGCGGACGCTCTAACCACTAGACCACCATATTAGATGAACTTTGTTTTGTCTAATCCGTATCGAATGATAAATGTACTAAATTCTGAATGGTTTTCTCTCCTGCCAGAAGACTATCAACTTGTCATCCACCCAGCTTAAATATTTCGTTAATGTTTTGAAAAGGTATTATCTTCCAATTGCGTAAGTGGATTACCATCAAACTTTGCAAAAATCTACGTTAAATCGTATTGAAGTATCAAAAAGGTTAAATGCCAAATCTTTCAATGCTAGCAGGAGGGGTTCGTAGTTAATTTTTGGGATCAGGAGATATCAACAAATAGTCATCATATATTTAAAAGATGTCTATGTCACAGAATTAGGCGAAAATTGAACTGATTTTTGTTCTTCTTGAATTGCAAACGAAACTCACCATTTTCTTGATTTCGTCGTACACGCATTACCTGGGGTGATTAAGTGTATTTCTCCAAGGTAAGTGGCGTGTAACGATTTGCATGTGCCAGTTTGTTATTTACATGAAATCCGAAATACTCGTTTCACGTGGTGCACGGCAAGCTCGATGTGATTTATGTTCACCTATAGAGAGTATATAAGGCGAGATATTTCTCATAATAATTACGGGAACCAAAATATCTAATCGAAGGATAGATAAGCTCGTCTTGCAATCTCCAGCCAAAGGGGTGAGTGTTAAATTTACATTTTCGTTTTATTGTGAATTTTATTCAGATTATCATTTCGTATAATGATGCTTTTATTGCAATTAAACGTGGAATATTTGGAATTACTAGTCACTATTAGACTTTAAATGCAATATCGTAATCTACGGCTTAGATTATTTTTGAGACAACTATTATTAGTCTGGTTTTGTTTATTGTAGCTGTTACCGTGTTTCTGATACTGTAGCTGACAATTGCTGTTACCATAGATCTGATAATCGCTGATACCGTAGATGTCAATGTTTCTGATACCGTAGATCTGATACCGTAGATCTGATACCGTAGATGTCAATGTTTCTGATACCGTAGCTGCTAACGTAGTTGATACCATTTCTGATACCGTAGCTGTTAACACATCTGATACCATCTTTTGATAAACGTCTTTGATATCGTCTGATTTGTTGTGGGACATCTATTATTTGTTCCGGAACATCTCTGTATAAATATCTGAATGTGATTGTGCCGTTAATTTGTGCAAACGGAATTGAAGTATCTGTCTGTGTGTCGAACTGTCTGTTCGTCAACATCTGTGTAACGTGTAAATATCCGGAAAGCTAGAAGTCCGAGTGTCGGAGCTGTCTGAGTTGTAAAACATCCGGGTCGACATCTAGGGTAGTGAGGAACCGTTGGTTCTGGTAGATGTTGTATGTTGTCTGAACGTATAACTGTGGTGGATCCGTGAAGGGAAACGTCCAATAATAGTATTGGTCAACCCTAGGTTTTCGGGGAAACTGGGAGACGATTCAACTGTTGCTGAATCGTGCGGTTATACGGGGTCGAGACACATATGTGTATTGAAATTGTAATACAATTTAATACATTGTTTTATTTGCATGCTTATGTCAGATCACAATAATATTTCAAGTGATCGCATAGATATCAATAAAAGCTAGCAACTTGATTGAATACAAGTATATGGTCGTGCTAGTTATCGCAATCCATCGTGCGATAGTATAGTTTGTCGTTTGTGTTCATTTTTCGTAATTTATACTTGCATTAATTTAACTTTCGTAAAGGATCCTTGGATCTGTGTATAGTCCAAGAGATCCCTTTACATCTGAGATTCCTTTTGTATTAATATTTAATTTGTTCATGTATTGTGAATGGTTGTGAGTGTAATTGTGGGTTGAGTGCATGAATTATTGTGTTGTTACATCTGTATTTTTTTCATTTATAATTTATTACATAAATTTATATTTTCTTTCACAAATTGTGTTTGTATTGTTCATTTAATCCACCCTCCTCTCGGTAACAATTCTGTTACAGTCTACTCTAATTTTTTCTAACTGAACACGCAGCATGAATGCTCTAAGGTGAGGTCACAGTAGTCAGTTGGTCAAATATTTTTAAAAAAATACTATTTGTGTCGAATAATAGGAATCAAGTTTTGAACCAAGTTCACCAATTTATATTGAACACCTGAAGGATTGCACATTAGAGTCATACATTGTTTGTAAGTTTATTTAAGTGACTTTTAGTTCGTGGTAAAGGATCGGATGGTAATAATGTTTTAAGATTTGGTTAATAAATTCATCAACGGATATAAACCATCAATAACAATGGGGTTGTCAAGCATGCTATATGGTGGTCAAGGTTAAAGGCGAATAAGATGCTGCAAATAATTACTTAAGTGGTTATCGTTGAGAACATTTGACCAGAAGGGCCATTGTCCAGCCCAGACCTTGCTGACGTAGCTAGCGTGACGCATCTTTTGGGAACATACATTATTTTTTTCAAATTGCTTTAGCACCATATAACCTTTAATGTGTTGATGTACCGTTGTAAACTTCCCTGTCAATCAATCAAGTAAAATAAATCGTTTGGTATTACTTTTACCTGAAGAGTTAAATACGCATACGGGTCCAGTTCTCCAGATTATTAATAAACGTTTCCTTTTCTAACGTATAATTTCACTATTACAGCGAACAGCAGACCTGGTTGTGACGGAACAGCTTAGTGAGTTGGCCATTAACAATACGATTCCCAATCGACAGACGTTAAAACGGTTTATGGGCATAGAGACAATAGATATAAGTTATGAAAACGAAGGCTACATGCAGATGGTTAGTACGAAGAAAACACATCTATATAGTTTTACTTCCTGAAATAAATAATTTGCTAAATCAAATATGGATATTGCATGAATTTATTCATTTGAATGAAATTGCGCTATTTTGTTATTATATCAGTTGTGTTTGGGTTAATAACCGAGTCGTGAAGGTGTCGAATGTAAAGCTTGTTTATCGTACAGGAATCGCTGAAGATGATAGCCTACTATATTGGTACAGGCTTATATTGATATTGAAACTGGTCTATATTGTTAAAAAGGATTAAAAGCACTGTTTCACCAGAACTGTTATTGGTCCAACGGGTCGCATTTTGTTGTCTACCAATATCAAACATGGTGTTAATAATTTAACATTTACTGGTGCAACATGTTGTGCACGGGATTGCGGGTTAATTTTCGCCCAGCTAATTTGAATGGATACAGTTATCCATAACATGTCAACACTGACTTTCCAATGATTGATCCATGCTGATCCAGTTAATCAGATCCCGATTAGGACTAATTAAATCCCATATTCATTGACATAAATCCTGGTGTAGAATACTGATTCATTCCGTCTTTGAAGTAGGCATCATATCATATTGTAAAAGTGTAGAGAACATTTTAATGTTGAATTTCAATTTATAAACATTATATTTTTGATCTCATTAGTTTTCACTGACGAATGTTGAAAGTCTTGTATTTAAATGATTGACTATATAAATATTTCTCGCACTCTATCGACTTTTATTTGCATTTGTTTCCTGGCTTATCTGTGTCATTTTCCACAGACATATAATCTCTTAATTGCGACCTTTATTGTTATCAATAAACATGAACATTTTTCAAATGTATTTTTTGAAATTGAAGATATACAGATATCCGCTAGGTTGTCGCCTGCGTGAATTTGCGATTCAGACCCAAGATAGCCTCGAAGTTTTAGAAAAGTTACTTCAACTAGCAAAGTGCATACAACAATTCCACAAAGCTAGATGGCTGGTGAGGTGTATCAGTGCCAGGGATGTCTGGATTGGTCAGAATGGAGAGGTGAATGATCCAATTCCTTATAATTTATGGAAAATTAATTTAACGTTAAATTTATGTGGATCATTCATATCTTATTTATAATAAGACAACAATGTCTTGCACATACATACAGGATCATAAAATGAAATTTAGTTGCGTAAACTACTTTATAATTTCACTCTTACATTGTACGAAGCAATGAAACGGATATATAAAAAACCAATGTGTTCTTTGTAATATATATATATATATATATATATATATATATATATATATATATATATATGTATATATATATGTATATATATATATATGTATATATATATATATATATATATGTATATATATATATATATATATATGTATATATATATATATATATGTATATATATATATATATATATATATATATATATATATATATATATATATATATATATATATATATATATATATATATGTATATATATATGTATATATATATATATATATATATATATATATATATATATATATATATATATATATATATATATATATATACATATATATATGTATATATATGTATATATATAAGTGAATTATGTGTACTTTGTGATGTAGGATCCGTGCTGCTGATTAAGTATAATTGTCATATTTTATGTGGAATTTTATTTGCAATGATTCCTTTGTAATTTGAGTTACAAAGTGTATACTAGTAAGACAGCTTTGTGAAAATATTATCTAT
Source organism: Unio pictorum (assembly GCA_030141615.1). Taxonomy (NCBI): domain Eukaryota; kingdom Metazoa; phylum Mollusca; class Bivalvia; order Unionida; family Unionidae; genus Unio; species Unio pictorum. The sequence continues at coordinate 2,274,516 of JARLTB010000360.1, read as the reverse complement.
ACAAATTCAAAAACAGTAGATCATTGTACTAAATATTCTTCGAATGGATTGCTGTAGTAGTTTTTTTGTACGTACAGGTTTACTTTCTGAGACTCTCACGTGCGTGTCCCATGCCTGCAGATGTGGAATGGGTCATTGGAGAACCATTCGAAGATAGACGACACTGGTAGAATATTTTAATTCACTTTCAGCATATGCATGAAAACGATTGTCAATATATATTTTTGTTTTAAAAAATCGTCCTCATTTTACGTTACCTAGGAATAAAATCTATTTAGATACCAGTATTAACAGATATCAGTTTTACATAAAATAAGATTTTTCTAAGTGTCCTGCCCTTCTTTATGATTAAGTGTGACATCGAATACAAAAGTTGTGACTTCGATGAAACTTTGGATGAATAAGCAGTTTTATACATACTATCTTAGAGTTAATACGCCAAGTTTAGATAAAAGAAAACGTTACTGGAATTAATATTTACTTCAAAAATATTTTCTCGCAATTTGATTATTGTCTTTAAAGAGAATCAATATAAAGATTGTTTCATCGTTCAAGCGGTTCTCATAGTGTTCTTTTATTAAAGGCCATTGTTTGTCTCCATGACTTTGGCTAATATTCCTATAAGTGGGACCACCCCGTTAATACTGATTCGATTCCTGTCTTAAATTAAATCTGATGTGACCGTTGTATTAAAATACAATAAAGTTTTGTATCTTAAGAAACGTGTATAATGTTTACTTTCATCAAAATGAGCAAAACTTAATATACATGTTTAGATCACATGATTTTACCTCCTGCCGATCATAAAAATATGGCTAAATGTTGTTAAATAATACATAGGATTGGTTTAACAGTGTTAAGCACATTTCGTGCGTTTTACACTGTTCCCTAGACAATATATTTCAGTGATAGGCTTGACGTTTCTGACTAAATCTAGTTCTCAGTTTTGCCATATCATTCAAGGATGCCACCTGAGATTCTTCATTCTGATTATGACAAAATGTATACCACAGCCAGCGACATATACCAGTTTGGCATGACTGCCTTTGAGGTTCACCAGATACTTTCCTTACCTGATGGGCGTAAGGCATCTTTATCAAGCGTACCGCTAGCTCATGTATCCAGATATAAGGTGCGTGAACTCAAGACGATAAATTTGTGCATTTATAACATGTACATTTTTCTCACCCATGTGACAAAGAAATCTAGTTAATAACCTTACTTTTTTATATATCTGTCCACGCCAGCATAAAACCTTCTAATATATCTGCCAGAAAAGAGATTTCGGTGAATATGAGTTCTGAATGTACAAATATTCGTTAAACCGTGTCGTATGAGGGTAATACAAATTGTATATTTTTGAGAATAAAGAAATGTTTGATCTCCTCTAAAGAGGCTTCGAAATATTGTTGTATTCACTTCTTTGCCCTACGAATTATTACACGACATAAATTTTAAATAGAAGTTTAAGTTAAAGTTGAAAGACACAAGTAATTTTTTTAACATATCAAATTTGTTTTACAAGTGCAAATGTTATATGAGTTATTTAATTTTAATGATTTTGTATAAACTAATATTGATTATTGTCGAAATTCCTTATTGTAGCTTTTGGACGCCCTTCATAAAGGACAACATCCGCCTCAGCCGGCAAGGTGTCCCGACGAAATGTACGAAATCATGAAGCGGTGTTGGTATAGAGAAAGAATCAGACGCCCGGGCATAGACGAAATAATTGAAAGGATCAAGACAATGTAAGTTCCGTGATAAATCTTATAAACTTATCCACCATTGTTTATTATTTCTATTCTTTACGGAACAAGATTTTTGTCGCCTAAAGATTTGCTATATTCTTAATACGTTATTCGATTCCACAAAATGTCCAATGAAAGTAACATATAATTCTGTTTGAAATAAATATTTCACTAAATGGTAGAAAGATTCAAAATGAGGTCACATACCTTGATGTTCTTACTTACATTGACCAGAAGAAAGGTCATAATACACTGAAAATATATTTCATTTTTACATTAATCAATTCTGATAATTAAATGACATTAATCAATTCTGATTAATCAATTGGTACTTGTTTTATTGCAGTATCGGGAGTAGTCGATCCAAAAATAATACAATGTACAAGCGGACCAAGTTCAACACCGGTAGAACTGAAGTGAAAGAAAGTGTAGATAGTTCACCTCAGTCCGGTACAGTAATATGTCATGAGGCGAATCAAACTAAACAATTACAAAGAATAGGTTTGGGTAGCACTGTGCGTAGTGGTATGATTCATTCAGTTCGAAGCAATCCAGATCATAAGACATGCAATACTATTACGTACACTGGGTATGATAACTGCCCTCATGGCTCGGGCAGTGAAAATGAAGGACCAAAACGTTTGTATGAAAATGCACCATCGGATCTGTCTTCACACATTTCATACGAAAATGAGTCAGTGGATGAAAATCCTAGTTTAGCCAGTAGACACGATTCACTGGAATGCATCAATGACACGCTTGACGATGATCGCATGAATATAGTATGTGACATATTACCTCGAACAACGAGGAGCCGGATACCAGTTAGGCTATCCTCGGGTTATTCAGGGTCCAATGAGAACGATGAGCGTTGCTATGACAACATTGTATCTAACAATACACGTATACACGGTGTGACAAATAAAATTCGCAAGAGGTCTAAAAGCTATGACTTAAAAAGCTGCAGAAAATTGTCTTCAACTAATCAAGTGGACTCTGATAGAAATGAATACATTCGAAACAGTGAGTATAACACACATGAAAAGGATAGAGCCAAATATCAAAACGGAATCCATTATATGAACAGAGCAAGAAATTCTATTCCATTGCCAGTCATTCCAGTTCAGACGCACCCATTTTTCATACTAGATGATGATGACAAACATCCAAGTTCATTATCAATATCTAAGTCTCAAAAGTCTCAGAAGAGCCAAAGTGCTGCGAATGAAGCATATTCATATCGTGACTTTGACTTAGAAAGTTCGCATGCTTTGGACTCTTCCAAAACTACTGGAAGAGACACATCAAATGTACCTTTTGAAGGTTCAGTTGCAGACCAAACAGTTCATGTGTACGATTATGCAGTTTTTGGGGAAGACATTCAAGCTAGAGGTTCTGATAATAATGGTTACCTTGAGGCAAACACTAGAAGGGGTAAACATCAGATTAATGCTGCACACAGTAAAGGGAATGAACAAGTGGATTTACGCTTCAACGATGGGTATCTAGAGTCAAGTAATATGATGCGACAACACGAAAACAACACGGCCGATATATCTAAGGACAGAGATGAAAGTTTATGTTCTATACAAGATAGAAGATATAGCCACCGAGTGCCTGACATTTCAGTAATAAAACAAATTGGCCACACGCTTGGTGATGGAACGACTCTTTATGAAATAAAAGACATCACGGACATATATCATTTAGAAGGAAATGTAACTGGTGGTGCCAGTGAAAAATATAAGGAAAGTCGAAGCAATATTGAAAATAACGGCACCAGACCCCAGTCTTGGCCCCAAAAGGTATTTACAAGTTCTAGCCACCGAGTATCAGACATTTCAGTTATGAACACTACTGGTCATACACTTGGTGACGGAACGACCCTTTATGAAATAAGGGACATCTCGGAAATATATACTACAGAAGACAATGCAAACTCTGGTGCTAGTGAAATAAATAAAGAAAATCGAAGAAATATTAAACCAAACGGAACAAGAGCACAGGCTTACACCAACAAACCATTTGCAAGTTCTAGTCACATAGTATCGGACATTGCATTTATAAATACTACTGGTCATACACTTGGTGAAGAGACGACCCTTTATGCAATAAGGGACATCACAGATTCCTTAGTTTGAAGACTATGTCGACATTATTGGCAGTGAAAATTAGAAGCAAAAAAAAATGGAATGTTGAAACAAATGGAACCAAAAACTTATTTTCAATCCTAATTTAACATATATACCTCAGACTAAAAGAATTCGGTAGTATATTAATTCAGTTAACATTCCAATATGTCAAACAAAGCTCCTTCATACCAATCAATTTAGCTGAGTGTGGCACGAAAGGGTGAAAATTTGTTTAACAGAATAATAATACTAATAATAATGACGACTTTGCATAGCGTCTAATCTCTAGAAACTCTAAGCGCTTTACAACATTAAAAAAGACACAACATACAAATACGTATATAATGATATGATTACAAACGAAACAAAACACCACGAAATTAGAAAACATAAAACATGCTGAAAATATTTAAGGTAGGAAATATTATTAAGTCTTTTTAAGTTTGATCTTGCAGTCGAAATAGGTGAGTTTTAAGAGCACTCTTGAATGGGATCACTGTGTCTTTGTGTCTACGTTCAGTGGGCAATTCGTTTCACGTTGCTGGGCCTTGGTATGCAAAAGAACGATGTCCATATAACTTCGTTGATCGTGAAAATATATGAAGTAAGGACGGGCATTAGAAAATAATATAGTTACTTTTGTTGTTAAAAATAGATAAATTATAATCTATGTCATTATAATATGAATGCAAATGTGCTAAAATGTTACCGTTATGCGTAAGTTAGAGCAACCAATTGTTTGACTATTTATACACTTCTTATGGCCCGTATAATACGACATTCGTTCTCTTTCAAGTAATTACATTTATGGTAATTGACTCAATAACGATAAACATATGTGATTGTAAGTAGAAAACGTTTACACAAAAAATCAGCCAAGTAATTACCCAGGAAACTATTCGACTCAAATTAAAACGAAATATGTACGCAGCTTGATGATCTCATCTTTGGAATATTAAGTATTACAATGCCGTTAAATCTGAATATTAAGTATTACAATGCCGTTAAATCTGAATATTAAGTATTACAATGCCGTTAGATCTGAATATTAAGTATTACAATGCCGTTAAATCTGAATATTAAGTATTACAATGCCGTTAAATCTGAATATTAAGTATTACAATGCCGTTAAATCTGAATATTAAGTATTACAATGCCGTTAAATCTGTCATTATTAGTGATTTGTGTCCATAGAGTCTTTGATTTGTTTTTGATTTATCAAATTCTGTGTATCTGAACATAGACGGAAAGTATCTATGTCATAACGCAAGGTTAGCGGATAATGTAAACGGATGTAATTTACTTAGAGACTTGTCTAGACTGGACTTCTACAAAGTTTGGATTAATTATAGGTATTGCTTATATTGACATATTTATTGGTATGTTTGGACAAGGGATTAGATAATAATTTTATTCACAGTTGACTGTAAACGTTATGGAATTGTAATATAGCCTTTGAAAGTAAATTGCACTTCATTCGAATCTACAACGTATGGTGATAAGGTTTACATCACCAAATGTAAAAGTGTGATAGCTCGAGTGTGTGTGCCTTAGCGTGGACTTATGAGTTGAGACTGGCAAATTGGCAAGACCGTGCAAAAACCATATGAGCAAATATAATATTCCATATGCAATGCACAGAGTTATGCGCAACCTTGAAAGTTTTTAAATCTAAAACATTTGAACCGAGAAATAATAATCTATATATAAACAACTAATTTTTGGTAAGGATGCAAATAATGATGCGTCTTCTTATTTTTCATATCATCATTGAGTTTGTTTGTCCAAAATAAGTACATCTGAATTGGTTACCAGATACATTTTCAAGTATGTTTGTTGATGTTTCTGTGATATTAAATCTATCATTTTTGTATGATTGTCACCCTTTTGATACCTTTGTATGATTGTCATTCTTTAGATACATTTATGATCTGTTAGTGTTCAAGGTGTAACAACGTTCATGTATTGCTCTATAATATTCCTATTAATCTAGTTTGTATCAGCACAGATCAACGAACAAATAAATATCAATACAATTGTTTTTAATCAAACAGTTTGAAGATATCTCTATACAGCGGCATGATATTTTGCATGCAGAAATTCTAGTGATAATATCCTATTTACTGGGTTCGGACATCCTTGTACTACGATCATCTTATTTATGATATGCTTGCTCGTGTGTGGTCTACCAGCTTAAAATAATTTTCACGTCATGCGCAAAGTAGTCTATATCATCATCATCATCATCATCATCATCATCATCATTGAGCTATTCCATTTCGAAAACTGTCATGGCTTTAATATGCGGAGAACAGAGTTATTCTTAATGAGGTTCATACCAGCTATTTCATGTTCTATAAGACGTATGTCAATACGATTGTTGTACGTGTTTACAACTATATATTATAAGCAAAAATGTTTTAATTTATTATCGAAATGTAGTTATTTTCATTGTTGTAAATATTGCTTTTGATACAGTGTACAAATATACATTAAAATATACTTTTAGTACATCCATTATGAGTATAATTTCTTTTATTGACAATGTAAATTGTTTTACGTGTAACTATACGGCAGAGATAACTTGAATAAAGATAGTTTTGACAACAAGGATGATGACTCTGAAAATGACGACTGTCTTTGTATATCTTACGTAAATATATTTATTTATATTTAATGTATTGTTGACTATTAGTACATGTCCTATCAATGCTATTGTAATTACTTAAATTACTTTAAGCAACCATGTACGCGTCGGTCATGTAACTGCACGTAACGACACAGATTTGAATTATGCTGCAAATATATATGTGTTATGCACAGATTATATGGATTGAAATTTAGAAAATGTCCAGTGGCAAAATATACCACTCTTCTTTGCCGCTCTCAACCATAGAACTAATTGTATCACACCTTTTCTGCTCCCATTCATGTCAGTTCTTCACTTAATCTATTCTATTCGTTAAGCACTAATTGCGTTGTCGTTTTTTTTTCCATTGTATTTTGGAGAGGAACTTGTAAGTTCTTGTGACCTGTTTCTTGTTTGATTTTAAACAGATTATTATTATTATAATTAATTGTTTAAATTAAAATTTCAAAACATGAAATATACATGAACATCACGAAAGGTCTTGAGAGATATTGATACATATACACCTTTAGAATGATTCCTGTCAAATTTGTCATTATCCGATGATAATCATTTTTGTGCATTTGTTACGAGTCTAGATCTTACATTAAGTAACAGAAAAGAGAAAAGACAACAGGCTTTGTAGAATTTAACAAATAATTTATTTAACTAGAATACAAAGTAAAAAATTAAGAAATAAACTTTCGGCATTGCAAATTAATCCAAAAATAGTCCAAGAATTAAAGATTAAGTCCTAGTAATAAAAAGTCTTTAATGAAACTCAGTTCAAACCCAAAGAGATCCATACATATTTTGGATCTATCGTTTAATAATTCACAGCCGACACTAGGACAAATATACACATGCTAACAAGATTTTTTTATATTATTATTTGGGGTTACCTTAAGACACTTAGACCAGTGCATAGCTTTCATTACAAATTTTCAACGGGACTTCACATGCTACCTTATTCGATGCGATTAGTCTCGGATCTGCACCTTTTGAAGCCTAGCAAGAAACATAATCCCAGACATTTGTTTTACCAAAAGCATATTTAAGAAAGTGGAGCTGTGGAAGTGACCCCCTGCGAAAAGAAAATGTTAGTAAAGTCATAACGAAGGTAAAAAGTAGACCAAACCTAATTACACCACCCATACTTGTACTTACGCAGATGTAAGTAGTTTTAAATGCTACCATTTTAAATTGAATAAACCGGCAGTTCATGTTAAATGTGAAATTAACTATTTTAAAGTACACTTGTCTTCTGACTGCTGGACAGAGCGCATTAGTGAGATTTTGTCATTCGGCTTCCTCAACAGGTTGCGATCAGGATGTGTTGTTGTCAAAAGTAAACAAAGTGTCAGAATGTGCTCATTGTTGTAGCCCGGCGCTACAAACACGAGCAGTGCAATACGAATCAAATGTCAGTGGTGTTTAATTTGTGTCACTCGTTTCAGAAATAACTGTCAGCAATCAGCCAAATATCTTAGAATTAGAAAAGTGCTATCACCCGATGACGATGACGCGAAAGATGTGAACCTCAATCCTAAAACGTACTATCATAGGATGTAATGGATGAATGAGTGAAAAATAACTTAGTCACCTTTTAAAACTTTTCAAGGAGTTGACGTCTATAAAGTAGGTGCTTTTGGAAATGAAATTCGAAAAAGTGACAAACATTTGAACGTTGGTGCCCACAGCATTGATATCAAAAGAAACTCTGAATTTCAAATTGAACGAATTATGTTGTTTAGTTTGTTATAAATTTATCCACCTGTATTACAGCTATGTTATTAAACTCTTTTAGCAGTATGTGAAATTCCGTGGCCAAGGTTACTAACGTTAATTAAATACTTCGTTTTGGTCTGTAGAGTTTTTTTTAGTTGTATCGGAAATTGCTTTCTTAGTTATAAATAATACTTGTTTATCGTCTTACATCACCTAACGTAAAGTGTTAGCCATTGTTCCTAAAGAACTTTTGTCACAAATCAAACAAAAACAAATAAACAAAACCCAACAAAACAGCACAGAAAATGCACACATATTAATAAAAGGAAATCATGTTTCTTACTGTCCCAATTATATTCTTTTGTTTATCAAAACACTACACGTTCCACTAAGACAATAATTTAGATTACTCGATGAGTAAATAACTGATGATACTAAAAGTCTATTCATTGAAACACCAATATATGTCGGGTCGGCTTGAGTATTACAACGAACCAACCATCTATCAAAACAAGTATAAATGCCAATATATATCTTATTATACGTTGAAGTTACCTTAAATTGTGCTGAATACGTTTTCTCATAAAGCTCCGCCAATATAACGCAAAACAGAAGAGTACAAATGAATCCATAGTTATCATTAAAAGGCAACCTAACAGTAGACTGTGACTTTAGTGTGCAATCAGTGTAAAATATGTAGAGGCTTAGACATGTTTCCAAATCAATCAGTGTAAAATGTGTTGAGGCTTAGACATGTTTCCAAATCATCTGAACTAATTCAAAGCTGTCTAAAAATAAAGAACTACTGAGCAAATCAATGGTTCCGTATCTAGATCTAAGACAGACGTAAATTGCTAAATGTAATTAGTACAGTAAAACATAGTCGGGTAAAAACGGAAAGAGAAGGTGTTGGAAACACAAAATTCGTAATGTTTTACTTCGACTAGAGGTAAAATTATCTGATTTTTGTTCGCTTTGCTATATGTAGCAAATTTCACAAAAGGCATATTGAAAGGAAAGTTCGTTTATATTTCCTGCATGATCCCCAAAACACCGTTACCGAGAACAACAGATCCTGTTTTCAGAAGGATGTAGGAAATAGATCCTGACGAAGCCACGTCATTGGTTTTTACAGTCTTTGACAGGTATGTCTATTTTCTGAATAATCAAACTAGTCGGGACTTAGTTCATACTACTGTAATTTCAATTCAATTTTCACTTTGTATTCTGGGAAAAAAAAATAATGGTTTAGCTTAACAACACTTGAATTTTACTGTTACTTAATTTAATATCATAGAGTCGTATCTATCTATCTATCTATCTATCTATCTATCTATCTATCTATCTATCTATCTATCTATCTATCTATCTATCTATCTATCTATCTATATGTCTGCCTGTCTGTCTATCTATCTATCTTTATACACACACACACACACACACACACACACACACATTAGTTGTATTCTGGGAAAAAAATAATGGTTTAGCTTAACAACACTTGCATTTTTCTCTTACTTAACTTAATATCATATATATATATATATATATATATATATATATATATATATATATATATATATATATATATATACACACACATTAGTTGAATAATATTTTATGGAACAGAGTCAAATCCTTCATGACAAACTGTAATTAGCATTATTTCCAGTTCTTATCCCAGTGAGACAGACATATAGCCGAAAGACGTCAGGCAAAGTCACCTAGAAAACACAGGCCAGGTAAATCACCCATTTCGTCTAAACTATTTATATACATTTTACTAGATTAATATCTTGAATCGGTCCCAAAGATATGCTTTTTGTTGTAACAGCGTTTTGTGCCACATCAAACTCAAAATGACAATAACAATGACTCTTCATATGTTTCTTTTATCTCAAAGGCATGTATGCATTTTCTCAGGCAAATACATATTTATATACTCATTTCTTGCTCATAACATTCGGTCATACTTCACAGGTATGAAATCAATGCGGTATTCGTCCCTTTTGTTGACTCCCTTACTATTTACTGATCAAATATAAGTGTCAATGTAGATGATAAATAACTGTTTTTAGCAAAGGGTAAATGTTATCATTCCAGACCCATAATCTACCTCACGCAATGCACCGTTTGCTTGAAGCTATTTGTCGAAAGGACAGTTGTATACCTAAACCGAAGGCGCATATACAGGAATATATACGGCACAAGACTGTTGTATGAATCACCTAAAGTTTTCGTTCTCGTGTGGGTATTCTTTCTCCAAAGGAATGACCCAGATTCTTGATCAAGGTATTGAACGTTTAGCAGGGTGAAGGCAATTTGGTTTGCTGATTTGTTGTTTACTTTCTTAATCAAGAAGGAAGTAAAATTTGCAAAGTGATGTAAGCAATCGAATTTAGAAGAAGAGAGATTCTCCCAATATCATGTTGTTATATTTTTCCGTTTTACATTAAGTATTTTAAAAGTATTCTATATTAAATGAAAATTTGAAGAAATTTTTTTTTAGAATATATGTTATGATAAATGATGTTCCGACTAACATAATACCATACCAGTTAACTAATTAGAGACTTGTGACCTATGTGACAAAAGTGTCTAAAATTTCTGAATAATTGTATTTTGTATGCTTCGAGAAAGTGTGCTTAATTTGAGAGTGATGCTTATATGAACACATCCGGTGTTGACTTTCTTTATCGACTGGTTTCAAAGGCAACCGTACATTAAATATAACCGAAGGAAGTGGCATGTTCCATTCTGCTTGGCAACCGTACATTAAATATAACCGAAGGAAGTGGCATGTTCCATTCTGCTTGGCAACCGTACATTAAATATAACCGAAGGAAGTGGCATGTTCCATTCTGCTCTACATCGTACATTGCACAGTACACTGTTGTGTTCATGATGTCTCAAGTGAAAGATATCTTGAGATTTCATATCTTTTTGTCTTCTTACAGTTCACTTACTGTGTCGTTTTTACAGGAAAATGTCATCTACCAAATTACATTCTTACGGTGCAGTCAGTGATAGTTGCATTGTCTTTTACAATAATATTATATAAAATGCAATAACCCATTATAAGGAGAACGGTAGTGATGATACAACGACGGATATAACGCTTATCAGATATAATATAAACTGGAATAAGTCCCTGTCAATATACACACATGTTTGTATGAAGATTACATTCATACCTAGTTAACTCGATCATCTTAGTTCATTAAAAACCACTGGCATTACCCATCATCATGTAATGGACTTCATTCAGGAAGTTAATTCAAAACCAGTTTGTCTCCTTAATCGAGAAACGTTTTTCCGTTGTGATAGATTATACTAAATATATATAACTGGAAAAAATATCCTTAGACGATTATCAAGAGTTTCAGATTCATCCCAAAGAATGTTTTTTGAATTCACAAAATAGTTTATAGAAAAGAAATCTACAGGTCCCTCTCTCTCTCTCTCTCTCTCTCTCTCTCTCTCTCTCTCTCTCTCTCTCTCTCTCTCTCTCTCTATATATATATATATATATATATATATATATATATATATATATATATATATATATATATATAATGTTGTGCTTATTTAGCTGGTTAGTCAACTGAATGCCCAGAATAGAACACCCGGTTAAGAAGGGTTTTGTTAACAATTCACTGACTAAATGTCTAATCAATCATAACACAACTGCCGATTCAGGACAGGTGAAATATTTTGCTCTTTGTGGGATGCTAGTGAGTAGACTTGGTGAAATGTATCATTGGAAAATCAATGTGGCATATTTTTCATACGAAGGCCAAGGCTACAGATCCAGGCCAAAGGTAAAGCCAAATCTCAATGATATTTACAATATTATTGTCCCACATATTCTAATATAAATAAATCAGTCCATTACCAACATTTCTTTTAAAAAAGATTAGCTTCTTAATTTATTAGAAAGCAAGTAACATCTATTTCCATACTGTTCTCTCGTATTTGTTTTGGTAGTGTCGCTTTGTCCGTCAGTACCTCTGGCCAGTTGTAGTCTGAACGGAAGTTCTGCTTGAAGGACCGTCATGAAATATCATCACAAAAAAGAATTCTGATGATTTGCGGGTAGTAAGTGTAAAGGTCAAGTCAATGCCATTATGACATAACCTGAGTGCAGGACTCCTGCTCGATACACTTCAGCGGAGTACGGCTTTACCGGTCATAACATATATGTCTCTAACAGTATAATGATTCCATGTAGAGTTCAAGGTCATTATAAGCCAGAGTGGTGAAGTCTCCATGTGAATCCTCGAGACCCACTTTAGGCAACTAAAAGTTATGATTACAATTACAGGCCAACGTCACTTTGAACTGCAGAAGTTAACGTTCTTCTTACAATAGTGTATGCCTATATTTCATGCCAAAGTATTATCGTCACTGGGAGATGCAACATAACTATGTAATTTGAAGCTGCTGGGGGAAATGGTCAATGCGCCATTAGTTGTCAGCAAATATTTCATTTCAAATGCTTGCTGAGATAATTCAGTTCAATACATATTAAAGGAATAAAGGTAGACTACTCTGTCAATGAACCCATACCGAACTTATTGTGACCAAGCGATATTATAGCTCAACTTTGTGTCTGAAATTTGATAATGATTTCATTTACATTTCAGGTAATGCCTGTTTCTAGTATCATTCGCGATACGTTTGCTACACATACAAATGATTCACTATTATCACATTGTAACTCAACTATTATCACATTGTAACTCAACTATTATCACATTGTAACTCAACTATTCTCACATCGTAACTCAACTATTATCACATCTGTGTAGTATGTATGGAGCGTGAGGCAGGTCCAAATAAGACTACATCTATGGTCTCACATTAATTTTATCTTTTAAAAATATATTTAAAGTTTGCTACAAAGCAAAACTTTGTCATTCAGTTTGTATTCTCTTCATATGCAGATACTTACGCAGAATGAGGTTTCACATTATTGGGAACAGCCTTTTCGTTATTTGTTTTTTTAATTTTTTGGGGGGTGGGTGGGTGGGTAAATTTTTGCAATATTTTGGTATGACAGCCGGGGATAGAACCCACGACCTCCCGCTTCCGCGGCGGACGCTCTAACCACTGGAGCGGTGTATTTGTTGTAGTAGTAGTAGTAGTAGTAGTAGTAGTAGTAGTAGTAGTAGTAGTAGTAGAAGTAGTAGTAGTAGTGGTAGTAGTTGTTGTTGTAGTAATATTCATGTAGCAACTCAGATCAATATAGATCACAGCTTTTTCTTTTCCACGTAACTTTTAAATAATAGTTATAGATAATTTCTCCCGTGATGATTCATTGTACAATCTATGTAGCATTTTAGACCGTTTATAAACAAAATGACAAGGTTATATGATGTGGAAAACTGAAGTGTTTGGAGCTGCTACATTATATATCACATCATTACAAATATATTACAGAATGTCACTGCTTATTTCGATTTTGTGGCGTCGCTATGGGGGTGCGGGCCGCACCGGGTGACACCATTTCAGAGTGGTGACACCAAAATAAAAAAATTGCAAATTTTACAGAGCACACACTGCTCTGTCTAGTTGGATTTGATAAGCGGATAACCCGATCATAGTTAAATACATGACTAGCAGGCACAGGGTGCCACCATGCAGTCTGCAGAGCGTCTAGTGCTTATTTGAATGAGATTCGGACTGGTCGGAGCAAAATTTGGACTTATTTTAAGAAGAAGAATTCCAAGGTGAAAGTCTGGAGGGGTGACACCATGAGTTTACCGCACTGGGTGACACCAACCCTAGCGACGCATTGTTGTCAACGCTACTTCCAAGATAGGCTTGCCTGCGTTATATAATGAGTCATGTATCGCTTAATTATAGGGTACTTTACTGGGACCCATTCAACGAGTCAAGGTAAAATAAGAATCAATGAGGACTTCCTGGATTATATAAGTACATAGACTATGATAATCATGTATTTATTATTGTCTGAATTTAGTAAACATATTTCAAAGAGGATGATTTGATGTCAGTTCAGTATCATATTGAAGTACTGCATTTCTGTATCTTCACTGTTTTTGAATTCACAGATTATGACTTTTAGGAAAAGATACCCAAACCAATGAATTTTATCTAGTTTGATTAATTATTGCAAGGATAATACCAGAGTTACCGTTACAGGTTCGCTTTTACTTAATTAAATATGTTTAACGTTTAACTCTTTAGGGAACTACTGCTTTATTTATTGTATCTCGACTCATCCAGCTATCCCGTTTGTATTTTGTGTAGCTGATTTTCTCTCTTTGTTTTTTTTGGTGTGTCACTCACTTAGTTTGGCGGATTTTTCTCTACCACGATTCCTTAACGGACTATTTCTCTAAAAAAAAAACAACATCCGGAGTCCTAGTAAATAATCCTACCCCTGCTTCCTTTCTTGCAGAGCAATTGTTCAGACTAATTTCTGATTTCGCTAGGCCGATATTATATCCTACGAATTTTTGTGTGAAAACACACCCCTTATTTAACCGTGACCAATGCAAATCAAATGTATATTCCCCTGCTTTTCTCTCAGAATCGTTTATGTCTGGTCAATATGACATGCTGATTTTTAAGTTACAGAATCCCTGCATTTTCTCAAGTCTGACACTTTTCGTGAAAATTAAACTTTAAAATGTCGCTAGCAGTCAGTCTGATTGCTGAATAAACAAGGTTTAATTAGTACAACTGTCGCACCCTACTATACAGTCCCCCCTTTGACCCCCCTTCTTCCTAAATCTAATCTATCTGACAGCCTTTAATGGTTTCTTAAAAGATCGACTGGAATTTGCCCCTTCACAATATCTAATCTCCGTTACTCGCGTATTTTTAATTCCGGCTTGAAGCATTATTTATAGATCCAGTGGAATTTACCTAACATTTCCAATATATTATTAGATGTAAACGTTTTCAA
This sequence comes from Unio pictorum, assembly GCA_030141615.1. Lineage (NCBI taxonomy): Eukaryota > Metazoa > Mollusca > Bivalvia > Unionida > Unionidae > Unio > Unio pictorum. The sequence continues at coordinate 2,259,339 of JARLTB010000360.1, read as the reverse complement.
GATTGCTACACACTGCTGTTATTTGATTTACAAATCACCTTGAATTATATAACGCAAGTTCTTTTTGGAATGTAATGCGTGCATTCACGTATTTGTATAGTGTTTATAATGTACAACTGTGCAAACATGTTATGACCTGCTGATTTAATGTATGTAAGTGTTAAATTTAATAAGTAGGAGGAGTCTTCAGGTAAGAAGAAAACGGAAGATTAAATCCACCGCCATTTTATTCACTTGTTTAAAACTGAAGATCTGGAGTCTCTCTTCAATAGCCTATCATTCTTGTCGTTAGTAAGACAGTTGTGGCGTGATTAAGAATGGCATCCACAACAAATGCCTTTATTTCCGTCTATATATGCACTGAAGACGAATGTGTTCAGAAATTTAGAAGGATTGAAGTTCTTGATGATCAGAATGTATTCTGTGCGTATGACATAAAAGCAACACCATTTATCGACTTTAAGTCTAGTTTGGAGAAAGGATATATTGTTATCATTAACTGCGAGCACATTCACGATTTTGTTACTTGCTACACGATGAATTTCTCTGTAGATTCATTATCAGCAGTAACAGTTGGAAACTGGCATTATGAGCACGTGAGGGATATACAGCATAGTATTTCTCTGTTGAATGCAGAGGGAGAGGAACAGTTTCGGAAGAGAGTAGAAGATATCCGAATTGGAAGCGGTGAGCAACGCCCGGGTACAAAATGGCCTTTAGATGGAACCAAGACCGATGCAGTTGATCCTATATATCAAAGAATTCCAGGTGCTCTGGATTTCGATGAGACCGAGGCGGTTACAAACGACGAGGAAACAGTACCGAAGAAAATATTATATTTATCCAAAAATGAATATTCAAAGATGCCTACATTTGGAGAGGCCCGTGCTAGTAATATTGATGGAGAAGTGGTAACCCAGAATGAACTTGTAACTGAGTCGAGATTTGTTGAGGCTGAAACTATGTTGCCACCGGATTCAGACTCAGGGGCAGGAGTATATGTTTGGGAGCAAGCATGCATTCCTGATAGTGAGTGAAACTAGTGTATGAAACAGAAGTTGGAATGATTAATTCCCTATCGTTTTTAAACAGAGTAAGATTGACGAGAGTAGTGAAACTATTGTGGTGCTCCGCTATTGTTTAGTTTCATAGTTTATATTGGGATACGAGATCACTAAAATCAAAATTGAAAATGTACTAGACTAGCAAGAAAGTTGTAAATATATGTTCATAACCAATAAACTTATTAGATCCCTCATATTATTGGATATCATTATATAGGTATATTAAATGATACCATACTTTAACTTAAACTAATAACGAACATAATTAAATTGAAATTTGTTCGATATTATAGCCCCAATGCCGCCGTATTCCATAAGCTTTGTCATTCTTTTAATCTAACTAAAGTTTGGAAAGAAGGTACTGATTTGTTAAAAAAGCTATCCGACTTAAACATTTCTTTGAAATAATCAATGTGTTAGGTTTAAACTATATTCAAATATCCAGTACATAATGAAGATATACCATATTTTAATTCAGACAACTAAATCTAATGTAACTCCGTTCTTTACCGGGTGTACTCAAACTTAGTGATGTGATCCATTGACGAATTCTGTAATGACTAACCTAATAACAACATCATTCACGAGTGGTGTAATAACTGATTAGAAATTGAACAGAGAGAGGCAGGCCCACTTAAAAACTGATCTTTGAAGGACGAAGGTGGGCTGACGATTAACCCAGTTGTTGCGGAGATCCATATAAGCTGGTAAGTATATGACACGGACCTGTAAACAAAAAATGGACGTCAGTGGTGTCTTCAATGAAAAATACTTATAAATTCTAGGCCTTGTACTGCGTCATATCAAATTCAAAATAATGATAGCATATTATATAATGATCACTTACCGAATCCAACATAGCATTTTGTTGGTAATGTCTGTTAATCAAATCTGTGTTCCAGCCTTAGACTGAAATCGGTCGTCCAACGGCTGTCGCTGATCAACATCTGATTAATTGGTCAACATGTGAAATTTGATGAACCGTCGAAAGTATGTTAATAGCACACATGAATGTTTAGGATCAATATCTTTCAATATTCAGTATTTTTCAAATGATTGCCATATATGTTTTTTTTTAAACGTAACGGCGGCATTGGGGCTTTAAAATAGTTACAAATATAAATTACGGGACTACATATTCTAGTTGACTTTCTCCGTCAGCTGATTTAACGCCACTATAAGACTTGAGGGTATCATTTTACAAAATAAGCAATATCACTGGAGTAGCAACATTATAAATTCACAAAATTCCATATTTGATATTGGGTCTGTACCAGTTGCCACAAGTTAGTTAATTAGCTTTAATTTCAATGGATGGATCTCCATACGTGATAATGTATCAATGGTTCTCTTTGTAATGGACAAGTTAACCATCTAATTCAGTGTGGTCAATAGTGAAGGTAACATGTAAATCAGTAACACTGTAGTATATATTTGTAGACGTTTCCTAACAACTATCATCAACCAAAACACAGCATCTACAATGTGTTTACCAAGAAAACCAGATTGATTTAAATGTTTAATGAATGCACACTCGGGAACGAAAACTTGATATCAAGATACTGAAGTCATAGTATTTCATGTAAAATATCATCTCTTTGAAAGTATAATTTCATAATTGTGTATGAATTGCCAGAATTGTATGCTAACTGAAATCGATGTTGCCAATTGCCTTCTTAGTGCTACAGGTCTGGGAATGTTTTATATTTTGTCAATTAACATAGTCAGATCCTGGTGATCTGGTACTATATTTTAACAGTCCGATAAATAAAGACATATAGAACACGAGTTTGTCAACGTTTTGTTTAAGGATTGCATTCTTTTCAATTCAGAAGGTTCAAGTAGGATTTTCATTTTCATTTGAAATGTATCCCTAACTTTTAAGTAAAGGAAAACAAATAGTTTTAACAATAACGAGAGAGAGAGAGAGAGAGAGAGAGAGAGAGAGAGAGAGAGAGATAGAGTATGGTCTTAGCGATTGAACCATGCTATATTTGTCCGTTATGTTCTTTTAATTAATGTACTCAGTGCGCTTACAAATATTCATTATGTAGAAAACGTTTAGTTGTTTTTAAAATAATTATTTGGACACTATGCTTTTGCTATAATGAATATCGACTTCAGCATTCTCTATTTTAAAATAGTTTGCGTTTCTAAAGCCATGACACTCGTGGTATTAGTAATGAAATTAATATACGAGACTCTTACTTCACTTGACACCCTGGATATCTCGTGAACGCAATCTACGTTCGGAGTGGTAGGTATAGGCGGTTCATTTGATAATTTCCATCGACTTCAAGGTGTACAAAGATTGAAAAATGCCTTTAAAGCGATGCAACTAAATTATAAATATAGAATATCCATTTTGTTACCACAGAAAAACGAAGTTTATGATGAAAAATAGAATTACTATCAAATAATGTTTGCAGAGTCACTTCCACTTTTGTTCCCCTCAGTTTTATAGTACAGGTTTCATTCTTACATTTTTGTAGGTAGAAACAGAATAATATCCGCAGACTCTGAAACTATTCTGGGTAAATTACGACAGGATGACAGCAATGATACCTTTGAAAAACAGATATTGGGACAATTCCTACCTCAAAAAGGTCGTGACTGGGGCATTAAAAATTTGTCATGCCTGTTGATGTCTGATTCTGCAAAAATTAGATATTCAGTTATTGAGATCATAGAACATATTTGTTATCGAAGTAGTCCATCGAGAGTCAACCCAGATGACTTCATTGCAGCGGCAGAAACGACTCTTGCCTCTATGATCAAGCATATTGGAGACGAAAAGTGTGTTGCGCAACTGTCTTACATTTTATTATTAATCTTATCCATGGTTTTCCTCCAAACTATCGCCACAAAAAATGTATTTCCTGATCTACTTCGCAAGAAACTTGAGAAATATTACAGTGAGCTATCAGAACTGAATCCCAAACAGCACATATCAATCAGATATTTCATAGAATTCCTGCAGCATTTCATGAAGTGTCTGCTTGCAAATATTAAAGATTTGAACCAAGGTCACTGGTTGCAGATGGAAAACTGGGATGAGATGTTAGCGGCTAGCAGTATGAAAGCAGAATACATTCGCAAACTGGTGCCAAAATGTAATCCTTGTGATAAAATCTCCGTTATGGTCCTGTTGTTGAATCTGGTGAGTAAGTATATATATTATCTTATAATTATTTATGAATTAATTAGGCAAAACAGGGATATAAACAAGTAAGCTTTAGGTGCAATAAATGTTGACATTCTTCAAAAGATGAAACGGGCATAATGGGAAAGAAAATCCGAAATTATACCAAAGAATGAAGATAAATAATTCTTCAAAATTAAATATAGAAAGAGGCATGACATTTGGAGGAAAAAAGTATTAAATTCTTTTTATCGCTATCTATTTACAATGTTAGTTGGTATATACATTCAATAAAGCAATACAATAAGTTCATAGGTAGATCACAGGAGATAAATGCAACCAATATCAACGTGAATTTAGAAGTCGTATATTAAGTTATTTATATTTAATACAACACTAATACCATTGCTAAAAAGATACTCAAAATAGGCAGTTCACCCACCACAATTTTACGTAATAGTTAATTTGTGAAGGAAAAACGTTTTTCTTAATGAAATAGTATTAATGAAGATTATTGTTTATAAAACAAGAGCCACTTCATATTCCTGTTTCTGAGATGATACTTATACATTTCAGCAAACAAAAATTTCATACAAACTGTCACAAAATAGTCGATTTTCGTTTCTGTATGTAGAAAAGGCAGTCGATGTTCTTTTTTGCCGTTCAAGTTTATGATTTTAATATTGTCAGATCCATCGGTTAGATGACACAGACCTGCCTTCACAACTGCTCATGGATATTGTTAAAGAAGCTTTGCATCCCATAGAGCGGATCAGGTTTAAAATTCGGAGAAGTAGGTCAAAACAACACGCCATCGCCTTGTTGATTTCAAGAGGATGCAGACATGTACTTGAGACGAAATCATTGATTGGTAATTTGTTGCTTTTCTCGCTATTACGCAAGAGAGCTGGACAAATCGGTAATATGAGGAACTGAGTACAGAAGGAATGCTGTGTTTTCATTGTTACTTCATTTTGCAAGTTCTTGATGTTAACTTCATTTATTTTAAGGTCAGAAAAAGCCAAACCTTTTGTGAAAATTTTGAAAGATCTAAACGTTTTCTAAACGTCTTTTGCATGAAATATGTTATTGATTGAAAGACTAACGACAATGACTTGTGATATTATATAAAACGTTGAAGGTGAAATATATTTTAAGATATCTGATACGTTGTCAAGATGTAAGCATTTTGTTCTAGCAATTATTTCCTGGATATTTCTACATCTGTAAAATATTGGCCTATTTGTCTTGTGTTAGAAAGATTTAATAAATCTCTACTTCTGTTTCAAAGATAGTTTCAAAGGCCATTAAAAAATTCCCAGATGTGTAGATTTAATCCGGCATGACAAATGATACTGTTGTAGTCAAATCATAGCAGTTTTGACAGATATGCATAATTACCTATTACAGAAGCACAGGCCAGGGCCGGTTTAAGAGAGAAAATCAGAGACATTCTTTCGATTGTTTTGGATACAAAAGAGCATACGAAGCATATGGTTTCAGAACAACTCAAATGTCTTTCATTTTACAAGACAAGTGATATCAAAAGTCTAGTAGCTGAGAAGATATTAAGAGAAGGGCAATTCACAGATGTGTGTCTTCATTACATTTGTCACAAACTAAAGAGCACAAAAGTAGCACTACATTGCAACAATAGCAGCATTTATAAGGAGAAGTGGGCCACATGTCGAGGAAATCTCGGGAATATGCGTATAAAAGCAATATGTTTCGTTGGAAACAAAGATGGCAACAATTCAAAGTCGTGCAGAACAAGCAGGACAAGTTCCAGTTATGGCACGAACGAACCAACTGATTACTACAGCGATGAAGTTGATAACAACTTGTCCACACTGGTGTTACTTCAAACGAAGAATGTTCACTCCAACATAGTGCAACTCATTGCCTACCAGTGGAAGACGGATCCAAAGTTTTACGTTGTTGAAGAGCCAAACGGCGTAAAACTGCAGGAATACCTTCTGTTGAAGAGAAGTCATAGTGACTGGTTAAATGACTTAAAATTGATATTTATCGTGAAACAAGCTCTGTGTGCAGTGCAGCATCTGCATGATAGGTATATCGTACATCGAGACTTAACATCAGACAGATTCAAAATTTGCCCAGAATCTCTGACACTGAAACTTGTGGACTTTCGACTTGCAAAGGAAACAAACAATCAAGATGTAATCGTTTGTCTGAGTAAGTAAACGGATGCCATTTTAGATTTTTATATAAGTTACCACGTAATCTGTAGAAACAATCGGTTCGGAAACGAAAGTTTTTTTAAAATGTGGTCATAACTTTAAATGATTAAATAAATCACAAGCACGATTGATATCAAACACTAACATTTAGAACTACGGTGCTTTAGATGGAAGCATGTGATTCGGTGTTACACAACATACAGTTTCGAGTCGTAAAACAACGTTCTATAATTAGCGAATAGAAACCTGTGTGACTTACGAGATATGTTTAATTCGCGATACCATAATTGATAGTTAAAATATATTTATCCTAACATGGTTACCACCTTTTGTAATCGAAATGTGAACATGCAGTCTATAAAAATTATATTTATAAAGGACATTTTCATTTACTTCAAAAGTGTATTCTTACAAATCTGAAAAACAATGTTTATTGCAAACTGATAGGGTGTTAAACCCAGCATTGATGACAATAGTGTATATGGATATTTTTAAAGGTGAGAACATGTTGTAGGGAGAAGAGAGAAAAATATAACTTATTTTAACAGACGTTATCTGTTATCTGTTTGACTCTATTAAAGATGAAGAAACCCGTCTGGCTGTTCGGTGGACTGCAGTTGAGACTCAAGTTTCAGACAAGTACTCGTTCCGCAGCGATGTTTATATGTTTGGCCACCTAATGCTTGAAATCTGGACTCATGGTTGTTGGCCGTTTAGCGAACACCATGATAAAAGTACTGATAACATCATGGAAATGGTAAAGAAAGTTCGAGTGACATAATAAATCAAATAAAATCGTTTTTTTATAATCTTAATTCTTTGCTATATAGCTTTTGTTCATTCCAAATAAGAAACATTTGAATGAAATAAATGTTACCATTAATAAGATTTAATATTCGCACATATTTGGTGAAATCTAAAGAAAAAAAGATGTTTAAGCGCGGTATAACCTGAACTTAAAGCTCCAGTTGAAAACAATTATTTTATATCTTGGGCATGTTTTGCATATTCGCTAAACATTGCACCCCATACCCATGGTTTATGGGTTTTGTCAAGAAATAAGAAATAGGTCGCTGACAATAATCAAACAATAAATAAATACAAACGAAACCTCAGTGCACATTAAGGAAAATGAAATGCATTTTGAAAATAAGTTAACTTGAAAAATGGCATGCATGTACGTCCGGCCAATATATTTTTACCTTTTCCACATGACATCCGTATTGTTGACTAAGGCTTGAAATCAACAAGGGCAATAATTCATACAAATAGATCAATGCGATATGCTAGTAACTGCAGAACAAATAGCAAAGGAAGTGTGTTTCTGTAGATGATACCCACAAGACGTATAAAGAATTCTAAACGTTTCATCACTTAACAGCGCAAATACGTTCGTTTACAAAGTTTTGTCACAGCTGACATGCCTAAATCAAAAAGGGAATACTTCTTGCATTGGTTGATATGTACATCTACTGATAATGACCGGTAATAATGTGCACCAAGTTTCCCAAACATCATATTGAAAACAGTGAGATTCGTTCCATTACTAATATTCTACCAGTGATTGCAACCAAGTTTAAGTAAAACAGGACAGAATGACAAACTCACAGGAGTCCTGAAAGTGTAATATGTGTATTTCTAGTTGGTTGTCATCGGTAAGTACCGAGATCTATAGAAATGCACCAAACATTGCAAGACTGGTTCTGTTCACATGTATATCTCATACACAAAATACCGCTGATTGCAAAAGATGATAATGAATGACAAAAAGAGTTGGGTCACAATAATTTGCCAATATAAATATCTTCAGATAATGAGCATATACTTTCCAAATTTATCAGTAACCCATAAAACATTTCGAAACTTTTTCTGTCCACAATATTCTATGAGAGACGGATAACAAAATTAATAAACACCCTGTGTGAAGAGTAGGGAATAAAAACCAATTGATACAGGTACTAATTTTAAAATACGACAATACATGAAATGAATTAATAACGAAAGGCATACTATTACCATCAGCTAGATAGACCAAACTGGAACGTGTGTTAGTACAAATATTGATATTACAAAAATAATTGAAGAAACGTGTTCGTTCAAGGTGGTGAGAGGAGGATTAAAGCCGAAGCAGCCGCGCTGTGTTCCAAATGATGTCTTTAAGACGATGATGTCATCCTGGGAAACAGAGGAGAAGAGAATATCGACAAAAGTATTGATGGAAGACCTAAATAATCTTCTTGCGCTGTATTCGGAGAGAAAAGGTTTGACGCATATAGCATTATAATGAAGTAAATCAAATGTATGTTAATAAGAGATCAAAAGCATTATGGACACACATTTATATAGCTTATTGTAAATTACAATGATATAAATCTGAGCAACAAACACCTGGTATCATGGCTAGAATATCATACAATAATCATGAAAATGTGACTAATTATGAGTCCAGATTGATGGTGAATGAATGAAGTTCATTTGTGAATTTGTGTTACGTGATAATCACAATACGGATATGCCCACTACTAAAGCTACTCAAAACTTTAATGATACTTGTATGATTCAAATCAGAATTCAAAATATATAATTTCCTAGCATTGTTAACATTATATTACATATTTATATCAGGTACAAGGTCATCGCAACAAATGGACGAAAACTACCCACCCATCTCAAAGTTGCAGCTGGAAAGAAATCACGAACCGGAATTAGTAGGTTTTCAATTAATAGTTTAAGTCAAACGTATGCATTGATCTATTGTTGTTTGACTGTTCAGTGAAAATTCCCGTATAATGTTTGTTTCTCTCTCTCTCTCTCTCTCTCTCTCTCTCTCTCTCTATATATATATATATATATATATATATATATATATATATATATATATATATATATATACATACATGGAAGTAATTATATATTTTAAAATAACATTTACTGTACTTTTGTTCACTCTCAGCTACGTTGGAATAAAGTATATCATAATGTTTATTTTTTGTGTGAATATTTTGAACAAACTATTTATATATCGAGGCCAAAAGAGAAAGGAGTGTTAATATAGATGTTAATACAACAAGTTCGTTTCGGGTTTGTGGAACATTTTACATTTCTATATGAAATATGTATTATGATTAAGAGAGTATGGATCAGAAAAGATCCATGTAAAGATACCCGTTTTCAAATCTCTTTACAACAATAGAAACAATTTCAAATTTTACAGTTTATGTGGAAATGCTATGCTATGAAATAAATAAAATATCTCTTGATAAGTTGCATTTCAACGATACGTCAAATAAAGAACATTGACTCCAAACTGAAGTAAGTAAACAAAATTTTCGTGTATTTTCTTGTTTTTATGTTACGTGTGTGAGAGAACAATACCATTTCCATGGAGTTTTGAAGATATTTTGATGCTAATATTGAGTAAATCAAATAACCCGTTTGTGTTTTCTGTCAAGTTTGACTTAAGTAATTCCCGTTATACTGAAGTGATAGGCATGTATTGGGTAATTAATTATAAAGAATTTGACACAAATAACAAGTTATCAATATTCATTTTGCAATTTCACAAAGAGCACCAAATTGTTTGTATGCTAATTAAATATTTTGATAATTCGCTGCCTTGTTATGATGTTTGGTTCGTTTTTGTGTCTTAGCTTTTTAAGTAATATTGTTTATTTCAGAAATTACTAATTGTTGCCTATACATCTTGAAGCCGAATTAATGTTATTGTTGTGTTAAGATTTCGATTTGGGTTTTAATTATTTATTCAAATTATTATGCATTGGAAGTATAAAGTGCTCATCAACAACATTCTTGGAAAGAAACATTAATTAGAAATTTATTTGTTTCCAGATACTAAAATTTAGGGTTTTAATATTGTGATACATCAAAACACTCTTAGCACATCGTGACAATCCAGGCTATTGTCACATTACCACGTTCGAGATGACAGGCACATCAAATCATTTAATATTGGAGTTTATTTAAATACCACACGAAATTAGTTGGAACGTTATACACTCGGACTTGACATATAAATTTGTGGACTGAAAATGTATAATTTCACGCTTTTCTGTAAATTTTACTCGTATTTCATTAAATGAAGGAGAAGTAGAGAGGTGCACTTCATGTCAGCAAATGTTTTGTTTTCTTCGGACAATTTCTGTCGAGACATACAAATTACACCGGGAACATTGTATAATTATCTGCTGTTTGCTGGATCGAATACATTAACAATAACTAGTTTCAAGCTTTACTAAACTGACTTCTATTTCTTTTCAGGGCGTACAAACAGCAGTGTTGAGCATAAAAATTACTAAACAAAGTAAGTTTAGTTTCTCTGTTACTTGAAACATCTAAGATCGAGTCACACGCTGGTCTGATTTGGAAAACGTACAATAACATACTATCTAAATCGATGACATCAAGTTACAATACCCTCACTATTATTATAACGCACTTGTTATTTACATTGAATAATTTGGATATTTATACTTAGATTGTTGAAGTGAGGCTTGATATGTCTTAAAATATTTATTTAATTTCCTTTCAGAACAATACTATAACAATGATCTGTATAAAGGACGAACTGGCGTAAAGCTAGAGGACTTGGTATCTGACAACGAGGCGGATATACACGTGGTATGTACATTTTCTTAATTGTATGTATGGATGTATTAATGTATGTTTCTTGTTACCGGCTCTGATATGCTCCTAATGTTCTTTTTTGATGAATTCTACACAGTAAATTAACGTAATCTGACATACAATGGGTCCACAGTGCCACAGGAAACAAATGTGATGTATGTATGTATGTATGTATGTATGTATGTATGTATGTATGTATGTATGTATGTATGTATGTATGTATTTATCTGTGTATGTATGTATGTATGTATGTATGTATGACAAGCAATGGATCCAAGAACTTCCCAAACTATTGTAGCGCTAGTATGTATCTCATTACACCCCAATACAGCAGTCAGAAGGACGTGTGTCTGTAAGACATATAATCTGTTTTCTTGTGTGCCCGTATTGCAATAGGAGTACGATCATATTATATTGTTGATCCCCATTTATTTGCAATGTTGTATTAAGAGCCATTAAACTCGATTATATCACACTCTTTTTCAGATGAACTGATTAGTTTTCCTCCATTGTAGTAATATTTTCCAATAAAAAAGAATAAAGAATATATAAGAATCAAAAGATAAGGAAAACAAAAACTTACTGACATGCTTGGAAAAAATCATTTGTTGCAGACATACACCAGTTTTGGATTCATGTTTGCGTGTATATATACCTGGCAAGGTTGATTGTTTCTGTCATTGTTGTAACAGTCAAACATTCTGACACTTTTCTGTTTTTATGACTTTGGTAAATGGTGGGGCATACGCCAGTTGTCAGCCAAAATATACTTTTTGATTTGTTTTAAATTACACACACACACACACACACACACACACACACACACACACACGATTGTTAGCTCTTTTTGTTATCTTACAGGTTTTCGAATTTGAACATGAGGCATACTTATTTCACTTTTGCAGGATTCTCAAGGCATATGTACAGTGTCCGAATCTCTTTTGCCGCTTTCAATTGCACATACTGTTCCACGCCTTCAGGAGCTTGAGAAGTTATCTGGAACCATAAACCTGGAATTGAATTATGATAATGACATGCATAAAGAACTGGTATCAACTGATATTATTTCTTATCCAATAAGTAGTAGCACTATATAAATTTTGAATGTTATCAGTAAAGTGTCTGCCTTTTCACTGGCTTCAATTCATCAAAGCCTAATGTATCTATAAGATTATTGGTTTCAAAACAAATTATGCAAATTTTGTATTTGAACATCTGGAACTAAAACATAGTTTGGTTTACACGAAACAATTCAAATTGTTCAGAGGTGTATAATTGTTTTAATTGTTGTTTTTTGGTTTTTGAATGAAGTATATAAAAGAAGTCTATAATTTTATTTGCAGGTTTTTCAGTACCCGACGGGGAAAAAACTGCGGGATGTTGCAATGTCAACAACCGATGTAAAGAGCTTATTGCGAGTCCTGCTTAATACGGCAAAATTGATTGCCGAATTTCACAATGCCAACTGGATCATGAGAAGCATCTGTACATTCGATCTGTGGGTTGCCGAGGACGACAAAAGAGTAAATATCGATATCTGTTATGCATATGTAAACTTACATCGTTATTTCATCTTTTTTTATGTTATTTATACTTTTAGATTCAAAGCGTTTTTAATGCTTACGCACTATAAATAAGAGTAAGGAAATCGCAATATTTGTAGTGAATTAAGTTATATTTGTGTGCATATTTAAAGCGCTTCTCATGTACGTTGCTTATACGTTATACACATTATTATAGTTTAACATAGGTGACAACTGTAGATGTTTACGATAACTTGTCCAAGACAAAGCGAAAGTAAAGTACGTGGGTATTCCACTGGCGTTTTGCAGGAAATCAAATAAAATAACAATTTAAAGAATACAGGTATAATGTCAGAGGTTGATTAATAATTCCTAATGCATGACCAGATTGTTTTTAATTTGCACAGAAAATTTTGAATGTGATTACCTTGCATAATCTGGAAATCCTTACCGTTCTGTTTTGGACGGATTAAATAATAAAATGTTATATTTGTCCTTCTGTTAGCCTCAGATCGTTGTATTACATAGAACTAAGTTTATCTTCTTACCAGACATGTATTGTTATTTCACATGCAGGTGTTTCCACTGCGTCTATCAAGATGCTGTGCGTTCCCTCGATCTGAAGACTGGATCATTGACGATGTATTCAGGGACCGACAATATTGGTGAAATTACATTTGCTCTCTATATGTGCGAGAGAGAGAGAGAGAGAGAGAGAGAGAGAGAGAAAGGAGAGAGATTCCAAACGTAAAGCTTTAATTAAAGGCAATATATTTATTACATGATCACATGAGTTGATGCAATTTGAAACTATTATTCTCATATCATCATGCAACATCCTCAATGACAAAAACATTACATAGTGACTAAGGATTCTGAATGTATGTCTAAGTCATTAGACTATATTATTATGTAGTTCCGTTAAAGAAAATGAGAAGCAAACACTAGTGCTGACTCTAAATTAAATGTATTTTACTGCTCGAATTTAACTTTTATACTCATCAGGTTACACAAGAGCTAGAAATGATTCAACTCCATTACTAGCTTGTTTGACATGTAAAAAGAACCAGTAATTATGTAATTTTTCCTGCTGAGCAGTATGTTATCAAAAACGTTAAGGAAGACAAGATCTCGTAAATTATATATTTTTTCAAATCTACTCTAGTTTTTGGATTTAAGAGGGTTTCATATGGGGGTAATAACATTTTACTATTTGTGGAGTTGTCATCTGTCATCCTCGTACAGATAGTAACTAATACCGCCAGAGATTCTAATAATGTCTTTACCACAAGTTGGATGCTACATGAGACAGAATACAGTTAATGTCGTACTCAATATCTGAAGGAGAATTGTTACGAATGGACACTTTCCACCACCTGCTGTCGGTTAATATTTACATGTGATATGTGCATAAAGTTTTACAAATAAGTTTGATTGTGAACATGACAGCATATTATTCATCTGCAAGAAAGAGAACAGGCTAAACAATGCAATAAGGTCTTCAAAGACTGTTTTGAAACGTTAAGAATGATATACTCAAACAAAACTCAAGACATAACAAGAGTCAAATAATTTTCTGTCATATATACATTAGATAATGGTTTCTGAACTTTTGCAGGCTACCAATTGAGACACTGAGAGACGAGGAATATACAAAGGAGGGTGACGTTTATCAATTTGCCATGACGATCGTTGAGGTCTTCAATATACTGGACTTGCGGGGACCAGAGAAGCATTTGTTATCAAGCATACCTTTTGCATCGATAAATAAGAAAACGGATGTATGCAGCAATACTGATTTATGTTTTATATAGTACAGAAAGAAAAACTAAAATTTAAACAATTTAATGTAATTGAAACGTTACAATATTTGTACAGTTTTATTTTCAAAGGAATCAGAGTAATTTTTGGTTGTTAGATTCGCACGTGCTTTTTAACGAGTTGATCATTTAAGTAACATCATTTGAAAGTTTGAAATAATTTGCCGGAAAACATGTATTTTGAGAATTATCAATCACCTTTGATCCGGCAAAATAAGCGACATTACGTTTCCTTACAAGAATTATTATTATGTCGTTCATTATCTGTGACCACGTGATATTAAAATAGTTACACATTAACACTGTTGCATACTTTACACAGAACAATTACATCGTATAAAACCAAAGCCATGTCAACCAAATGCTTGTATTTCCTATCTAATTAACTTAGAAACCATTAAAATATATGAACTTCTTTTTCTATAATTTTATGTTTCACAGTTAGAAGATGCTCTTCTTCGAGGCGAGTTACCACAACGACCGAGCAAATGTCCAGACATACTGTTTGCGGTACTCAAGCATTGCATGAGTAGAGAAAGGATAAGTAGACCAAAGATCCAAGATGTTCTCTCCTGTATAATGAACTGGTAATTGATGCAATTTATTATTTTGAATATGCCGATTTCAGATACTAGACTACCGACGAGTCACGTCTCTATGACAAAAATTACTGAACATGCATTCACATATAGTATTTAACACTAAACATATTACAGCAAAATTCGCCATGTAATATAGTCGAATATGTATCACAAACATTAATCTTTGACGTCATTGGTAAAAACATTTATATAAATAATTCCCTTTATCTTTGGAACACTATCATAGATTAAATTCATATTTATAATTATAACGACCCCTGACAAGTTTGACATTGTCTTGTAAATCGTCTTTAAACTATTGTTAACAAGCAATATTATTTCTTGCCAATATTGTTTATTTAAACACGATTATTAGGTAAATTTGTATGCAAAAAATTATAATATACAACAAATATATTCACGAAGTGAAACACTCTGCTTTACTGTGATTTAAGAAGAATAATGTTAATGTTTCCCTTAAAGAAGCATTCTGAAGATATGGGATCATTTTTTTTACCTCCTCGATTTTGCCACCGCAAAGGAATTTGCAAAATAATGTATTCAGTTCGTTTTCTTTATGGGGTAAAAGACTTGGCAGTGTTTTAACATCTTGAGTATTCTTCTTCCGAGTCTTGGAGAAAAACGTGTTCAGATGAAGCTGACATATTGGATTTTATAAGTACAATTATTGTAAGATATAATCAAAGATCAAATGATCTCACCAAAGATATGTTTCATATTGTCCTTTCTTTACTAAAAAAAATAATTCATAAGTTTGAGGTACTAATTTCACTACATTTGTTTATTTCAGCATTAGAAGCAATACAGAAACAACACCGGCGGGAATAAAACGCCAACGAATGAGCACACCCAAAGTAAACAGCGAATCAGAATATTATGTGAACGCAAATAATAATAGCGTCTACAAAGATCCAGTCGCGACAAAGCAATGTGATAACCAATGTGGTTCAAATGGAACCAATGATCGAAATGTTATCTTTAGCAATGATCAATCTGAATACACCAATGTGTATGCATCAAAAGAAATGAATGACAAAGAGCATAACAAAATATCAATGAATGAGGATACAAATATTTTGTCGAAAAATCAGAATGTATCTGTACATGATGCAGAAGACATGTGCAACAATCCAATAGCCGACTCTTCTATAGTTGAAAGCAATGAATATTCATATTCATTTGAACACAAAGACACCCTAGAACGTAGTATCATTATTAACTCCAGTCGTGATGCTAGAATTCCAGTACTTGAAGATTGCAATATAACGCAAGGAAGGGCGCCATTATCTAAGCAGAAACGAGACAGTGAGGTATATACTGACAGTGAAGCGGTAGCGGAGACGCACCATATGGAAATGAACATGTCAGTACACCAAGATTATACAATACAGAAGGTGCCTAAGAGATCATATCTCTTGGAGGGATCTAATAATGTCCCTTCATCAAAAGGAATGGATGTCGTATCAGAGGAACAAGAAATATCAATAAATGAAAAGGGGATTCGCTGGTCGAAAACTAAGAATGTATCTGTGAAAGATACATACAAAATGTACCCATCAGGCGTGGAAAAGGATGCATATTCATATGTAACAAAAGAGAATTTGCCCAACAGTAACATTGTCAATTTCAGTAATCAGGCTAGAATTTCGGTCTCTGAACAAGTTGATCCAATGATGCAACGGAGGGCTACGTTACCTGGCCAGAAGGTCGACCGTGAGCTTCATATTGATGTTGACGTGGACCGACGTACATTCCATCAAGACACGAATAAACTGAAAAAACTTCCAGATCATATAAACACGATCTCTAAGAAAGCATCACGATTGACTAAGTTGTCCAAGTT